>JAWRVZ010000064.1:2262500-2825000 GCA_037043235.1 Rhodeus uyekii
AATGTACATGTTGATTTAGAAGAAAAGCTTACAATCGTACATAGACAATGAATATGTTGTTTTAGCTTGCTTTAAAAACCTAATCATATATACTGCGGGACATTCCTGAACGGTATCCATGTAACAGTAACAATGTTACTAATGTTTGTTACATGAACTTACAAAATTACATTAAGTAATACAGTGGAGTTCGGTTGTGTCGATGGCCTCGGGGGGGTTGCAAAAAAGCATCGAGATAACAGTTTAGCAAGATAACCCATATTACATATATTTTCCTACATATAACCCGCAGACGCAGATAATCCGCACCCTCATATAGCCCAAGGGTTTGGGGTAAAAAATCGTTGGCATAACACACACCCATTGATTGATGAACTTTTTTGTGTAAGTTCACATTTCGAATTTCAAATGTTGCTCGCATGACTTCAATTATCCCTAACTGTTCAGGCTCGGTACACAGTGCTTGTGCGCGAAATTCACACAATAAGAAAACAAACACAAGTCAGAATCAGAACAGAAAAGAAGTCTCTCTCGCTGCGCTCGTCCCTTTAAGAGTGTTGTGTTGATGAGATGAGCACGCCCTCATGGCAGCACAGCCAATCACGTCTTCTTGCATGATTGACACGTCAGACAGCCTATCAGTGACAGCTGTCAGAGTGATGGTGCAAGCGAAGCCAGCTGTCAGCAGAGCGCCAAAGACAACAACCCTTGCAAGAACGAAAAATGAAAATTTATTGATGTACATGATGTGAGTTATTAAATGAGAATGTACACGCTCGAGTTTGTCTTTTTACACAACAGTGTTGCTGCGATTTGTTTGATGAAGCAATCGGCATTCATCAAAAAAAAAAGTACATAAACACAGTACTGTGTATGTTTGCTAACAACAAAAGGCATCTGTAAAACCACCACAATAAAAACCACCTTTCATTCTTAATACAAACCTTTAATTATATTCTCCAACAATGCAAACACAAAGATTGCTCACAAAAACACAAAAAGCATGCAGGATGCGACAGCGTGTTATTCCTCAGACGAGATCAACGACAGGGAGTGAACTGTGAGCGGACCGCTATCCACGTGAAAGGCAAACTCAGCGCATGTGCAGAGAACTAGGTATGCTAATTAGTCACGAGATAACCATGTGAAGTGACGATTTTGTCCCTTTTTTGTGCTCGAGATATTAGATTTCAGCGACATTAACGAATCGACATTAAAGAATCGAAAATACTCAGACAAATAGGGAGTTTGGAGGTTCCACTTCAAAAACGTTGACATAATAGGATTGGCGAGTTAACCGTGAGTCGAGATAAGTGAACTCCACTGTAATACATTATTAAATAGAAAACAATTGCATTTTTAATATTATTTAACGGATATGAACTAACAATGAACAATTGCATTTTTGCATCAACTATAACAGAGATTAATAAATACTGTAACAAACATTTCTCATTGTTAGTTAATACATTCATTAATGGGGTCTTATTGTAAAAAGTAACCAAATAGACATAGCCAATCAGAAATGGTGTTATAATTTTGAAATTGTGTAACGTTAGTTGAATAAATATTCAATATACCATATGAATGAAACAAAACTGGATACAGAATGGTAAGAAAATCTACAGCATTTTATTAAACCGATAATTCATCATCTGTACAGAATTAGGGAAACAACAATAAAAAAAAAAAAAAGATTTTTCACAATGTTACATGGCAAGATAAAGAATCTTGAGAATAATCACAGCCATAACCTTTTAAAATGTTTAGTAAACTTGCAGTTAATATGAAACATGAAAAAGTGCCATTCAGCAGATGTTGGAGCCGCCTAGAGTCTCGCAGAGGAGCGTTTAAAACAAAGCAGGATTCATCTTTGGCTCTGCACTATGACTGTTGGGAAATTCAGAAGAATGGAATCTGGTTTTGCACAAGCACACGCACACAGAAACACACACGCAAAGGTATTTCAACATATGGACTCTTAAATTTTGTCATACAATTTACAAATCTCTGGCAACTTAATTTGGGCATAATGCAATATATATAATCAAAAGAAACAAAAACAAAAATGAAATTTCTTCAGAGAAAGACAAAGCAAGCATTCTAGTTGTGATAGTTGGAAAGACTCAATATTCCATGCACATCGTCCAAAACTGTTTAAGGATCACTTAACTAGTACAAATCCAACCAAGTTCAAATTTAATAGAACATGGGCTCATTTTGAGTTTGAAATGGTTTTAATGGTGACTAATGACACATCACAGTCAGCTTTGTGTTTCTTACACTCCAATGTGGTAAATTACCACTATAAACCATACATATTGTATGTAAAATAGTAAACAACCCCCCATCCCATCCCCACTCCCCAAAACAAACAAATGTTCAAATCACACCATCATGATAAAAAAGCATGAATTTGAAGAAATATATTTCAAATAACATAACTTTGAACATTTACGCATCTACAATATATAGTCAAACGTGACCATATGATCAGTAGAACTTTACAGTCCAAATTTCAATCACCAGGACTCTCAAAAACACTTTTCATTTGCACATTAGATCTATTATTTACAGAAGAAAATTGAGATCGTCAAGGCTAGAGGTAAGCAGGTGGCCTCCGAGCTCCAAAAAAAAACAACCCCCCCCCAAAAAAAAGGATAAATCTGTTCCCAAATCTTTAAATCTGTAGGGACGGACAGCTCACCCAAAAAGTAACATTCGGTCATATCATCATCATACTCATTGGGAATCAAAACTCTTTAGTTACCAACATTTTTCAAAATATATTCCTTTGTGTGTCACAGAAGAAATAAAATGCATACAAGTTTAGAACAACAGTAGAGGGTCAGTAAATGATGACTGAATTATCATTTTTGGGTGAACTATCCATTTAATACAAGGATAGTGGACAAACTGATTTCATAGATCTTTGCACACACTTTGAGAGACACAATATACAAATGGACAATATATTTTTTATAGTGGTACAGCTCCTGCCAAGAATATGAAATAAAATCTGTGCAAAAGTGTTATTTTATCTTTTAATTTGGGTTGAAATTAGAGATTTGTGGATCATTTTTTACCACAAATTCATATATAGCATTTTAGCACAAAACACATTCTGCTCTTATACGAGCGGATGCAGAATGAGTTCTGGGTGAAAAGCATGCATGGATCTTTTAGAAAAACCTTACGTCTTCAGCTAGTGTTATGCATATAATAATCACAGTTATAATTAGAGTAACTTAGTAACAAATAAACAAAGACAATTATGTTATTCCTTTTCATCCTACAGATGTTTGTGGGCGGGTAATGGGCGTTTCCTTTCGCCGGTACGCCAGAGAAAGAGAAAAGGCAACATTAGAACATATGTATCTCTACGCACGCGCATATATATGAAACCAAGATCATCACATTTGTTGTAAACAATAAATTAGGCTTAAGCCAAACAGAAAATATTAAAAAAGTGCAATCGTCCTGTGGACATTCAAAGTACCTCTGAAAAAATACATCTAACATGGTATACAGTCGTGTTCAATGTTACAACGTTGGTCTGCAGGAATCTTGGCCCTGGAACCTTATCTAAAGGTCTACACTCTTCGTATATTCATCGCTTAATTGTGCACACCGGATGTTTATAGCGTTTCAGATCACTCAGATCAGTAGCTGAATCTAAAACAACCCCACTCCATTACCAAGCTTGTTTTATTTTGTTTAAAGAAGGCCTTTGATGACATTGTGACTTTATATTCTTTTACTGTATACTTTATGGATTTAAATAAGCCCATTTATATTGTAATGGCATTTTTTAAAACCACAAAACAGTGATGAGTCTCAAAGCAATGAGAAACACTGTTGAAAATATAGTGGGAATGACAAAACCCAAAAGTATAATGCGTAAAAGTATAAAAGTATAAGTTTTGGGGGAAATTGTTAAGAAAATAATGTCACAATGTACAAAATTTGAATGGGTGTTTACAAGGTGTATTAAAATACCAATCTTTGCAAGTTTACGGCTTGATGTTTAATGTATTATAAAATGTATTTTACTTGATAGAGCTCACTGTTTCACATCTCACAATCATTATAGTTCATCACATTGGAAAAATCCTCTTACCTCCCCAGTGCCAAAACATTCAGGACACAAACAAAAACAAAACAATCAATCCCACCCAACGTGGACCAAAAAAAGTTCAGAAGCAATCTTATAATATGTATATTGTGTGTATGTATTATATATATATATATATATATATATATATATATATATATATATATATATATATATATATATATATATATACATACACACACACACACACACATGCATGCATACATACAATATACTACTATAAATAAGATGGCTTCTGAACTTTCATGTAAGCTCTTGATTTAAGCCCCATCAATGACCGCGCATTTTCAAAACCTGGAAAAGATACAACAATAAAAATACTGTATTGACACGTGACCATATTACAGTCAAGAAGTAAGGCTGCCACTCTCAAAATAAAAACAAAAACATATATAAATCAAGGCATAATGTCCCAAAACGATCTTAATCCTGTCTGAGAAGCATGTCAAAAGTTTGGATTCAGTGTCTGGCTGGCTGGCTAGAGAGGGTTCAAAACATGGCCACAGCCCACAGAAGCTCCACTGACAACTCCCAAAGTCTTTGCCGGTATAAGTACAAAGAACAGGAGGGCAGGAAATGATGTGAAACCGGGAGGGGTGGACGGGCGGCATCCTCTCTCTACCTGTCTTTCAGCTCTCTGGTCACACGTTTGGTGATGCGGCCGCACAGCAGCCCCACCAGGAAGAGGATGGACACAGCCAGTGCAATCACAAGCAATATGTAGTTCTTGGAAGGTGACATCATGACTTGCACAGCGAGGTCCGAGAAACCTTCAGCTGGAGCCACCTAAGAAATCACATACTTTAACTCATAATAAGGAAGTGACTTTGTCCCCAGAATTTAGTTAAACCCCGAAATATCTTTTAGGCGACAATATCAAAGTGGAAAAGTTGTTAATAATCATGAATATAATAATAATAATAATATCAACGATATTAATAGAATGTACATATTTAATAATAAAAATTATATAATATAATATTTATAATATAATAAAAACATTGGAAATGTATTAATATATATATATATATATATATATATATATGAAATGATTCAAATAATAAGAATAAGAATTTATTTACATTTTAATAGCTTAAAAGATTGTTAATAAAAATTATATTATGAATACTGAATAATAAGATTTATTTAAATAAATCAATAATAAACATAAATAAACATTTCTTATTATACAAATAATAATTAATTTTATTAAAATGTATTATTGGCATTTTAAAATAGCATGTATATGTTAATAATAATATAAATGATTTATTTGACTAATACCTTTTTACTATTGTGACTAATAATAATAGTGATGCAAAGAAAAGCGATCCAAAATGATTTTGTTGACCATCTGGACACCCTTTCACACTGTGTAATTAGAAAGTTCATTGCAACATTTGCAAAATTCAAATGGCATGAGACAGAGACAAACGCACCAAGTGATTGTCACGTATTCTGTGTTTTATACCACATAATGTTTATTTTAGAATTTTAGACATTAAATTAACACATAAATACTAGCAAAAAACAACAACAAAGTTTGTAAAATACACACTGACATCTATGGAAGCAGCAATAATAATCCTTTAACAATATGTTTTATTCATATCAGATACATATTGCATAGTAACTATACGGTTTAGTTTGCTGTATCCCAAACAGTAGGATGTGGCATTTGCAATGCCAAGGTCATGGATTCGATTACCAGGGAAAACAATAACTGATTAAAAAGTTAACGTGTATATTAAATGAAATGTAAGTCGCCTTGGCTAAAAGCATCTGCCAAATGCATGAATGGAAATGTACTCTATTCTTCTCCCAGGTCACCAATCACTTACTTTCATGCATTTCGTGAGAAGTAGGTGAATTTATATGCAATAAATCAGACTACTGTATTCTCTGAATTGCGAAATTGGGTCTCCAACTATCAGTTAATACCAAGTACATTAAAGCTATAAAAAAGTTAAAATATGTATAGCTTATTATACTTACTGTCACTGCATAAATCAAAAGTGGACATTTCTTTCACTTGATAAACTGTTGGTTAATAAATAATAGACTATAAAGTGAATAAAGGAACATCATTACATTCTTTTTGATCTGAAATATTTGGACATTTAACATGTAATTACATTAAAGACGCATGCAAGACACATATAGGGTAAGTGCAAACGTGTGAATAAACGAAGCTATCAGGTAATCGGAATATCAGATAGCTAAATGACAGTCAACAAGTTTGAGAATGTTAAATAAAGGAAAAACTAAATAAAAGTGATCTGTCATACGTCATTATTGTGGCTGCGGTGTGATACATGACAAGCATAAGTGAGGCCATAGAAATATCACCTTAAAGAAAAATTCTAAATAAAATAATTCACGCTGAGGGATCAGCTAGAATATTTTAAACTCATGTGTGAAAGGGTTAAATGTGTTTGTATACTGACCTTCGCTGCATAACCCCACATGTCTATGCGGTCCTGTAATCTTCTCTTACATTCAGGCTGTAGACGCACCTGCTTGTCCTGCAGAGCTTCCATTAAACAGGACATTTCTGGGAAAGGATTACAAACACAGGGAGTCAGTTAAGAAGAAGAAAAAACAACACACCATAATTACACCATCTGTCATGTTCCATATATTTCTACCAACACAGAAACAAGGTCTCTAAATATTAAGCAACATGAAATTGTATTAATAATGCATTTAACCGTGAAACTGAATATTCAGTGTGAAATACTGTATGTTGGGTTTAATACACAGCTATGTGGAGCAAAATATTTAATAAGAAAGAAGTTTGTCTCTCAAAGCATCTTTAAAAGTATGACTGTATAGTGCGAATTTACAGTACAGTGAAATGAGTGAATACTCACGTCTGCCCCTTCCAGGGTTGATGGCTGCACAGTGGTGCTTTAAATCTAGAGCACAGGCTGTGTGCAAGACAGGATCCACAAATATGTCTGCTTTGCTTTCTTTGAGCATGTTCAACACCTCCTACACATGAAGAGGAGGATGAAATGAGTGAAATGCGGACACTAAACCTGTATGTCTAACTATTATAGCTGTGTGAGCCGACTGTTGCTCATTTCACATGCGAAGCACAAAATAGCAGCAAAAAAGGCTTTATTAGTTCTAAGACGTTGGAGAGGAGGGAAAACAATTGTTAACTGAACTGTTTTGGTGCAAAAAAAACCAAAATTCATATAGATAGATAGTTAGACCTGGGGGGGGGGGGGGGGGGGGTTACACTACTTTCTAAAAGTTTGGGGTCAGTAATATTTTTAAATGTTAAATTGAAATAAGTCTCTTCTGCTCACCAAGGCTGCATTTATTTGATCAAATTTACAGTAAAATTCTGAAAACGTATTACAAATTAAAATAACTTTTGTATTTGAATGCATTTTAAAATGTAATATTAAATCTGAATTTTCAGCATCATTACTCCAGTCTTCAGTGTCACATGATCCTTCAGAAATCATTCTAATAATATGCTGATTTGCTGCTCAACAAATATTTCTTACTATCAACATTGAAAACAGTTGTGCAGCTTCATATTTGATATGGGATTTTTAGACTAACAAGAAGAAAACAAATTTATTTAAAAATATACACACATACCTGTATGTGTGTGTGTGTATATATAGATGTATATATATATATTTTTTTTTTCTTTCAAAAAATAGTGTACATATTTCGACATATCTAATATGACCCATGAGGACCAAACTCGAAACATCTATATAAAACAACCGTTATTTGTATAGTGTGGGAATCTTTGCTCATCAAAAAAGCAGATGTGGGTTTAAAGACACTGGTGATGTTTCCATAGCAACTGATGCAGAGGAAACCAGCGTGTAGCAGATGAAGCATGTATGAGGATGTGTTCTGTACCGTCTTGCACTCCTCTTGTTTAATTTTCAGTAGGTTGTTCTTCAGACACTCCTCCACTTGACCCGTCTGTTCCTGTGCAGCAGCTTCCTCTGCACACAGCCTTGTGATCTTACACACACACACACAAAAGCGGACACAGACACGTTATGAAGTGACTACAGATCCAAAATCTTCATTTTCCTTCTCAAAAATGTGTCTTATCTTTGTCTGTTGACCTCCTGTCAGCAGACCTTAACCATCCATTTTCTTTACTGACCCATCAAGAGAACCATTTCACATCATTTCTGCTTGATTGCTCCATGAGAGCCTATGGCTTATGGCGTCCATAAATAAAGGGCCTGCAGGAGGAGGGTCCCTGTCCCTGTCCCTGTTCCTGCCCCATTGCATAACAAACAAGCCTTAATAACTTGCAATAAAAACAATAAGCCTTGATGCAGCGGTTAGCACAAATTCACATGACATAACATAGGACATAAGTTTGGATTCGGACTGTAATTTCCAGAGAGAATACAAATAAGGTCCTGTCATTCTATACTGTCCTGTCCCATAAAGACAGAATTAAATTAAAACTTAAGTCTGGTTTCACAGACAGGTCTTCGATTAAGTCAGGATAAGGCCTTACTTCAATTAGGACATTTAAGTAGCTTTTATAAATGTGCCTTAAAAAAACAACCATTACTGGTGTGCATCAAGAGACAAAACAATGGCACTGACATAATTTAAGATATGTCAGTGCAACTCAAACATGCATTTTAGTCTGGGACTAATCTTAAGCCTGGTTTGTGAAACCGGGCAAATAGAACTTAAAAGGTTAGTTCACTTAAAAATGTTAGTTCACCATTTGCTCATCCTCATTTCATTCCAAACCCGTAAGACTTCGGTTCATCTTTGGAACACAAACAGACAGTTCTGTACTCCACTGACAGCTATGCAACTACTATTTTGATGCTCCAAAAAGCTCATAAAGAGATTGTAAATCTAATCCATATGAATTGAGTGGTTTAGTCCAAATTTTATGAGGCTTGTTCTCATGCGTCGATTGATTTATATGATGAACAGATTAGAAGCTTAAATGAACCTGCTTGATGGACAAGAAAAAAACCTTACTGGTCCTTGCAGAAGCTCAAACGTGGTGCATAACATGAGAATGAACCTCATTGGTTCTCGCACATCAAGCAAACATGCTTGAGCTTTCATATTCCACAACTGATGTGCGAGTTTATGAAAGTTTATATGTAAATAAAAGACTAAACTAAATCTGTAAAAAGCGATCAAGTCTCTTCAGAAAATTTGGACTAAACCTTTCAATTAAAAAAACCTTCCTTTACAATCTCTTTATGAACTTTTTGAATTGTCAAAGTTGTAATTTCATAGCTATCAATGAAGAGTACAGAACTGGCTCAAAGTTTATTAAAAAGATCTTCAAAGATCCTTCACTATTTTGAATTGGAAATCAGTTCCTTTCCTATGACATTACATACATTTTCCCCATTCCTTCAAAAACAGAGTTGGAATATTACTGTAGATTAGTCATGGAAGATCTTCTAGACCGATTCTCAGATGGCCCCTCACTGTCTCTGTATTGCTTAAAATGAGTTCCTGACATGTTTAAACTGTTATATCTCATAAAGATGCCGTGAGTTGAAGGCCATGGGCTTTGATCAGAACATTAGACAGCATTTTAGGCATCATTTAAACAATTGGCATTATATGATTGTGAATTATATCCACAGTTTGGCCAAATTTCAAGTTCAAAATTTAGATTGTATGCATCCATCCCAAAATGCGGACCCAATGTTTTCACTCACCTCATTATTACAGTGAGCCTGGAGCTGCGGATCGAGCCGGTAGTCAAGCGCTGATTCCTGAAGAATCACTCTGATCTGATCCTCACATTCTCCAGACAACCGCTAAAAGACAGAGAAAATGTATTAGCGATTTAAAATGGTTAAAGTCAAAATGGGTGGAAAAATTATGGAATACTGCAGTCTCAATTATGAATGACTTATGAGTGCACTTTTTCTTTATTAATTGGCTCTCATAACCATTTATTTGCTAATGTCTTTATTTTTATGTATATTTCTATTTAGCTGTAACTTAATTTATTCAGTTCGAGTAATTTCCACCCATTTAGACAATATTTCAAATTTAATCTATTTATTTGTCATTTTATTAAGTTTAAAGTTTTTATAATATTTATATGAACTTTCTTTATGTACTGTTGTTACTGTTGATGAGTTATTGCATTGACATTTTGTTCTGTGTACACAGAATGACAATAAAAAAACCTGTCTATCTATCTATATTTATTTTATATCACTAAAAGTGCTATTTAATAGGTTTAATTAATAATAACACTGATACAAGTAAGCAGTTGTGCAATAAGCAGGATAACGTACAGTCAGATGGTCATTATTGCAAAATAAATACCTCAGTAATGATACAAGACTATAATTTTGCTACAACCATCAGCTTACTGTACATCATCACTTACTTATTCATTGCTAATATTCAGTGACACGCATACCTGGTCTGCATACTTGAGTTTGAGGCAGGATATGACTTGACCCTCCAGTTCATTGGCGTCACTGGCTTTGTTGAGAATGTTCTGACAGAACTTGGGAATATCTGCCTTACAAGCCTTCCTCAACACTGGGTTCAATCTGTAATCTGAATACACCAAGAAAACAACAAAATTAATTTAAAATAATTGTTCCACAACTCAAAAAATTATATATATATTTTTTTTTAAAATAAATAATCAGCAATATATAAATAAAACATTTTATTATATTTTAGTTTTATCTTTTATCAGAATTGCAATATGTACACTCACAACCTCGAGTTATAAAGTCATAACTGGGAGATATAAACTTTCTGAGAAAGTGTCTTTTTTTCATAATTGGACTGGAAGTCTATCGTCTATCTCAGTATTGCAAGATATATAGAACATATAGTCAGAATCGTGCCTTTATATCTTGCAAAGAGTTTATATAAAGGGTTCCTACACATTTTCCATTTCAAAATGCCATACATTTAAAGAGTCAAATTTCCCAAAATTTCCTGTAGATTCAGACCCTATTTAACATAAATGGTAAATATGTAAATTAATTAAATTAATTAAATATGTAAATATTTTTATTTTCTCAATGATAACATACAGAGCCCCTAAAATAAAAAATAAAAAATTTCCATGCACATGAGAAACTATTCACACGCGCACAGAATTTGTTTTTGCATTTTTGCACATTACAATTTCTTGTTGTATATTTACTATTACTATTTCCTTTGTGCGTCACTGCCATCATACTAAGAGGAAAATAAGATCATGGATGCACATTAATTAATAAAGATCTCTTTGATTTGTACCTCTAATATCAAGGCCTAATGTCCAATTTAAAGCATCCTCTGGTGGGGAAAACATGACACGAAATGCACAATATGACTGTTTATTGTCCAATTTGCCAATTTTAAGGGTCTATAAAAAGACTGGTACTGTAAAAATAGTTTATTAGGCCGGTACATCATATTTTATATTCTTAGATTTGTTTTAAAGCATTTGTCTTTGGCAGCCAAGAAACCACAGGTGATAGGTGGCTCATTGTCCTACATGCAAAGTTCAATGGCTTCTCATGTGTAAACGAAAGTCTGCAATTTTTTTTTGCAAAGGTCCTTTTAGAGGCTCTGTAATGCGATGCTAAGAATATCATGATAAGAAACCCAAAACGATTATAACCTGCATTTTTGCATAATGCAAAAGAGCACCTTGAATTCATTCAGTCGTTTAGTAAATCACTAAAGAATCACTAAACAGCTGCCATAAAAAAATAAAATAAAACACTTGTATGATACATTTATTTTCATTAAATTAAACAGAAAATGTTGGCAACTCTTCAAATTAACCAACCTAACTAGCTAAATGGAAATGAAAGGTTATTTTGGTGGAGATGTGTTAGGTCTTCACCTGTGTTCTGTGTGATTTGTCTCTTGGTGATCATCTGCTTACACTTGGGATCCATTTGCTCGCTGTTCTTGTTCAGTTTTAGACACTGCAGAACATTCTTAGCATCCGACTCTGTGCAAAAACGCTAAACCAAGGAGATATAAGTTGAGAAAGACAAAGGAGAGAAAGACAGATCTATGGGAAACATATGGAAGCTCACAGTCTCTTTGGTAAGCAAGTACTGCATGTAGTCATTTAGCATGCACCTATAGAGAAAATTATTTAACCGTAATGTAAATTCAATGTAGATTCAGCATGTCTGTACTCAAGGGCAAAAAAGAAATAGTTAATGGCTCAGTGATTTTGGCAAATTAATTGCAATTTTGTGATTATAAGCCCTGCTATATCCCTCCATTGCTCTTCTGTTGTGATGTAATGTGACATAAAATAAGTCCTTTTTAAAACTACACTACTTTTCAAAAGTCTGTGGGTAAGATTTTTGGAAAGTTTTTGAAAAAAGTCTGCATTTCAATCCAAAAAAAAGTTATAAAAAACAATTACAATTGAAAATTACATTTTGAAATCTATTCAAATAGAAAAGTTAAGTATTCCTGTGATGTAAAGCTGAATTTTCAGCATCATTATTCAAGTCTTCAATGTCACATGATCCTTCAGAAATCATTTTAATATGCTGATTTTGTGGTAAAGAAACAGTTGTTGTTATTATCATATTATCATGTTGAAAACTCTTTGCAGACCCAAAAGTACAAAAGAACAGTATTTATTTGAAATAGAAATCTATTGTAACATTATAAATGTATATACTATAACTTTTCATCAATTTAACGCATCCTTGGTAAATAACTGTATAATATTTAAGAATATAGTTTTTCAAAATAAAAATCGTGCTAACACCAAATTTTTGAACAGTAATATATTTGTTCATTCTATATCCTTTCCCAAACCAGGTCCGATCCATTAACCACTTCATTCCAGTCTCATGTTGATATTATTGAGCTTAAGTAATTAAAATGTGGGGGTTAAGCCATTACTATTGATCTTTGATCATTCCGAGTACATTTGTAACCATCAGGTCACTCTGTTTGACAGGAAAGCTTTAATGAAGCTAAAATGAATAATGAAGCTAGAAATGTCAGGACATGACAGAAGGGAGCTGCAAAACTCGGCCCAAGTTAGTTACCGGCTAAAACATCTCACCTTGATCATCTGCTTGCACACTCTCATGAGCTGATAGTCCAGCTCTGGATCCATCATTTCAGTTTCTTGAAGCTTAAAGATCTTTTGATGACACACCTGGGAAAGCTGTTTCTTGTTCTCTTTGAGACACTCAATGATCTGAGAAGGAGAGATACCAATGAGAAAAGAACAAATGAAAGGGTTTCTCCAATGTTAGTTAGTTAATTGGGCTTCATTTTCCACTAATCCAACACTTTATTTTTTCCCTACATGTTGTCAAGTCAAAGTTGCAGTAAGCGATTTCTGAGAAATCCTGTTGAAAGTGAATCGAACTGACATCACAAAAATACTTGAAGTTGATCAGAAGTTGGGGGCCACATACACTCGATGGGGGAGGAGCAAGATTTAGGGAGCTAGAAGGAGATTTGAAGAAAGACTGTAGAAAGAGAGACGGCTGAGAGACATTACAAAAAGGGTCAGAGGAATATCACTGAAGGGTAAATATCAAGAAAGAACTTCACGACCCATGTTAATATTAGGGTTTGTTCAGACTTATTGAGTTCTCTTGATCTGGACGAAAAAAGAAAATAATACATTTCGTATTGATTCACGATCATTTCTCAAAGAGAGGTTCAAGTACCTTAAAGATACAAAAAAAAATTTAAAAAAAATTTCATATTCAAAATAATATTTTGCGACGGAACTTAAAGAACATTCAAAACAATCCTTTGTCCTTGTTATATGTGCATATGCATGACGCCGGAGTCAAGAAAATCCACTGTTGGCAATGACAGGAAAAAACAGGTATGCTCCAGCATTCTGTCGTTTATAGGGTTGGATCTCGTGACATCAGAACCGGTTTTTGGTGTGGTTTGACAGAAAGATGAATGCAACACGGACCACAGTTTGCTTGGAAGTTCTAGTAACAGGACAGTTTTTGTGTGTCATTGTTTGTCTGTATCAACCAACTCTATATTTTATATACTCTTATGTATATACAATTTTTTTTAAACTGATATTGATTTTATGTCTTTCTAGATGTTTGTTTGTCCTCTTCACTTTATTTTCACAAAGCTTTATGTCAGAGTAGCTATGATATAAAAAGACATCCACTTTTCCATTGTGTATACATGCATTTTGGGAGGAGGGGTAATGAATGGAGGGGTATGTTTGTTTGAGTTGATTTCAAATAATAACAGTGTTTTTTTAGAAATCGCATACAGCGCCTTTAACGTTAGTCAAGGTTTGTCGTATATGGTCATTGGGGACATGACAAAATACATTAACTTTAATAAAAAAATACACTGAATTAACAGGTAAATCTGGAATTGTGCTGAAGGTAGGAACATTTCTTTGAAATTTATTTATTTACATGTATTCATTTATGTAAATAAGTACATGCACAGACAACTGACATCTAAATGTGGTTTATTAAAGGATTTATCTTTTTGATGCGGCGCAAATTTATTTGCTGAAGAAATTTCTATGACCTGGAAATCTTAATTTTAAGATACTCTATTATTTCCAGTTGTTGCATGACCATGGGAATCTTGTTATATAAAGCTTCTTTCACTAACTAGACAAGTTTCATCATGTGTCTGGTATGCAGCTACTACAGGTGGGTGCTTAAACACCATCTATAAAAGTAAAAGATCAAAGTAAACCTTTACCTGAGCATTTCCATAGGCAAAAGAGGAACAGAGCTTGTTGATATCCTTCTTACAAGCATCATGCAGCTCAGGTTCTAGTCGAATGTCCTCTGACTGTTAACAAAGAGGACAGAAAATGTGACATAAGTGTCTGTGTAATTTATTTTTAATGGTGCTTTTAAGTCCTTAATTGTATAAAATCACACTTTTTCCTGTACATGAAAGAGGGTCTGAATGATATTAGGATGACTATCTGATTTAACTTGAGTAAAGTGGATTTACCATCTCCAGCTCTTCCACCTTCAGCTGTTTCCGACATTTCAAAGACACACGCTGATCTTTTACATCCTGTAGAGTGTCATTCCTCACTGTGGTGCTTAAGCAGATGACCACATCTGCCCTGAGGTGGAAGAAAACAAAATGACACATGAAGAGGGTGAAAGAGACACTAGAAGGTAGAGGATAAAAAAGCATGTGGTTCAAAAGGATACATTTCTGTCAGTGAGACAGAAATTGAGCAAGTGCAACAGTACCAAAATAAGAGACGACGCACAGACAGGCTGTGATGATTTAAGCCTTTATGGAAAGATGTTATATAATAAATAAATCACCATCAAAATTGAATAAAAAAAAAAAAGCAGAATGCTTCAAAGCCTGCAGAACTGCCATGAATCATTTCAGCAATGTAGCTCTGGGATTTGTGAACTCACTTCTTCTTAATGTTTGGACAGAGTTTGAGTACGTCCTCCTTACAGGCCATTTTGAACTTGTAGGAGAAGCGGAAGTCCTTCATCTGAACCTACAGGGTAGACAAGTATACACTTGAAATAAAAATACATCTCATATCTCAAACTCACAAGAACTGTTATGTAACACACCTAATTTCAGTGCGACATACACTACCATTCAAACATTTATGGTCGCTTTCTTGTTGTTGAAAGAAATTAACTTTTATTCTGCAAAGAACTGATCCAAAAAAGCAATAGTAAAGACATTTACATTTAGTAAAGACAGCAACATAACTGTTTTTAATATTGATAATAATAAGAAACAGTTAGTTATTAGGATGACTTCTGAAGGACCATGTGAGGAATGATGAATGAAAGAAGGAATGATGGAAATTCAGCTTTGCATCACATGAATAAAATTCATTTGAAAATATATTCAAATAGAAAACAGCCATTTCAAATTGTATTAATATAACAGTTAATAATACAGTTTTAATGCATTTTTGATCAAATAAATGCAGTCATGGTGAGCATAATAGATTACTTTCTATAACATTAAAAAAATCTTACCAGCCCCAAACTTTTGAACAGTAATGTAATGTTGATAGAAAGCCTTATGTCCTTATGTTTTATAAAACATTATGATATTAGCAGGGGCGGTCTTATGGGGGGCCTCAGTGAGAATGTGAATGTAAAGTTAACGCATTGTTGCGTTAATTGTTTTTAATGCATAGTTAACAATGTAAAGTTAACATTAAAAACAATAATAAAAATGAACAAGTCATAAGCAATAACACAAACAAATATACAAATAAACAGTACTTTACATTGTTTGTGAAAACTGTAATACTGTAAGCAAACATACACAGATACAAAAGGTATTTAGCCAAGCGGAAAAAAGCAGTGAGTGATTATTTTTCTGTTTGAAACGGGAGGTATAAGGCTGCTTTCACATTAAGACTGTTGGGTATGGACGGTGCTCATGAATGATCGATCAGATTCATTCTTTGATTGAAAAAGTGATTCGACAGGATCGGCTCCGTAGAGTCCGTGACCTGACAGTTTAAGACTTCTGGGACACAAACCATTCGCATTCACTCTCACTCTCCTCTGCATTTCAAAGGATGCCATCGTAAAACAGCCCCCACACACAAACACACACATACATACCAAGAACAAAAGACTGTGCCATGTGACTTTTAAATTAGTTACTTTCCATTTTTTTAGATGTGTTGTGTTTTACCTATATGTATGCATGCTTTTTGTTATAACCATTTTAGATGTGTTTGATAATTTAGAAGCTTATAATCAGTAAATACTTGGGTAAAACCAAGTCAATCTTTACCTTGCCTTCATACTAAGAGTTAGTATAGCCATGAATGGTCTCGAAATCTTTGTCTTTCCATTTGCAGACCGTCTAGGTTTGTTTCACTGTGCTAGGATGCATCAGACTCTTTCTTTTATTCCAAAACCCAAAGGTCTGCATTCTCAAGTAGGCAATAAAACATGCTAATCACCTCAGGCTAAGAGACAAAGAAAAGTTTCCCGCTTCTCAGTTCCTTCACTCTGATTGGCTGTCCCAACCCTTAGAGGCGTGCTTTGTTTATGCCTTTATAAGCGCCCGTAGGCCAAGGATCAACCTCTTCAGCTCTTCCAGCCCCTTCCTCTTCAACTTAACTTCCTCTTCTTGCAACTCTCTTCTTGGGCGCGGATTCTTGGATCCTCCTTCAGCGCCATTTTCCACAAAGGACATTACAAACAAAGAACCATAATTTGAACTTACCGCGGATCCCAACGGACCCGCCCAGCAAGACGCAAACCACGGACCAGATCGGAATTCGCACGCACGTATTCCGACCAGCCACAAAAGAAACATAAGCAAGTAGCCCTTAAGCGATCTTTAAGATTATACCAATAAGTTGGTCTGATTCCTTGTTTGTTCTCAAATAGGTTATTGTCTGTAATACTACCTTCCTTTGTCTCTCCCTCTCCTACTCTCTCTCTTATTCTCTCTTCTTCCCTTTTTCAATTCATCTGTGTATGTTTGTCTATTGTTTGTCGATTATTAAAATATATATATTCACACGTGATTGCCTCTGAATTGCTCAACCATAAGTCACTTTAATGGTGACCGATCCTTGTTACAAATTAATGGAAAGATCTTTCTTTGTGGCCAAAAGAAACCTTTCCTTTTTATAGAGTTTATAAGGTCAATATTTGCTGGACAAATTATCCGTCCTTTGAACTCTTTTCTAGAATTAAAGAAAATTCTACAAGTCGAATCAAGCCATAGATATTAATAATTGTTATAATCCGTTATAATTAACTGTTAATATCCAAATTCCCCTTTGTGCAGATTTATGTGTGTTCGATCACACAACGACTCACGCACACATAGATCCGCACCATTTCCCTTAGGCTTAGAATCGCAACAAGACCTAATTATAATGACACAAATCCAATATTTTTTCGTTCACTTAAGATTTAAACCGACTGTGTTTATGTGGATTCTCATCAAGACAAGCACTTTGACAATTTTGTGTGTACTCACGGAGAGAGCAAGCGTTTTCAGTTCATTGCTATGGACGTTTTCCTATGGAAGTGTGGCCTTGAAACTCAACTTCCATGGGAATGAACTGAAAATGCTTGCTATATGCCAGTGAACACAGACTATTATGAATGCCCGTACGGCCATGCTCATTTTAATTCAGCGTTCGAATTGGCGGAATTTCTGGGATGGCATTTGCTTGAATGGTGGTTTCATTATCATTCTTAATGGAAAACAAAACAATAAAACAGTACAATGATAAACTTATGTATATTAAACATGAAATTTAACAGTTATTAACAGAACGAATAAGCACACCATACGCCATGCGGATAAATCTGACTCCTGCTGCTGATTTGTGCCGCAACTCTTGTTTGCCTCACGCTGAATTTAGCAGACATGTTCAGTTTTTAATTATAGTGTCTGTTCTCTGAATGAACTAAATGATTTTTGTCACTATACCAACTATCACAGCAAGCCTACAAGGCACAGAAAGGATTCGTCACAGCACAGCGTCTTGTGACTGATAATCACTGGAATGTTTAAGACAATATTTTAAAACACATGAAAATTATAAACTTTCTTGAAGCAACACTGGACCGATCTTTCAGATATGTGATTATAGTTTTAGGGGGCCTAAAATGCCCTAAAAACAGCCTAGATCTATAGCCTACTATGCCCCAGGATAGTAGTTCCTTTTTAAAATATATTCACACACAATTTATTTACTCAGAAAATGTGGTCAATCTCAAAAGGTCAAATGTAGATATGCATTACCGATATACGGTAATATGACAGATCACGATAATCAAAATGGCACGTGGACACTTTAAAATACTGTGAAAAATTAAGAAAGCATTTTGGAGCTACATCTTTCCGTCAGCCATTAAAATGTACAAGACCCCATGCTGCATCAAAAAGGTGCACTCTGATGTAAATTAGCCCAACACGGACGAGAAGAGCATAGCGGAATGAGTGAAGGAGATGCACTGAATTAAAAAGCACTCTCTGACAGCAGATGGTGCTTATGGAACATCAGAAATGCAGCCGTTATCCAGTAACCCCATAAAAAAGTAGCTAGTACTTTCTGTTTCTGAACAGTATTTAAATGTTTTAAAAAGCCATTCAGATTGTTGTATTTGCAATGGTGTTCATCACAGCAAGGCCTGGTTACACAGACAGGGCTTAGACTAAGCCAGGATTAGGCCTAAGTTCAATTAAATCGTTTTTAGAAATAGGCCTTAAGAAAAAACTGTAATAACTATTGGTGTGCATCTTGAGACAAAACAATAGCACTGACATATATATATATTTTAAGATATGTCAGTACAATTTTTTTTTAGTTAAAGGGGTCCTATTATGCTATATCACAAATCTTTTACACATAATAATATTTCAATATATTTGTTACGTCCCAAAGGACACAGTTTTTTTTTTTGCGGTATTTTCGCTCTGCTTTCTTTTCTGGCGAGGTTGTATCATGCGACCTGTCAATCATGCGAGAAGACATGCTGCTATGAGGGCGTGCTCTTCTCATCCAATGATTAGCACGCTTCTTAAGGGACGTGCTGCTGCACAGCAGGAGAGACAAATTTTTGACGTCATGCGAGCAACATTCGAAATTCGAAATGTGAACTTGCACAAAAAAAGTTCATAAATCTATGGGTGCGGGTTATATAAAGGTGCGGGTTATATACGAGAAAGTGCCGTTTTTGAACAATTAAGCATAAAAGCATATTCTAGTACTCCCCAAAGACAAAATAACCTGCTCAAACATGCATTTTAGTCTAGGACTAGACTTAAGCCTTGTCTGTAAAACATTGTATACCATGATAAAAGCATCATCAATTATCACAACATGAAAACTTGATACCGTCACATGCCAAGTTAAATGTCAGCTGATTAATTAGCATGGTCAACATATGCATCAATACCCCAAACCAACTCAAAATCATTCAATACAATCTATGCTAGGACAGGATGACATTTGGGAAAACATTTACTTGTCATCATTCAAATGTACCGTAGGGAAATTGGTTGTGTGACTGGCTTACCAGCTGGAAATGAGTGACGCCCACAGCACATTTATCATTCATTTCCCTCTGATGTTTGTTCTGCACCAGGCATTCCAGAAGATTCCCTGTGTCTATCTGATTATCAGCTACGTCCTAAGAGGAAGGAGAGCAAAATGAGTAACTCAGATTTAAGAAATAAAAGAGAATAATTAGATGTGTGCGTCAGTACTAACGTGGCAGTGGTTCTGGATGACCTGTTCACAGGCTCGGATCAGCAGGGCTTCAATCTGAATATCCTGTAAACATGATAGTTTGTAATCAAATTTTTAAAAATCCTACAACTATATGTACATATTTATAGATCTTTGAAGAACAGAATGTTAAAAAAAATAGAAAACCTTTGTTATATAATAAATGTCTTTACTGTTACTTTTGATCAACCTAATGTATCCTTGTGACCCATACAGCCACAAGTTGAGAATGACACAAATATTAGTCTGCTGCCTCAGTTCTTATGATGGCAATTTGCATATACTCTGGATTGTTATGAAGAGTGATCATATAAATTACAATTAATTGCAAAGTCTCTCTTTGCAATTAATAAAGGAACTTAATGCATTTCAGCCCTGCTAAAAAAAGGAACAGCTGACATCCTGTCAGTGATTCTCTCATTAACACAGGCGAGAGTGTTGACGAGGTCAAGGCTGGAGATCACCCTGCCGTGCTGATTGAGTTCGAATAACAAACTGGAAGCTTTAAAAGGAGGGTGGTGCTTGAAATCACTGTTCTTCCTCTATTTTCTTTGATTTCTATTCCTCAATTTTCTTCCATCCGGAAAAAAAAGCTTGTCTGGAGAAGAAAAGGTGAGCGCTACCATCAATCCTGTGTCATGCCAACAATAAAGCATCCTGAGACCATTCATGTGTGGGGTTGCTTCTCTGCCAAAGGAGTGGGTTGACTCCCAATTTTGCCTAAGAACACAGCCATGAATAAAGAATGGTACAAAAACATCCTCCAAACAGTTTGGTGACAAACAATGGATTTTCCAGCATGATGGAGCACCTTACCATAAGGCAAAAGTGATAACTAAGTGGTTTGAGGAACAAAACAGAAGTTTTGTGTAAATGGCCAGGAAACTACCAGACCTCAATCCCATCAATCTTGAAGGGACGGGAAGACAAACAATACCCCACAAATTCTGACAAACTCCAAGCATTGATAATGCAAGAATGGGCTGCCATCAGTCAGGATGTGATTGACAGCATGCCGGTGTGAATTGCACATGTCTAGAAAAAGAAGGGTCAACACTGCAAATACTGAGTCTTTGCATAAACTTAATGTAATTGTCATTAAAAGCCTTTGACACTTATGAAATGCTTGTAATGATACTTCAGTAGACCATAGTAATATCTGACAAAAAGATCTAAAAACACTGATGTAACAGACTTTGTGAAAATCAATATTTGTGTCATTCTCAAAACCTTTGGCCACGGCTGTACAATTTATTAAAAAACTATAGCATACTTAATGCTAAAATGATCCACAAAACTTCAAATGGAGTCCGTACCAGTTGAAAAAGAGTACCTACCTTACAAGCAATTTCTTTTACATGCATGATTTCCTGTTTATGCTGAAGAACTGTACCTGCAGTGGAGTAAAATATGAAAAGTACCTCAGATTCTAGTTCAGTCAGGTTTCCCACCACATCTCTGCAGTTTGACACCAAGTCCTCTAGATGGTCCTGAAGACACTCCAGCTCCTAATGCAAAAACACAGATATCTGTAAATCACTGACATAGAGATGCTCATCGTGTACTGATACTCTTGCAAGACTAAGAAGTTTCATCACAAAACATTTAATTTTTAACCTGTCCAGTGTCTGTCTTCTCACTGCACCATTTGCCCAGGTCAGTCATGCAGCGTTTCTGGAGCTCAGGGTCCAACTTCACATCAAGAGCTCTCTGGTGAAGAATTCTCTGGACTTCCACCTTACAGTCCCTGGTGAGCTACACACAGAAGTCAGTGAATTTTTCTAAAGTTCATTTACCTGTTTTGACACGGAAATTCAATGGCTGAACTCAAACGGCATGCTCTCCATTCCACATGTTCATATTTATATCATTTCAAGTAATCAAACACAGTTGAATATTGTATGTTGGTAAAATGCCCTGTCTAAGTGGGTAGTTCCTAGTCAGAATAAACCGTAAAATGGACCAAACTTCATTCTGAATTTTTTTTTTTACTTATGTCATTCCAAACTCAAAAGACTTTCATCATCTTCGGAACACAAGTGTAGATATTTTTTATAAACTCTGAGAGATTTATGTCCCTCCATTGAAAGTCTATTCACCCTCAACACGACATTTCAAAACGTTCATAAAGAGATTGTAAAATTAATCCATATGATTTAAGAGGTTTAATCCAAGTCTTCTAAAGAGATATGATCATTTTATATGATGAAAGGATTTAAATGTAGGTTTTGATTCACTTATAAACATTGATAAGAGCATAAACAGAAGCTCAGCTGTACTTGCTGGTCACGCAAGAACAAACCTCATTGGTCCTTGCTGAAGTTCAAACATGCTGCGTAACACTAGAATGAACCTCATTGGTTCTTCAGTGTCAGGCCTAAATAAAAATAAAATAAAAGCTTACATTAAACCTGTTCATCATATAAAGTAATTCTGTCGCTTCAGAAGACTTGGATTAAACGGCTTTGTTCATATGGATTTATGAAGTATCAGAGTTTTGGTTAAATAAACCATAAATAAAAATATCTTCATCTGTGTTCCAAAGATGACATAAGAATGAGTAAATTACAGAAATTTTACTTTTTGGAAAAAACAAGAAAAAAAGCATTATTTGTGCTTCTCACCCTTCTGCCCTGCTCTTCCGTCCGGTAAGCGTGGCGGTGTAAGCAGGAAAACACAGCACCGGGAGGCATGAGATCGGTGCTCTCATTCCAGCCTGGTGTATAGCACAGTCTGGATGCGTCATTCTGACATTTACGGTATAAGATAGGATCAAGCCTGAAGGACAAAAAACACACAGTACACAAAAACGTCACATGCCTTACCAGGTGGTTTTAAAGAGAACGTTTTTATATGCCCTTTCACAATTTTTGTTCTCCTTCTTGAATGTTCAAATAATACCTTATTATTTAACATATTTCACATTATTAAAGCAATTCTCTTCCCAGTCTGTCACTGACGCTCTGTTTAATTCCTTTCTCTATGAAGCCCCTCCTTCTGAAAAGAGCAATGTGTCCTGATTGGTCGGCTAGATCAGTTTTTTTGTGATTGGTCAAACACGTTTTGGAAATGTCATGCCCCTTACCATAACTGCGTTAAATACAGGCTGAAAAAAAACAAACATGTCTTTTGGATATGGCAACAACACCCCACTAATGTAAGTCAACCAGGCCGTGGTCATTTATTTTGCATATGCCTTAAATGAGAATTATTTCAATGACGAATATTATAATGGTTTCCACAAAACAATTAAGCAATGCAATTGTTTTCAACATTGATAAATCATACAAATGCAGCACATTAGAATGATTTCATGAGAAACTGAATCCCCCAAACTCTTAAACTACAGTGTATGAACTCAAATCTCACAGATGCATTCAGTGATAGTAGCATGTATTGACATCTAAATGTCAATACATGTCAATGTCAACATGATTCAGCCACTAAAGAGAACAAAACAGCAGTCTTTCTTTGGCTGTAACAAACAAAGCTGTCACGGCCAGTCTGTCACAATGGACCATCAAACCAAATTGCTGTTTCAAACTGCTCTAATTAAAAACCACTTGAATCTAATGGGCTGTGAATGAAGTTATGACCATCTAATGGTTTTATTATAATGGCACTGTGTGGGCATCCTTCTCAAATTGAACGGATGAGAGAAACACACAGTGAAGGTCGCATCATGCAGGCAAATCAAACTGCAGATGAGTGCTAAGCTATTAAACACATACAGAGAAGAACTCTGAATGACTGAACAGATTTGAATGACAAGCTATTACTCGAAACATCAACTTAAAAGCATAAGAGGCTGTTTCAAGGGTCTTATTTTGCATGAGTCATCAAGTAAGGTCAGGTAAAGAAAAAGGAAATGGAAAGGTTAGGTTGATTACTTCCAGTCTCTTGAAATGAAGTACTGCAGCTCCAGCAGCCGGTGTTCACAGTCCTGAACCATCTTCTCTGTGTAAAGGTGCTCCATTAAACAAGACAGAATCCTACACACACACACACACAATATTTTGTCAAAATAAATTATAAATAAAAACACTGAAAATGCTTTGAATACTTCAACTGATGAATTTAAAAAAAATAAAAAATGTACGAAATATTGACTTCATTATATTTAGAATTATAACAAACATCACAAAGTGCATTTAAAAACTAAATGAATGAAAATTTAATAATTAAATAGGTTTGGTTATATACCAAAAACAAAAAGTAAAAATAAAATACAATTTTATGTATTTATTTAGTTATAATTGGTTTTAAACGTATACAACCAAAAAAAAAAAAAAAACAAGGCATATAACAGTTTTTTTAATATCACATGCATTCTCTTCCAATTCAGACTTTTGTTTTGGTGATATTTGTAAAAAAGAAAAAAAAAGAATGCATATTTTTTATTTATATATATATAGTAAACAAAAAGATACATAATTAAATAGCTTTGATTATCAATCTATTCCAATGTGGACACGGTGTAACTGGACTCAAACATTTTTTACAAATGCAATTTACAAAAAACAAACAAATAAACAAATAAATAGAGTAATACCTCGGTTTACGAGTTTAATTCGTTCTAACAGCGAGCTTGTAACTCAAAATTCTCGTAATTCACCAAAACAATTTTCCCCATAAGAATGCAATAAAAATCACTCGATTTGTTCCACACGACCATAAATGCACAAATTATTTTTTTAAAAATTAAAGTTTAAATATTAAAGTTTAAATATTATATTATAATTAAGATCTCATATATATATATATATATATAAAATTAACAGTTAAACTCTAAAAATACTTTATTATTTTTAAATTTACTGTAATGCACTTTACCTTTGAGTAGCATCACTGCTGCGGTTATGGAGACGAGAGGAGGGTTTACTGCTTACAGGGAGAATTTCGTACCTTCTTTCTTACTCATCTTGAGGTCATTGTCTATATGCTGTACTGTATGTATATATATTTAACTACGTGAACAATAGCGATCACAATTAATGTTAACAACACGATGTAAAACCGCTGTAAATCACTTATAAAAGTATCACTGTGGTGAATGATGCAACCAAACCGAGCGACGCTGAGAGAATGAACGAGTGAAGGGGTGACAGGCTTTGCGAGAGGCTGTCGTTACGATATTTCCAGTAAAAATCTGCGCGAAGATGCTGAGCGTTAGGACTTTTCCACACCAAAAATGCATTAGACGAGGGAAAATTCTCGCACTCCTATACAATCCTTTTACACACGATTTGCTCATATACAAAGTCACTCGTAAACCGAGGTATTACTGTAATTCTGGTTATTGAGCTCTTCTAAAGGCTCTATTTTCTTTAAGCGAAATCGAAGAACGACCTGGCCTAGCATCATTTTGAACAAAATCAGGCCAAAACAAAGTTAATTTCGCAAGTTCGAAACAGCACGCCAAAAGGAACTTTCTGATTGGAAAACACCTTAATATTGTAAAGCTGCTTTCTTTAAAGTGATCTCCTGTATAAAGTGGTATTTAAATAAACATGACTTGATTACAGCACTGAACTGTAGGGCTCGTGCAAACATGTCCACATAGCTGTGATAAGATGCTTTCTTAACTGCTGATTTCTCACCACAATTATTTTTGTTTTGTTTGTTTTTCTCAGCAGAAGTGCTGGGATCTTTGCTAAGAGTATAATCACTGAAAAGGTATTTTGAACTTCTTTTCACCCCTAAGTGAAGAACAAAGAGAACTTTTGAGTATATCATGCTGTTAATGGAGACACTGTGTAACTTGACTGTGTTGTAGTCTACCACTTGAACGCCAGTACCATCTTTCTTCCTCTTAAAAAAAATAGAGTGACACATTTACACTCTACACACACTTAATTGGATTTGACTCGGTCCTCTAAATCTGCTCCAGTTTAATATGGTGCCTTCCAAAGAAAGACTTTGAGAGGAAACTCAATAACCGGACAGTATCGAAGAATTTAACAAAGCATGAAGTCAAGTGGAATAACCCCTACAAGTATCTTATCTCATCAAATAAATTCTGTGAAAGACTACAGTTTCCCCTGGGGTCTTGGACATTGACGATAGAGTATTTGCACCATATTAAGATGACTCACATAGGGTCTCCGCTACGGATGTGTTTGCAGGCTGTCTGGATCACAGACTCACAGGCTTCGTTCAAAGCACGATCAATCCGGTAATCAGTGCCGGGGTCTGCTGACTGGATAAGAGTCTGCAGCTACAGGGGACAAAGAATTAAAGTCATATTTCTGAGAAAGCTATTCATGCTTATAAGACTACAATACCGTTCAAAGGTTTGAAGTAAAGTTTGAAAGAAATAAATCAACAAAGACACATTAAATTGATCAAAAGTGTCAATAAAGACATTTATAATGTTACAAAAACATCTATGCTGTTCTTTTTATCTTAATATCCATTGGAAAATTGTGATATGGTTGCCACAAAAATAAACCGTTTTCATTTACATTTATTAATTTGGCAGACGCTTTTATCCAAAGCTACTTACATTGCATTCAAGGAACACATGTTTTTTTTAATCAGTTCTTGCTTTCCCTGGGTTTTCAACATTGTTAATCCTAAAAAACGATTTGCAAGCAGCATATCAGAATGATTTTTGAAGGATCATGTGACAATGAACAAGAAATGATGCTGAAAATTCAGCTACGACCTCATGAATAAATTACATTTTAAAATAGAAAAGTATTTTTGCCAATTTTGAATTGAAACTTTGCAAGCTGGGTCTGCTATTAAAATACTTTTTCATTATAAACAACCTTTTATTATTTGCTGCTCGTTGGTAGATAATCGTGGTTTGTGTCGTATGTGGTATCATACGTTTAAATCAAATATATATGATCTCTTCTACACTGGTTGTTTTTGACTGATGTGGACGGTTAAAATATTAAAAGAGAGTCATTTTAAATTGTAATAGTATTTTACAATATTCCAGTTTTTACTATATTTTTGATCAAATACATGCAGCATTGGTCAGCATACCAAAAAGTAGAAATAAACTTGTTTATTTAAATGATTACTTGTTTAAACAGAACAAAGTACTATGAAATATTTAATACCCTTTCCCACAATCCCACCGGTTCTTACTGCTGTCTGACAGAGGTTGTCCACAGTGCCCTTGTCCCCGCGCGCGACTCTCATGAGGCAGTGGAGGGTTCGGCCCTTGCGGTGCAGTCCTGAGCAGTGAGCCTCGATCTCTCCTCGACAATGCAACACAATCTCAGGGCTCAGGGAGAAATCTTCCATTAGCATGCGTCTGTAGTCAAGCATCTCACCCTGACAGTCTCCAGTCACTGTACGGCCTGAGATGACAGCGGTATAACCCACAGGGAGGAACATAACAATAAACAAAATTACTGGGTTGAAGAAAAAACAATAAAGTGAAATGCATGAATGCAAAGAAACAATAATGCTTGGAATAGAATACTATTAATATAAATTTTCACAAAATATTAATATACTTTATATAATAATGTATACAAAAAGTCATTTAGATGTAATATTCTGGCTGATGCTGATAATTATTTATTATCTTTATGACTGATATTTTGTGCAAAAAAAAAAAAAAACTAAAATCACAACATTATAATGTACAGTATGGTATTCCGCTTAAGATTAGCTAAATATAACATAATTGTACTTATTATTTATTAATTTAGTGTGATTTTTAAAATAATCTGAAAATATGAACAATAATGGAAATAAAATGAAAATATTAATAATAATCATATGCTAATAATAATAATGAGTTATAATCAACACATTAACATGCCAAATTAAATATCCGACGTAAAGCAATACTGAAAAGTAAAAAAAGATATATAAAAAAAATTATAAGCGATATGGTACTAATCTGAATTTACTTCTCATATGATAATAATAATAAACTTAGAATAAAAAAAACAGAGTGTTAACATACACAATGAAATCTGTATCAGACAATACTAAAAACAACTGATATGGAACTAAATGTAAATATAAACAACAACAATACTACAAAATTCTGAATTTACAAAAATTATATATAAAACAAATGAATGGATTAATGAATGGTACCACAAACAAATTGTAAAATTATACAATTATCGTATTCTATTTCAAACACAAAATTTGGGTAAAAAGCTGTATATGAACAGACCTCTGTGAACAGCAGATTCAAGGCAGAGGAGGAGGTAGGAGAGTCTGGCCTCTCGGGCACGGGGCATGCTGGTGTCCGGGTTACAACGATATTTGCGTAGGTCGGCCTTACAGGCCTTTGCGAGGGAGTAACTGACTTTATAATCTTGAGCAATGAGCTTTTGCCGAGTGGTCAGGGCGTTTCTGCACTGTGGACAGAGATGCTTATTAAGTACACACACACTCAGACAGGACAAACACATACACTAAATTGACCACCAACATTCCTGTGGATTCTTCTAGACTATGACTTCAATTCAGACACTATCCTCCCACACTGACATTTTATGCACATACTGTTGTACTGAACTGGTTGAGAAACAAAAAACTGCTTATGCTTCCATTAAATCGGTGTTTACATTGCATAATCCTGCATATAACTCCCATAATATTGAAAATTATAGACATGCCGCACCTTTTCAGACATTGCTTCCTCAAATTTATGGTTGAACAGGCATTTGTACACTCTGCCCTCTCCTACTTGAGTCTGCAAAAAAATAAAAAATTCCATAAATTATTTAGCATTGAACAGGTCAACTAGGAGATATTCAACACCCCATGTTCACACATCAAAACATCGGTCCACATCTCCTACACAAAGCAGCTATGTGGTCCAATCCAGCCATTCTGACCCGTAGCACATGAGGGGCAGCTGTCAATATTGTCAGCCCGTCCCTTCATGGAACTGGACCAACAAAGTACATACTGGCAGCGAGTAGTACAAGAATGCAAATTAGGTTGCAGTTACAGTGATGGATGAGAGGATATTAGAGAAGCTGACACATACATTTTCACAAAAGCGCTCCCGGTCATCTCGACAGGAGAAGTAGAGGTAGCGGTCGAGATGGAAGTCATCCGCAGACAGTTCGGCCACTCTCATTATGGACTTTTTGCAGTCCCCCTTGATTTGATGAGCCTTATCCTGCTGCTCTGCCTCCCTGACCAGAGCCCTCTCCAGACACGCAATCACCTCACCCTGGGAATGCAGGTCCTAACATGACAAAAAGAAAGACAAATTAGTTGGCCTTAGGACTCAAAGCTTGGTTTAGGATTTATTTTGGGACAATAGATATGTTAGACTGAAGGGATAAAAGGTATGGAATAAAAATGTCTGCTAACAACGATGCTTTTAACTATGAGATAAAAACAAGAAGAAATGAAAAACGATTTGAGAAAAGTGAAAATTACTTTAATATAATTATTTAAAATCATTTAAATTTATGACTAATTATATTGAAAGACAGGAACATGTAAGGAGAGAGTAGGTGTTATTTTAGCATCATTTACATTGTATTTTACATACTATTTCTCCATTTCATTTTTTTATTGTTTAATGAAAACATGATTTATGATTTGTACATATTCTAATATTTTTAGTTTTCATTTAAATTCATGTTATTTTATGGGATTTTGATATTTAGATTAGTATTTTTTTTTTAAATTATCTTTAGTTTTAGAAATTTCAGTTATTTAACAAGGCAAGATATCTAATTTAGGTTTTAATATTTAACATTAACAATATTGGGGAAATGAGAGAAATAAAACAATATAATATATATATATATATATATATATATATATATATATATTTTATTTTTATTATTATTATTATATTATATGGTTTTATTTTAGTCCTCTAATTTCCCCAGTATTGCTACAAATACACATTTTATATCAAATATATCTCACAAATGTTTATTTTCATGTATAATTCTAAAGTTTACTTTTATTTTTTATATATGTCTTGTTTAGATGTCATTTATGTGGCATGACTTAAATTGTGTATAGTGCCAAAATTTATGGCATGCGATTTGATGACAAAATTTAAAGGGTGTTTACAGAATGGGAGCTGTCAATTACTCATATAAATAGTACCTAATTACTGCATAGCCCTTGATCTGAAAAGACATCTAAATGTGTGTACACCCACTAAGATGCTAAATATAATTTTCTTTCCTCACTTGCATGTGTGGCAGTCTGAGCTTATTTAGGATAAAGTCAACGACCAGACAAGTCTAAAGTTAACTTTTTAATTTCAGCAGAGTGCACCCAGGGGGACAAGGCAAGTGCGGTGATCGGGTGCCAAGATTCAATCTTGCCTGGAGGAATGTGGACAATTTGGGAATGGCAGAGTCACTACATCACAAAGCCATCTGGTACCAAGCCAACATCCTATGGTTTCCCAAAGGGATATTCTAGAGCTTTGCGGTTTTAAGTGGGCTAGGAGTCAAAGCATTCTCCACTATTATTGGAACACAAGCTTACTTTTTCTCCGACAGTGATGCTTCCACACTGTAGGGTGTTGATATCTTCTCTGCAACTGTCCATAAAGCCACATATAAGTTGATAGTCGCTGAAGATGATGCTGGTCATCTTGGTAATGTACTGATGACACTGCCGTTCTGTGATGTTTGCACGGTGGTCCACCAGGCAGGACATCAGATAGCCTTTCCCTCGCTCCTCATCTGCACATTCTTTCAGCTAAGAAACAGATTAATGCTCTTTTCATTATCCGTGAGATGGAGCAGTCAGGCATCAATGCTGCAGATATGAAGAATTTTCATTCCCTATTTAATATCAAGCCAATTTTACTAATGGTAATTAAATTGTGAATTCAACCACAAATGTGCATCAAAACACACACACACACACACACACACACACACACACACACACACACACACACACACACACACACACACACACACACACACACACACACACACACACACACACAAAAACACAAAGATGTTTGTGAGAAACTTTTGTCCACTGAGATTCACTTTAATTACATTATGGAAGATTAGAGCGTATAAAACCACACTGCATTACAAATGTTGACGGCAGTTCTTCCGCAGTGAAATTAGTGCTTCGTGGCATTTAAAAAAAGACATTGCAAAATGTAGTTTTTAAACATTATATATATTGCAATATGAAAAAATACAGGAATTTCTACCAGAGCCTTGAATATCTATATTTGGATTAGTCATTACAGAACTACTGGGGTGCTTTTGTTGGAAATCTGCAAAAAAAATGTGAATTTCTTTTTTTTTTAATTTGAAAAACACTTGATTTGGGAAAAACTCGTTACAAGACCTCAAACCTCGTTCAGTAACCATAAGGTGAAGTTTTAAAAAGGAAATTCTCAATCCACTTGAGTTTTCATAGACTACATTACCACTGTTTTTGACTCCTATACAACTATAAAACTAATTGATCCTACAAGTTCAATGAAACCATCCAAATTTGAGGAAAATATTTTAAATATGAGGGAAGAACAAAGGTTCACAGTAAGGTTAAGGCATTTACCTGATAAATTATTTGGGAAAAAGGCAAGCTACAGCTACAAGTTTTATTTCACTATGCATTGAAAAACTGCAACATAATCAGGTTATTAATATTCAGTCTATATAAAACAATCTATCGTTTTGGCATTCGCTCTTGCTTTTGTATAACATCCTGGACAAAAACGATGTCCGCACAATTTGCCATGTTAATCGCAAAGAAATCAACTGACTCCAAGCACAGCAATGCAAAAAAATGCATACAAAATCAAACTGATTTATTAATAATAGTTTTTCACCCTATTCAAATATGTAAAAATTCCTAGGCCAGACATCACATTTGGCCACTACGGTAAACGAACACAGTGCTGTTTCACTCTGAAACCTGCAGTGCATAGATTTATTTAATAAAATTACAGCCTTCATGATTTGAAAAACTGCACCAAGCCATATAGTGCAGCCCTAACTGAGATCATAATACACCCACTTACACAAAAGGTGAGAGCATGACTAAACAGTAAAGGATCAAAAGTCATTTGTTTATGCAAAACAATGTTAGAACCTAACCTCTAACATAGTGCTCGTACACACTTCCAGCGCCACGGACTCAAACTTTGGATCTGTAGTCAGATTCAGCTTGTAGTTCCACAACAGCTAGAAAAGTAGAGGTAACATTATTAGAAAAATATGACAAATATTTGTATATGCATCTTAATATCATTTATATGTTGTAATGATGGTCACGAATTCATTCAATTCTGATATAAATCTGATATTCTGAATAAATCTTTAGATTCGGTTCACACATCTGAATGGTTTTCATTTTCAACCCACTGTTTTTCACACCATGTAATCGAATGGCTTTAAATAGACTGACTTCTACAATACATTTGCATCCTTTTTGAAGGTTGAAGGCTTCGGTTCCCAATTTCTCCCTTTGATGTTTCCCAGTCATAGTGCTTTGGATTGACATTAGGGTGAATAAATAATGACAGTTATTCATAATGACAATGAATAATTTTCAGGTGAACTACTCCTTTACGTCAGTGCTTACATAAGTATCTCTAGCTTTTTGGTGCCATGAAGTTTAAGGCTAAGCCTGGCAGTGCAGTTAAAAAAAAATAATTGTCAGAGTTGGGGATGAAGGGAAGAGCGAGGACTCAGAGATGCAGGAGGAAGGGCTTTTTATTAATAATAAAATGAAACAAAACTACCCCAAGGGGGAAAAAAAGAAAATACTTGACTTGATACATGGGGAAAATACGACACTAATTTTGACGGGTAGAAAATGATGACGATGTGGCACAGGACAGAAAAACACAAGGAGCATACAGTGGGTATGGAAAGTATTCAGACCCCCTTAAATTTTTAAATCTTTGTTATATTGCAGCCATTTGCTAAAATCATTTAAGTTCATTTTTTTCCTCAATGTACACACAGCACCCCATATTGAAAGAAAAACACAGAATTGTTGACATTTTTGAATATTTATTAAAAAAGAAAAACTGAAGAAGAAGAAATGTTACATTTATATAGCGCTTTTTCCAGAGCTCAAAGCGCTTTACATAGTACGGGGGAATCTCCTCAGCCATCACCAATGTGCAGCATCCACCTGGATGATGCGACGGCAGCCATATTGCGCCAGAACGCTCACCACACATCAGCTTATTGGTGGAGAGGAGACAGAGTGATGAAGCCAATTAGTATGGAGGGGATTAGTAGGCCATGATGGATCAAGGCCAATGGGCAAATTTGGCCAGGATGCCGGGGTTAAACCCCTACTCTTGCGAAAGACTTCCTGGGATTTTTAATGACCACAGAGAGTCAGGACCTCGGTTTACCATCTCATCTGAAAGACGGTGCTTGTTGCAGTACAGTGTCCCTGTCACTAGACTGGGGCGTTAGGACCCACACAGACCACAGGGTGAGCACCCCCTGCTGGCCTCCTAACACCACTTCCAGCAGCAACCTAGTTTTTTCCAGGAGTCTCCCATCCAGGTACTGACCAGGCTCAACCCTGCTTAGCTTCAGTGGGCAACCAGTCTTAGGCTACAGGGTGATATGGCTGCTGACAGTCTGAAAAACTGAAATATCACATGGTCCTAAGTACTCAGATCCTTTGCTGTGACACTCATATATTTAACTCAGGTACTGTCCATTTCTTCTGATCATCCTTGAGATGGTTCTACACCTTCATTTGAGTCCAGTTGGGTTTGATTATACTGATTGGACTTGATTAAGAAAGCCACACACCTGTCTATATAAGACCTTACAGCTCACAGTGCATGTCAGAGCAAATGAGAATCATGAGGTCAAAGGAACTGCCTGAAGAGCTCAGAGACATTTGTGGCAAGGCACAGATCTGGCCATGGTTACAAAAAAAAAATGTCTGCTGCACTCAAGGTAACTAAGAGCACAGTGGCCTCCATAATCCTTAAATGGAATACGTTTGGGACGACCAGAACCCTTCCTAGAGCTGACCGTCCGGCCAAATCGAGCTATCGGGGGAGAAGAGCCTTGGTGAGAGCGGTAAAAAAAGAACCCAAAGATCACTGTGGCTGAGCTCCAGAGATGCAGTTGGGAGATGGGAGAAAGTCAACCATCACTGCAGCCCTCCACTAGTTGGAGCTTAATGGCAGAGTGGCCTGATGGAAGCCTCTTAGACACAGGAAAGCCTGCATGGAGTTTGCTAAAAAACACCTGAAGATTCTCTGGTCTGATGAGAAACCAGGCACCATCACCTGTCCAATACAGTCCCAACAGTGAAGCATATACAGTCCCAACAGTGGAGCATGGTGGTGGCAGCATGGGGGTGTTTTTCAGCTGCAGGGACAGGATGACTGGTTGCAATCGAGGGAAAGATGAATACAGTACAAGTACAGGGATATTCTCAAGTGCTCAGGACCTCAGACTGGGCCAAAGGTTTACCTTCCAACAAGACAATAACCCTAAACACACAGCTAAAATAACGAAGGAGTGGCTTCACAACAACTCTGTGACTGTTCTTGAATGGCCCAGCCAGAGCCCTGACTTAAACCCAATTGAGCATCTCTGGAGAGACCAAAAAATGACTATTCAGCAACGTTTACCATCCAACCTGACAGAACTGGAGAGGATCTACAAAGAGGAATGGCAGAGGATCCCCAAATCCAGGTGTGAAAAACTTGTTGCATCTTTCCCAAAAAGACTCATGGCTGTATTAGAGAAAAAAGTGCTTCTACTAAATACTGAGCAAAGGGTCTGAATACTTAAATCTATGAGATATTTCAGTTTTTCCTTTTCAATAAATCTGTAAAAATGTCAACAATTCTTTGTTTTTCTGTCAATATGGGGTGCTGTGTGTACATTAATGAGAAAAAAAATGAACTTAAATGATTTTACCAAATGGCTGCAATATAACAATGAATTAAAAATGTAAGGGGGTCTGAATACTTTTCGTACCCACTGTAAAAAGGGAACAAACAAGGCAGTTAAAGAGGGAGGCCGGGTGGGGCAAATCAACCAATAATTTCACAAGAAAACACAAGTGACAAGCTATGTGCTCACACAGAACATGACATGAACATAGGAAGTTTTTTAAAAATTCTCTTTAAACTTAGTTTACGTCCTAATATATATATATATAATAATAGTAATATGATTGTAAACTAACAAAAAATGCTGATAAATGTTAATTTATGAGCCTTGCATAATGAGATGGGTGACTCAGGCCTGCATCATATGCCTACATTTTCGTTGTTTCTGATTTGTGGACCAGGCCTCGGCACTGCTGTCTTAATGAGAACATCAAAGCTACGAACGTTAGGGAAGGAGATCAGAAACAGATACCTCTCCCGGGACTCCACCAAATTAATTGCGGGCTGCAGTCATCATTAGACAGTGATTAGACCATTATTCTTCTGAAATTACTTGCTGATCTTACTGGTCTTTAAATCCTACTGTGGCATTCTATCGTAAAGCTACAAAGAATTGTCTGAAAGAATAAAGTCTGCACAGAAGGTCTTGTAAACAGGTGAACGAGGCAGAAAAATCACCATAAGAAATGTGTGAAGCTGTAAAGGAGATGAGTCATATTTGAGTAGAACACTGATGAAAAGTATTTTTATTATTAAGGGCAGGCCTTTTTGGGTACTTACATGGTTGCAGTCCGTAGCAATCTCGGTGTCCTGTAAAAGAAAGAGGAAGAGATTGTTTTTTAAAAATGTTAATTTTCTTATTAAAAATAAATTTTCTTATTCATTCAGTATGATTTCCAATAGTTTTACGGTTTGAAAATTATAATTGCTAATTATGGCAATAAAGCTTTAGTGCTGGCAGTAAAATAAATGTATAAAATTAATGTAAAATGTTTTACATTTTATATATATTATAAATATATATATATAAAATAAATAAAGTCTCTTAATAATTCAAATACATAAACAATTCTTAAGCCTTTAGTTTTCTTCGCTCAAGAATATTCATTATTTCAACAGTCTGGATAAGCTGGATAAGACCACTGTCTGCTAACTGTCAATAACCACAGTCTAACCTAGCACAGTAAACAACTGCTGAGTGACTCATAGAGCATGAAAATGCAATTAGCAATTGCCAGGGGATGAAAACAACAGAGTCAAACGGGCAAAAATCAATGAACATTACCATACAACACTCTAATGATGGTTTGACAATAACGTGTCATCCATCAGTTGCCCATGGTCATCAAAACAAACCTGCTTGCATGAACACAAAAGATGTAGTGTATATTATAAAGCTGTTTTGAGATTAGAATAGGTATAATAATAATTATTATTATTATATACATATTCATATCTTATTAATGTGTACATAATATAACTTGTATATAAATGAATGAATGAATGAATGAATGAATGGAGTGTGTGTGTGTTATACATACATATACACACACACACACACACACACACACACACATACACAAATAATATAGACTAAATATATAGACAGAGAGAGGACCAGGTTACATTTCACCCCAAAATCTGTCTGTTTTTGTGAAACTCCCACAATCCTCATAACACTAAACCAACTGCTGATAAAACCAGTACAATTAGTGTTCTATACCCACTGAAAAACAACTAAACAGATTCATGGTCAATGTTTTTGAAGGGGATGAGAAAACGATATTGCAGCAGAACCACAGAACGCAGCACAGCCCCTAAATAGGAACAGACCGATATCCGAGCCCAGTAACCACACCCGGATCAATCATCCGGTTCCTTGTCGGCAGCCAGAACAAAATATTTCTATCTGTATGTCAGGGATCTGTGATTACAGCATGGCCAGGGCGTACATGGATCATCTACTGATTCTGCGAGATTACACATTGCTTGCTTTCCTGTAATCATGTGATAAAGGTTGAATTTGGACAATCTGGTTCAATGAACCAGCACAACGATAAATAATCTTTGATTCAGAGTTTGTATCATCACTCATAAGATTTAACAGAAGTCTGCTGGGATTCACTTCTTTGAACTACAAAATCAGTACAGGTTTTATTAGTGACATCAATCTTCAGTGACTTTTCCTTTTCAATTAATTTGGCTCATGTATCCTGTGATCATAAAAAAAAAACAACAACAAGGCATGTGCTTTGGATCACATAGCAATGAGAGGTGTTCGGGTGGGTGGAACAGCTGAAATGTCAATGGTCTCAATGTAATGAATATCAGTTATCTTCTAAACCTTGTAAGTCAGTCTGAAGCATGAAGAAATATTATAAACCACTGGACTATTTTCTCTATAACCTACATCAAGCAGTGATGAATAATATAATCTGCAGTCTAGGCTGACAAACACTTCCTATAATAATTTCCTATAATAATTTATAAAGCTACCCAATGATTTCTGCTGGTAGTTGGCCATCTAGCTTACTTTTTAACCAATGATAAGTGCCGTTTATGCTCCAATAAGAGCATTCCTTCAACTTTCAAAAGAAACAAAAATAAATATAGCCCTCAATCCCAGCTCTCAATTAACTCATCTGACTACATTTACATTTATGTGTTTGGCAGACGATTTTATCCAAAGCGACTTGCATTGCATTCAAGAAACACATTGAATCAGGTCTTGCTTTCCCTGGGTTCGAACCAATGACCTTGGTATTTGACCTTTCGCTCCAACATGCCCTCTTCTTACCAGCGCTAGATGTGCTGAGCCCTCCAATTACAGGACTACAAGCTCCAGATCTGGCACTGATAACACTGTGGCTGATGCCATTTCTAGAACTGAAATTTAGGGGGTGTATAGACTTATTAGTCTGGTACTTATAAATAAAGAAGAAAGTACTTTTGTTCCTGGTCTGTATTCTCAATGGTGTTGGTGTTCCGTCCAAGAACTTGTGTTGTTTATATATTACACACACAACATTTTTTTTTCTACATGTTTGTGTGCCCCGAGTCAGTGTTTGTGTCTGCCGTCTCTCTTTCTCTCTCTCCTCCCTCTCAGACAAAAATCACCACCACCAGGAACTCATTTGTGAGAGTGTGCTTGAGAGAGAGTATAATGGAGTAGTTCAGTAACGGCTGAAGAGAGAAATACTTCTGCCCTGCTCCAGACTGAAATCTGTTAGATTGTAATGCGTTTTCTTTTGACCTTGTAAGATTGTGTATTAGCAGTGGCTTGTGCTTGCTCTTGCTATCAAACAAGAGTTAAGCAGAGGTCCCTTTTTAATTCATGTTTGACTTATTATTGTGATGGAAGCTGAAGGGGGAGATTGACTTTCTTTTAATACTGCTTTTAATTTTTACTGCTTTTGTCCCCGTTTATGTACAGCAAGGGAGTTGAGGGAAGTTTTTTTTTTCTTTTTTTTCTTCCGAAAAACGTAAATCCTTTACATTATGAATTCATAATCTTGTCATCTTCACTCTGGAACAGAAGATTGAAGGATATTCTCGCCTTTCTTTTCCCTTTTCTTTTGTTTATGCTTTTTCCTTTGTCAACTTCCCTCCTGACCCCTAGACTGGTAGGGAAAATGTAACTCATTATTTATATATATATTAAAAAACTAAATTGTTGAGTTTAATCAGAAACCCAGTTGACAATTCTGCAATTTCTCATTCCCAATAAGATTCTGCTCTGATAAAACAGGCTTCAAAAAGCCAAACAATTCCTTAGAATGAAAGTAGAAGTTTTGTTGAAGGACAACAGAATACTCTGACAAATAATTAAAAGGGAAGAGAAATGTTTTACGATTGGGACAAAGTCTCTTCCCAAACTTCCTTCTTAAGTAGTGAGATAATGTTTAACTTGGCAGATACTTTCCTAAGAAAGAAAATCATTTAATATAAAACATGATACACCCCAAAAAATAAGCCATTGCCTACACTACCAAACAAAAATATGGTTTTTATATTAGGTCTCTTTTCCTCACCTTCAGAAATCATTTTAATATGATGAGTTGCTGCTCAAGAAACATTTATTATAATGTTGAAATTAAAATATTAATTTTTTTAATTGCAATTAATATTTTTGTGAAAACCATCATGGATCAAAAGCAAACAAACAGCATTTATTTGATTTTATTAGAATTTGTTGGAAATCATATTGTCACTTTTGATCAATTCAATGCATCCTTGCAAAATAAATGACATTTAATAAATAAAAAAAGTGTCTTAAAATGTGGCAGTGCATTTTTTTATTTCCTGTTGAGTTAAAAACAAACAGAGCAACAAGTAGTAATCCAGATCTGAGTCTACGTTCGTCACATCACTCAGCTGGAAATATGCTGAAAAACATACTCTTTCATAAAACAGGCTTTTATAAAATTAGCAAAAACTACTGACCAATTGTTTGAACAAAGGCATCTGCAGGACTTGAAATTAGACATGCAGTGAGAAGCACAAAAAGTGCTTTTTCTGTTAAGGATTAAGCAGTTTATGGCAACGGTTTGGGTTCTCTTCCATGTAGATGAATAACCAGTTGGATTTACAGTGCTCAGCATAAATGAGTACACCCCTTGTAAAAGTTACATTCAGCAATTACTTTTAGACATGTTAGGGTTAATTTGAGAAATAATGTTTCAGGAAGTCTGCTTGATCATTTACCAAAGCAGCCTGTCAGGAAAATAAGATTTTTTTAAATTTTCTTATTAAAGTAATATTTTGTGTTTTGCAAAAATGAGAACAATTCAATTCTTTACTATTAATAGTGATATATAGCCCACTGAATCATTCTCAGAATAAATGCTGACAACAATGAAACTATGATAATATAGCAAAAGTAACACCGAAATTCAAAAACAATGGACTTGTGACAAGGCCCCTGAAACAATCAGGCCTTTATTTAATGATGAGTGATGTTCTGTTAGACAAAGAGCAGGAGAAATACCAAGCAAGTGTCTCAGAGCCAGCAAAAGCAATGAAATGAGAGTAAGATGCAGCTGCAGAAATGACATGATGGTTATTGTCCACCCTGGAACTGCCTACTGTAATCAAAGCACAATAAAGTCCATTAGCCTTTTCCAAGGCCCATATGTACAAAATATAGACTTCTAGGAATCGATACACTGGTCTCATGAGACCAAGTCAGTTATTATGGATATAACGGCATCCAAAACGTTACGGTGTCGGTAGAGGAGCAGTAAAGTGAGAAGTGCCTGGTTCCCACAGTGAAGTTCAGTGGTAGTTATATTGGGATGTATGAGTGCTGAGAGCTTGATGCAAATTAGACATGTAATTAGAAGCACAAAAAGTGCTTTTTCTAGAAACGGTTAAGCAATGCATGGCAAGGGTTTGGGATTAATCTAGGGTGTACTCATTTCTGCAATCCTTCATTTTAACAAAATTGGCTAATTTACTTATTTTACAGATACTACTTGCATATAGTTCTCCGTTTGTATAACATACAAGTTTGATGTATTTCAATGTTGGCATCTTTCCATGAATTGCAATGATGATCATTAAGAAAATAAATTAAAAAAAAAAAAATTTTCAGAGGAGGTGTACTCATTTATGCTGTATGTGCATAAATTATGTGATGAATTTCGCAATAAATCTCAATATCCAGTCATTTAAGAACTAAACTGCTAGAGTTGAGCCGGATACTCAGCTGAAATGAGTATCCGGTATGGATAAAGCACTTTTGCCAAGTACGATTATTATACGAGTCAATATCGGTGTTCGGATTGAATAAAAATCCTCATTGGATAGCTGACCGTGTCTGTGTTCTGTGATAGTCTAGTCACAGCGCCCCTCCCCTACACATACAGATTTGCTGTGTCCCACCCTGCTCACTCACACACAGAACACTGAGAAGAGAACAGCTCTTTTTCTCTCTCTCTGTCTCTCCCTCAGTCACTCAGGTTCGTGGGTCTTTTCCGTTTAGGGTTTCTTCAGCTTCAGGTTTGTTTTTTATTTTTGTTTGTTTGAGTTCTGGTAAACGTGGCATTTGTTCAGACATGGTGCTTGGTGGAATGCGACTAGCGTTGCGTCTCTGCCTGTCGGAGATTTTTATTTTTTTAAACCGTCTGCTGGCTCTAACCAGTTTTTTGACTTCACGCAAAGAATAATGATTAAAAATGATGATTTCCTCATAATTGCAACCGCATGTGTTGTATGTATTGTTGCAAAACTTGTTTTGTATATAGTTTGTTTGTTATCGTGATCAAAACCATTGATCTGAAGCGCAATGCTGATGCTGTCATGTAAATAGTTGTCTAATCAGCAATAAATATAAAAATTTCTGATCAACCTATATCAATTGCATGATTAAAAATAACATACCGGTTAAAGCTGCGCCCATTTCAAGACAACCCAACCACTTCCGGGTTAAGCCCCACCCAGTCCGAGTACCGATAATACATATGGTTACAAGATAATGCTGTACGTGTAATGCACTACTATTCACTTCATAAACAAACCCTCTTTTGCTCTGCCTAAATCTCTTATGACAGGATGGATGGTAAACTTATCTCTTTTGAGCATTCTCACCTAAAATATTCATGTCTGTATTTTCTGACAAGGTTTATAATGCTTCAGTGCTTTCTCTTTTAAAATAAACCAGTTGTGAGGGACAGAAATCTCTCTGCTGTGTGACACCGACAGCCCCTCTGCAGCACTGGTTTCAGCTTGTCAAAAGTAATAAAAAGTAGACGAAACAAGCCGCGGATGAACTAATGTCAACAAGTGCAGCTTCAGTCACGTTGAGACCTGATAAAAAGGTGAAATTTCACTCAGTCAGGGATTTGCTTGCGGCAGAGAGCATTAAGCACTCGCGCACCTTTCATGCATAGATGAATGACTCCATGACACCAGCCTTGAAATCTCTCCCTTCAGAGAAACCCAAACGCATAGCTACTGTATTAGCATTAACATCGCTGCCACCTTTACACCGCTTTCCGTTTCAAATAAAATTGTGATTATTTAAAAGTGTAAAAGTGATTATCTGATGAGAGTTGATTTAAATTCACCTGTAAGAGAGATCTTGTGGTAAAAAAAAAAACTATTACTTAGACTTTCTGTCACTTATTTTTTTATTACCATTATTTTTTCTTAGTATTTTAATTTAAATATTTTTGCTTTATAAAAAAAAAGGAGAAAAAAAGGAGAGAAACCATTTTTCTTTTTGTGGTTATAAACATTACATCATGATGTAATTTGAGTTAACTTGTGCTGAACTTGGTCTATTTCTGTACTTTCACTCTTTGAATTTTGAGCCTAATTAACGAAGTGGCACCAATTGTTTTTGTGAATACAGACTGTGGGCAGTGTCACAGGAGAAGCATGGTGAGAACAGTGGCAATGCTTAACATTATATGCTCTAGCACAATCACTTAAGTGGCTGCCAAACGCAGTGATCACAGCACGACTCTGAAAGATGTGGAAAGTGGAGAGAAGACAACCTAACGCCTGTTTTCCCGCTGTAACAGGTTCTGGTTTATGTTCATTGATGTGCAGTTACAGTGAATAAAAACGTCCATCCTCAGGGCAAGAATAAAAGTGTCAATAACGCAGGGAAATGGAGTGAGTGAGGGTGCTTATCTTTATTCTGAGTGAGAAACAGCAGCTCCCTTCAGAACTCCATTCACTTTGGGAGGGAAAAGGAAACATTACATAAAAATGTACAAATGAATGCTCTGGTACGGTCAGTAGTACATTAAAAAAGACCAGTGGAATGATTATGAAAATTCTTAGGTGGAAAAGAAAAAAATGTAATGTACCGCCGAATGGTTAATGAACTAAAAATCAGACAAAAATATATATTTATATTATAGTGGTGTGAGAGTTCTCACATTTTTCTTCTTGGTGTGAAAAGTGTAACCACATTTTTAGTCTGATTTTTAGTTTATTAACATACATATATATATACACACATACATGTATATATATGGTGTGAAAAAGAGTTTGCCCCCTTCCTGATTTCTTTTTCCATGTTTGTCACATTTCAATGTTTCAGATCAAACTAATTTAAACACAAAATGCAGTTTTTAAAATAAAAGGATATTATTAAGGGAAAACAAAATCCAAACCTACATGGCTCTGTGTGAAAAAGTGCTTTCCCCCTAAACCTATTAACTGGTTGGGCCACCCTTAGCAGAAACAACTGTAAAAAAAAAAACAAAAAAGTTTGCGATCACTTGCAATGAGTCTTTTACAATGCTGTGGAGGAATTTTTGGCCCACTCATATTTGCAGAATTATTGTAACTCAGCCACATTGAGTGGCTTGACCCTTTTTAAGGTCATGCCACAGCATCTCAATAGGATTCAGGTCAGGACTTTGACTAGGCCACTCCAAAGTCTTCATTTTGTTTTTATTCAGCCATTCAGAGTAGGACTTGCTAGTGTGTTTTGGATCATAGTCCTGCTAAAAAACCCAAGTTCACTTCAGCTTTTGGTCACAAACAGATGGCTGGATATTTTCCTTCAACATTTTTTTGGTAGACAGTAGAATTCATGATTCCATGCATCACAGCAAGTCTTCCAGGTCCTTAAACAGCAAAACAGTCCCAGACCATCACACTACCACCACCATATTTTACTGTTGGTATGATGTTCTTTCTCTGAAATCCAGAGTTACTTTTACGCCAGATGTGATGGGACACACACCTTCCAAAAAGGTTCTACTTTTGTCTTGTCAGTCCGCAAAGTATTTTCCCAAAAGTCTTGGGAATCATCAAGATGTTTTCTGTCAAAAATGAGACATGCCTTAAATGTTCTTTTTTCCTCACCAGTGGTTTTTGTCTGAGAACTGCATGCAGGCCATTGTTTCCCAGTCTCTTCCTCATGGTGGAGTCATGAACACTGACCTTAACTGAGGCAACTGAGCATATGTACCTGGACAAAAGCCGCTTTAAAAAAGGGTGTTCACACCAAATATTGATTAATGGAAGTGAATTAACAAAATCTAATCAAGACATTGTTTTTGAAAGCATCCCCACTTTACAGCATTTCTACATGCATCTAAAACTTTTCAAAGAACTGTAGCTTTGCATGATGGTTTCTTAAAATGTCTTGGAGATGTTGCCATTGGATTTAATCGTTCTCAGATTTTTTCTGTTTCTTCATGTATTCCCAGACGGACTCGACGATGTTGTCAGACTCCTTGTGAATACAAAAATCTCACCTGATTATTACAATTAGTGGGAAAACAAATGTTTGGACATTTAAACTGATATTTCCTATTGACACTGCAACAAAAAAATAAATAACCAGCTTAAACGTTTCTTGGGGTGAAAATACTACTAGGTTTAAGACTACTAGGTTTACTACCCTCTCTTTCTTCGTAAAAAAAAAAACCTAATTGTAATTTAAACAGTGTGCACATAGTAAATTATATTTTACATTTCACTTGCCATCATTAAATTGTGTAAAATAAATATGTAAATTGATACTCCTGTCTCATACATTTAATCATATCCCTACATTTGCTTTACACCTGCTCTTACACTACAGAGGTAAACAAGAACAGACGTTCCTCATTACCATTCGTGCTAAATCTTTTATGCGACAAAGCTAACAAGATGGAAACAACCTGCAGGATGTTTATTTTTAGGTGACAACTTTGTTCAAAGATTTACAATTCACAATGAATAATCAGCTTCACGGATAAATTGTAACCCCTAAAAAGGCCCATGACATCTATTTTAATACGGTTTTGAGACAGGTGAATTAGCGTATCAAAGCTACTTTAGAGAACAGCAGCAACCTGTTTTGTTCTTCCCAGGCATGACAAAGATTGGCTGTCACTTTTAAAGTGTTCCACTGTGTTATCAAAAAGCAACAAAAGTTGGCTAAATATCAGTTGAATGTCAAAAACATGTCATGCCTTTGACTGAATGGAATGGCTGAAGAACAAACACATGATTGCAGTCCTACAAGCTCATTTTTGTGATTGCAACACATTTGATACTGACAATCAAAAGCTATTGTACCTGATATCCTTTCCTCTGACAATAGCTGTGAGAGACTTGCCTTTGTTCAAGCCATTACATGATTTCTGCAGCAATACTGACTGACACTGACCCTCCCTCACCAATTAAAAAATGAAACTTATGAAACCTGTCAAAAGCATATTTTATCTTGAAATTAATTTATAATGAAAGAAAAAAAAACGAAAATTAAAGCTAATTTTAGAACAATTATTGACATTATTTTGCATTACAATTAATCATATTTTCCACCCAAATCATCATCACATTATTATAATAATGCAAAAAAATCTCTATGAAATATAAAGTTAAATATTTGTAAATTCAAAGGGATTCACAATATATTGGCCACCATATCTGTATCAGCCGATATATGTTCATTTTTAATGATATGCAATTATATTTCTTTTGATAATATTTTAAATAAATGAATTGATGTATATACCTTCAATCGGTTACTAATTGTAATATACTTATATAATTGCTTATTAAATAGCTGAAAATATTATCTAATATCATCTTTCTCCGTGCTTTTAAATAGATCTAATGCAAGACATGAAGCTTAAATACAAATATGCCATTTATTGGAACATACAAGATCAATTTCACAGCAGCACAACCTCACATTTCTGATGCAGAACTCCCTAGAAGTTACAACATCATTCTTCAACATTTTTGGTCCATCTATAACAATGACATTGGCCAGATGTTTCAACTGACATTGCTGTGTAACGAAAGCTGCTACCTCAGCCACTCCAGTTGTTTTTTTTGCACCAAAGCTTGCTCTTGCTTAAAATCTTTTCAAGAGTGCGTTTTCTCAGAGCAAAACTGTTCTGCTAATAAGACAAGAAAATCATAATTAGTAAAACCACGTTTAAAAAATGTACTCCTTAAATGTGTTCACAGTTCATCTTGTGTCGTGTCAGATCAATGAGATTGCAAGTCATAATTTCGACTTTATCTCTTAATTATGTGTCAAGTATGAATTTTTTTCTTATGTGGCAGAAATAAGCTTCCATAGAATCATCATTGAGAACAATTAGAAATAAAAGAAAAAGAGAAAATATTTAAATTGGCATGAAGACAATGTCATATACTGCAACAAATTCATAATGGACCAACAACCAGAAATACAGTGATCCCTCGTTTATTGCGGGTTAATGGGGACCGGTGAAAATCCACGAAGTAGGATTGGCCCCCCTAGGAATTTCCGTATATGTGTGTGTATGTACCAGAATGTTTAAAATATATTTATACTTTTAATATTATACATTTACTCTCTCTCTCTCTCATACGATACGCATTATGGTGCTCTACACTCATCAATGACAGTAGTATCTTGAGATTTGACTCCAGTAATGACGACAATGACAGAGCTGTGCGGTTCGATGAATGTGATGATGATGATGATGATGATGGTGTTACTGCACTGGTATAATGAGGCCTTTAAATCAGTTCAGGAAGCGTCTCTTTGTCAAATATCGGTGCTGGATCGTCAACATTTGCTTCTGAGAGAGGCGAAGAGGCTCCCACTCCACTCGTGCTCTCATTCGTGGATCTCGCGCCGGGAACCAATCACGTGTCTTGTCTGAGCGCTCGTGGGTGTGTACAAAGCCTCCGAGAGAGTTTCTCTCTTTGTCTGGCATCCTGGGAAACCGTTAATCTCACATCACAACGAAACAACACTGCTTTCCGCTATAAGGCTGGCAATATGGCGGTATTTTAGAATTTTTATTTTTCAATTAATATTTTTGAAAAATCCGCGATGCACTGAGGCAGCGAAACTTGAACCGCGAAGTGGCGAGGGATTACTGTACATCAAAAGACGTGGTTTTCCCCTCAACAGAACACTAAATAAATAAGTCGTGTTTCACATTGACATTACAATACTAACAGCTTTACAGCCAACAAAAACATCCACAAAACAATGAGGTAGCTCATTCGAAAAAATGTATTCGATTTTGCCTTATTCATTCCATTCAGTTATATCAAACAAATGTTTGATTAAGAGCTAAGCGGCTTGATTTACTTTATCAGGATGTCTCCCCTCAGCCCCGGATTCCCGTGGGAGGTTCTCATATCAGTCACGCTAGCTGCTTTGTTTACAACAAACCAACCACGCTGTCCCACCAGTGGAGGAACCTGCTAAAAATGCAAATTACATTGAGACAGACGTGCTGCATCTGTGCCATGACCACCTTGCCTCCCGCCTCCAAGCATTTGCAAGGGTTCGTTCACAAAAAGACCGACCCGGAGGGGTCTGACCTCAGGGAGATGAAAGATTTATGGACATGATTTACCTCTTCAGAAGGCCACAGCTGTTACCGAGCCTCTGCAAAGCAATTATCCCAATAATTAGAGCCGCGGTCAGGACTGCTGAAGCAACCATTCGTGGGCAAATGAACTTGGCATGCGGCGCAGGAGGAGAGACTGTGAGATGAGTTTACAGCTTGTCTTGATGTTTCATTCATACTAGCATAATTATCATTTTCTATCAGCTGCCAATGCCAAAACCAATGCACTGCTGTTGGCAAGGATGCTTGTAGTGGGTCTTTAGTATACAAGGAATATAATTATACACAGAATATATTACCAAAGTACATGTCAAAAAACTGCAACTCCAAATAAATAATATACATATATGCTACCACGACACTTGTGAATAAGTAAATAAATAAATACTACATACGCACACACTTATAAAGACAGACACTTTTTTTGCAAGCTACAACTCGTCAAGTGAACATATTGCTCAAAGACAGCAGTTAGACCAATTAATAAAAGCATATTACCGCTGAATACATCAGAGAAAGAAATGAAGCCACCCACATTTCAATTTTCAGAGGCAAGAAGGATGATTAAAAATAAATGAACTCGAGGAGTACATCCAATTGGATTTCAAGGCTAACGAAACAAAGATTCGACACCCTTAAATGGGACGCATAATAGTCACGTTTCAGACAGACCACTATCTGAAACGTCCCTCAGGTGTAGAAATTAGTTATCACGGACCAGAGAGCAAGACCTCGCTTCAACACTAATGAGAGCCCGAGTCTGTGAATTACTGAAGAGAGAGAGAGAGAGCCATCAACATGGGTTTAAAGCTGACTGTAATGAGATCTGGATTTTAGCATACTGTGGGCAAGACTCCGATATGAGGAGACATTTAAACAGAGGTTCAAGAGGTTGTGAAAGTCTAGTAGAGAAAACTGCTGCTGTAAGATGTTTCTCAGCCTGTCTGGCTGCAAATGAACCTTGGACCTTGTGATTGCCAGATGAAAAGTGGTGGACCATCAGAGCCAAGCAGTGACAAAGTAGTATCTTTAAACAAAAGTGTAAGTCTCATTGCTCATGTTTAATGTGCATGCATGTCTTGGATCACACTAAGATCTACTGTACAGATAAAGGTCTCATTTCTTTGCTCTTTTAAAACTCAAATATTCAATATTCAAATACTCAAATATACTTTTAAAACTCAAATACGTTCAAATAAAACGAAGGATACTTGCATCTACACTGCATTTTTTAGCAAACAAGAAATTTTAAACTCCAATTGAAAAAGTAAAAAAAGAAAAAGTAAAGTACATCAAAAGTTAGTTTGACTTTTTCACTATATTATACAATTTTTTTTCTTCTTTTTCTTTCACTATATTATAAGTGTGCAGTTTGTGTAAAAAGTTTGTGCAGCTTGTCAAAAAAAAAAGATTTTTTTAAAATACTTCTGTTAGAAATTCATTGTGAATGTAGCTCTTGAAATCAAATTAATTTGCATGAATTAAAATATGGTGCATCGAGAGAAGTCACGGCACATTTGCTGTCAATTATAAAAACCATTTGTTTTTGGGTCTTGCAAAACTATCTGTTTACTCTGTTCAGCACACAAAACTATTGTATGGCTTCAGAAAAAAATATACCGTATTTTATATACACTTTCGTTGTATTTTTATTATTGTACAAAAGATGTAAGCATCAAGACTTCTCAACATTCCAAACTAATGCTATTCTAAATTAAAACTTATCATATATATGCATCAGCTGCTGTGAGATAAAAGTTATTCTGTAATCATATTCTCATCCATACACCTAGACCACTGTGCCAACAAGACAAAAGACAAATCTAGTTATTAGACTTTAAGTTTGTTCTTTAATAAGTCCAATCCACATTAAATGTCTGTGTTTAAAATAAGAAAGCTTATAAATTAATTTATATATACTTATTCATTTAAATGTTCTGGTCAGTCAAGCTTATGCACCTGCAATTAAAGACTGTGAAAAGTTGCTTAGGAGAGCCAATCATCGTGGTCCGGACGTCATTTTTCCTGCAGCTCCATAATAACTAGTCACACGGTAGTGGCATTTACAGCTCAAATGACCGACTGAAAACAACCTGGCAGAAGACCTGAGAAACTGCACTTGAGATAAACAGCAATGCTAACAGAGTTGCTCAGATTTTATCGATCTCCTTGGTCAACACAGGGAAGACAGACAACGGTCCTCAAGGCATTTCATGGAGCCTTTAATTTCAGCTACAAAATGAATAGATCATATTTGAATGAACAAAAATGTTTAGATCTGGAAAGCTTGTCTACTTCACTTATCAGTGTGAAATTGACAAAGCCAAATGAACGGAGATAAATCCAAGGAATCCAAGTTTATAATAATAAAAATAACACACAGACACATTATTTGTGTGTGTGTGTGTATATATATATATATATATATATATATATATATATATATATATATTTGAGTTTAACAAATTACAACAATTATTATTTATATTTTTTCTTTGATTAAAAATACTACAAACAATATATATATATATATATATATATATATATATTTAAAAAAATCATTATTATTTATATTTTTTATTTCTTTTATTAAAAAACCTACAAACAAGCAAAAAATAATATATTATATATACATAATTGTTTGTAGCATTTAATCAAATAAATAATATAAATATTAAAATGTATTTATAAAACATATTACACATAAAATATGTATATTAAATATGTTTAATGTTAAAATATTATTAAGCTTGTAATGTATTTTTATATATAAATATTTTAAGCTTTTAATATATTTTAATATATTAAATACTATTAATATGTATACATATAAAATATGAAATGTATAAAATTCTCATTATTTTGTGTTGGTTAATTTTTAAATATATATTACATACAAAAATAAGCATCATTATGACGAGTCCTGCTCACCTCCTTTTTGTCCTGCAGGCATTCCAGTACTGACAGGTTATTTGTCCAGGTGTGTTTGGGACACAGCCGGGTCACGTCGTCCCGGCAGGCCTGTTCTTCTGCCAGCTTCCAGCCGGTGGATCTTCTAGACTGAAAACCGGAGGACGCGGCGGCGGCAGCAGCAGCAACGGCGTTATTCCCGGGATTCGGTAACGCGGCTCTGAACTGCTGGTTCATGGCGACAGCCGGAGGATGCACATTCCCGAAACCTGGAAGAGGTTTAAGAGCCTGTACGGTGAGGAGGAAGAGAGACATGAGGAGCAGCAGCAGCAGAACACGTCTACAAGCCGCCATCTTCGGCCACAACAGCTGAATCAAGCTCCACTCACTCCTGCTGCTGAAGACACAGCGCTGACCAGCAAACCCTATTACGGCGAAGGCTTTGCTTATGAATATGAATTACGTAATGTGACGTAAGCCCAATCAGCTTCACTGATTGGCTATATAACACACGTTCGTCAAGAAGCCTCTAACAGCTGTCCAATGGACGATTCTTACTATGAGGAAGGCATGGATCATGAATATTTATTAAATGAAGTAACAGACACTCCAGGAAGGTTACCAAGCAACGTCTGCAGGACCAAATTGATACATCAGTTAGGCCTTCGCCATAGTTGGATTAGTAAACCGAGACTGCCTCAGAAAACTTGACGAGTTAGATAGGACTCACTTCAATGCTAACAGCAAAGGATTTAGCACATAGACATCTCTCTCTCTCTCTCTCTCTCTCTCTCTCTCTCTCTCTCTCTCTCTCTATAGTATATATAAAAAAGGTAACTCAATATCTACTACTGAAATCACGTGAGCTACAATCCTGTGTGTCTGTGGTGTGAGGTATAAAACATAAGTTGATCTGCATTATAACCTTTAAGTTTGAAACCTTTAAGTTAGAAATGCGATAATGATTTCACCACAGCTGGTAATGAAAGGAGAGAGAGAGACTACGCCATTGTATCCATCTGACTCATTCTTCATATCCATCTTAATTCAAATTCTAAAATATCCTGACCAATGATGGATCCAATGATAATGAGATCAGATCTCCATGTGGAGCACTGGCTGTTGTCAGACTCCTTGTACATACAAAAAATCTCCCTGGATTATAACAATTAATGCCTAAACGAATGTTTGGAAATGTAAACTGACATTTACTACTGACACACTGCAGCAAAATATAAAAATAACTGCCATTTTACTGGGGTCAAAATACTAACGTGCCTAAGACTTTTGCACAGTACTGTATATATATATATATATATATATATATATATATATATATATATATATACAGTACTGTGCAAAAGTCTTAGGCACGTTAGTATTATAAATCTAAATATATTCTATACATATAGTCTTATACTGTATATATATATATATATATATATATATATATATATATATATATATATATATTCTTGTCTTGCCTTGTTTTGTTGTTGTGCTGTGTATCCTATAGTTTTTGCTCTTGACTTCTATATTGCTTTGGTCACTATCTTTTCCTTTAAGTATTTACTTTATTTACTCTCTAGTCATCACCTACATATTATACATACAGCGGAAATGTTTAATATAGTTTCCAAATAATGCTTCATATAATCTATCTCCATCATGTATGCGTGTATCTCGACAACAGTATTATCTTAATGCTTTGTCCATCTTGATGTTTATTATTGCTGTGGAATTCCTGTTCTGCAGTATGACGTTGCTTGAAAAGGGTCACAGGCGGGTCATTGGCTCACCAACTGTAAATCAATGACAGAGTCCATATTAATCCACTTCGCTGACACTAAACAAACTGACATCAATAAGAGCTCGCATGAATAAGATACACAAGACAGCATAATATAAAAGCCTTCTCTGTGTTGAATGAAGCTAATGATAAGTCACATAATGATCGATATAAGACTCAGTAATGTAGCCTATGTCTGCAAGTTGCGTCCTTATATGAGACAAATTTCATACAGTACAATAAGTGCACTTCAAGATGGTAAATGGAAGTCCTTAACCTTTAAGTCATGCTTGAAGGCTAGAAAAAATACGTTTTTCTCAAATTCAAAGAGCAAAACTCCTCAGAAATCAGGAAGAGCTTTATTAGACATAAGGAATTTGTTTTTGCGAAAAACACAGAACTAACTGTGTGTGCGTATATATACAGTGGGTATGGAAAGTATTCAGACCCCCTTCAAATTTTCACTCTTTGTTTTATTGTAGCCATTTGCTAAAATCATTTAAGTTCATTTTTTTCCTCATTAATGTACACACAGCACCCCATATTGACAGAACAACACAGAATTGTTAACATTTTTTGCAGATTTATTAAAAAAGAAAAACTGAAATATCTCATGGTTATTAAGTATTCATACCCTTTGCTCAGTATTTAGTAGAAGCACTTTTTGCTCTAATACAGCCATGAGTCTTTTTGGGAAAGATGCAACACGTTTTTCACATCTGAATTTGGGGATCATCTGCCATTCCTCCTTATAGATCCTCTCCAGTTCTGCCAGGTTGGATGGTAAAAGTTTGTGGACAGACATTTTTTGGTCTCTCCAGAGATGCTCAATTGGGTTTAAGTCAGGGACAACAACAGTCACAGAGTTGTTGTGAAGCCACTGCTTCGTTATTTTAGCGGTGTACTTCTGGGCATTGTCTTGTTGGAAGGTAAACCTTCGGCCCAGTCTGACGTCCTGAGCACTCTGGAGAAGGTTTTCATCCAGAATATCCCTGTACTTGTACTGTATTCATCTTTCTCTCGATTGCAACCAGTCGTTCTGTCCCTGCAGATGAAAAACACCCCACAGCTGATGCTGCACCACCATGCTTCACTGTTGAGACTGTATTGGACAGGTGATGAGCAGTGCCTGTTTTTCTCCACACATACCGCTTAGAATTAAGGCCAAAAGGTTCGATCCTGGTGTCATCAGACCAGAGAATCATATTTCTCACCATCTTTGAGTCCTTCAGGTGTTTTTTAGCAAACTGCATGCAGGCTTTCATGTGTCTTGCACTGAGGAGAGGCTTCCGTCGGGTCACTCTGCCATAAAGCCCTGACTGCTGGAGGGCTGCACTGCTGGTTGACTTTCTACAACTCTCTCCCATCTCCCGACTGCATCTCTGGAGCTCAGCCACAGTGATCTTTGGGTTCTTCTTTACCGCTCTCACCAAGGCTCTTCTCCCCCGATAGCTCAGTTTGGCTGGACGGCCAACTCCAGGAATCGTTCTGGTCATCCCAAAAAGTCTTCCATTTAAGGATTATGGAGGCCCTCTTAGGAACCTTAAGTGCAGCAGATTTTTTTTTGTAACCTTGGCCAGATCTTTGCCTTGCCACAATTCTGTCTCTGAGCTCTTCAGGCAGTTCCTTTGACCTCATGGTTCTCATTTGCTCTGACATGCACTGTGAGCTGTAAGGTCTCATATAGACAGGTGTGTGGCTTTCCTAATCAAGTCCAATCAGTATAATCAAACACAGCTGGACTCAAATGAAGGTGTAGAACCATCTCAAGGATGATCAGAAGAAATGGACAGCACCTGAGATAAATATATGAGTGTCACAGCAAAGGGTCTGAATACTTACGACCATTTGATATTTCAGTTTTTCTTTTTTAATAAATATGCAGAAATGTCAACAATTCTGTGTTTTTCTGTCAATATGGGGTGCTGTGTGTACATTAGTGAGGAAAAAAAGTGAACAAATGATTTTAGCAAATGGCTGCAATTTAACAAAGAGTGAAAAATTGAAGGGGGTCTGAATACTTTCCATACCCACTTATATATATATATATATATATATATATATATATATATAAACAAAATACACTTTTTTTATGTGCATGTTTGCATAGTGATTTTCTGAGCCCTTTTTCTCACTGAATGTATACTGTTCTGGAAGGTACAGGTAGGTAGGGGAGCACCGATCCGAACTGTCCTCCGCAGTCCTTCTGTCTGATTTTGTAGCTGGGCCAAACCAGACATTTATTGAAGTGCTGAGGACAAACTCAGTGACTGCAGAGTAGAACTGTGTCAGCAGCTCCTGTGGCAGGTTGAACTTTCTCAGCTGGGAAAGGAATTATAACCTCTGCTGGGCCTTTTCCACAATTGAGTCACATGTCAATTGCTTTATACAGAATTGTGGATTCATATAATGAAACATAAACAAACACTGTGACACATTTGCAGATAATAAGCTATTTCAATGCTGCGGTTACAGATGACTACAATTAATACAGAAATTGAGTACAGAACATCAGAACTTTGTTACAATCTTGCTTTATTCAAGTTTTTAAAAAGGTATTTATTCATGAGGTAGTGATAACAGTTAATGCATTTAATAAATGTTTATGAATAACTTTCAGAAAAGAGAGTTAAAGAAATGTTTCCAGCAATGATCGCTGTATTGTCAAATTTATTCATATTTTTATGGCACACATTCTGTACATGGTAGATAATCCTTCAAAGCATAGTTCTCCTTTGAAAAGGAAAAATAAGAGTGATCAAAACAAACATTTGAAAAAATATTTTTGTTTCATAACCATAAAAATCAGCAACTTTTCCCTTTCAGCAAACGTTTCCTTGGCACCTTATCGAGCAAATATATGCTCTACTCCAATCAACGGGTGTAAAAGTGCAAAAAACAGCACTGTATAACAATTTAACTAGGCTGGTTTGACCTATTAAAAGGTTGATATTTGCAGCTCCTCATTAGAACACAATGGAACAGTCGCAGGGATAATCGGTCTTCTTCTGCGTCTCTCCACCAAGGAGTTCCAACAGTACCAAGAGTTTTGAGGCAGATCTTGAGGAAGTATTTCCAGTGATCAAAAAGTGCTTTGCAAGAGGCAGTGACAGCCACAACCGGTGGGACAGACCTCTTGAGAGCGGAACCAGTCCATCATGTGGCTAGTGTGTCCTCCGTGACCACAGCTCAGGCAGAAGTTGGAGGAGCCGCGTACGGCCACGTGACAGATGGCGCACTGGAAGGTGAAGCGCTTGCAGACGGCGCACTGGGTGCCGCGGGCCTGACTACGACAGTGGCAGCAGTAAACGCCGAACTCTGGGTACGAGAGCAAAGAAATGATGCAGTCTCAGAAATGTGAGGGTTAAACATTTGTTAAAGTGTAAAACGTTGACTGACAACACAAAAAGTTGAGACAAATGCTTTGCTCCCTAAAGGATTGCTCTGGGTTCGATTATAACAGAAAATAGTTTGGACTCGTCAATTGGTTATTCCTCATTAAGATTTTTTAAATGGTCATCAAGGTTGCATTTGTACGATAAAATATAGTAAAAACAGTAATGGTGTATTATTATTAAATTATATTTTTATACATTTTAAAATGCAATTTATTCATGTGATTTTTAATTGTCACATGATCCTTCAGAAATCATTCTTATATACCAATACTCAAGAAACAATTATTATTATTATCAATGTTGACAACATTTGTGCTGTTTAATGTTTTTTCTGGAAACTGTGAATTGATGAATTGAAAGCGGCAAGCAAAGGTACAGCTTTTATTTGAAATAGAAATCTTTCTTCTAAAAGACAAATGTCTTTGCTGCCACTTTTGATCGATTTAATGCATCCTTGCTGAATAAAAGTATAAATTTCTTTCAAAGAACAAAAATCTTACTGAATAGTGAATGTTGTGACACTTTTTCTTGCAACTGCGAGTTTGTTTCTCAGAATTGCAACTTTATAAATATATTGCAATCCTGACTCCCCCCCCCCCCAACACACCACACAATTGTTAGATTAACTCACGATTGCAAAATATACAGTTCTAAGAAAATTCTAAGAAATAAAGTCAGAGTGGTGAGATATAATCTTACAATTGCAAGACAAAAAGTTTTTATAAATGTGACACGAACAAATGAGAAAACTTCTCATCCGCTTGTGGTGGTCTGATAATACTGTATAACTCAGAGGCCGTTTTAAACTCTTCCTTTAACTTACCTATGCCTTTGTGTGGCTCTGGAGGGCAGGAAACAAACTTGAGCACCTCTGCCCTCTTGTCCTTCATGCCCCAACGGTGCAGGATCTCTCCGTAACACTTCTTGAAATCGTCGAACTGCCAGGAGTTGGAGGGGTCCAATAATCTGCAGATCAGAATGAACTCTTTTTCCATTTTGAACGTGAGAAGCCGATGATGTGATGTGCGCAAGTATCATTAGTCGAACAGGACGTTTACCTTTTGTTCATGTCGTGTTGCTCTTTCTCTCGTTCTCGGGGGTCTGTGTATATCTGGTTTGAATAGCGATAATCATCCGGGGACGATTCTCCCCAGGGAGGAGCATGCTCTGATTCACGTCCAACTGAAAAAAAGAAAAGAAAAAAAACAACGATCACAACTATGTACATGTTTGCATTCAGAACTAAAACATGCGATACATCATGAATTCAGACTTTTTGTCATGATGTTGTATGATTAAATTATTTTGTAACTCATTAATTATTCAAAAAAATAAATAAAAATCAGCTTAAGACACAAATGTACCTGGTGAAGAAAAGCAAACAAACAACTGGGTTGTGGATTTATACGACTGAAAATAGTTATATATAATAATGCTTTTGTATGACTAATATGAATGTGTAATAGATTGGGCATTAATATGGCCATTAACTATGATTACAATATTAATGTTATTTATAGGAACTAAGTAAATAAATAGTATTATAGATTATATATTATAAAAAAAATACTAATACTACAAATAATAATAATTGTTATTATTTATACCAGAGAACAGCATCAATACTACTACTACTAATAATAATCAGACAAACTCTTAGTTATTGATGACACACCTAGTAATAAGTATTTCCATTAATAATAATAATAATAGTAGTAATCTAAAATTTATTCACAATTTCATTAATTGCGCACCAAATAATTTCATTACTGTTATCCATCAATCAATCTATCAATCTATCATATTAATTTGATTATGTGGCTAATAAAAAATGCTTGCACATTGATAAATGTTGACAAGCATTTAGTTACATGACAGAAGCTATTTTACTACTTAAACACATCGTTTGTTGTGCCAAAAAAAAAAAAAGTAATAAATGAGTGTGATGGAACAACATGATGTAGATTTGGCCTCTTTCATAAACACTGAACACCTCTATGAATAAACCCTTGATCTCTTACCTATGTTCCACAGTGTTTGCGCAGAGTCTGAGGTACTGGAACACGATCCGGAAGTGACAGAACTGGAGGTGATACTGGGCTTAAGGAGCATTAATATTACAAATTCAATGGAATAATCAAAGACGTGCTTTATGCTGAAAACATAATTCCACACATTCACACACATTTTTCTAATTTTAACTGACACTATTAGTAACAACTGACACTACTGACACAAATTAGTAAAGAACTCATGGATTGATAAATTAGGTTTACAAACGTACATAGCGGGAATGATAAGCCGTGAGGATTGCAGGTCGTGGTTGCTGATGACCGTACAGAGTGAAATATTCCTGAGGACTGCTATGACCTCTGAACACACTACACAACATGGCCAGACTCTGAACATCACTCATCTGACTGTAGTGTTCAAGCCTGTGGAGAAAAGAGAAAGCTCAAGTGAATTCGAGGACACATTCAGAAAATATATCTCTTTAATGCATGAATGCTAGTATCACCAGTTTACAAGATGCAACTCACAATGTCTCCAGCAGGTGTCGCCCAAATGGATGTTTGGCCCAAGGAGTTCCAGCATCAGGGTCAGGGTCGGGACTGAGGTCAACATTTGTGGCAGCTGAGGCAAGTGCCCAGACCTAAAGTGCAAATGAAGCAGTCAGTCAAGTTTACATTGTTTAGTAAACTGACTTGCACTTTTAAAGTGTTTTCTTATAGCTTTTTGGAGCAAGAGCCAGCTTGCAATATCACAGCATGTGACATCACAGGGTTTGTTGTGCTGCTTGAAATAAATAGATATAGTAGAGGACTGACAGCAAAAGTTGAAGACAGAGACAATTCATTTATTGATTTGAGTTGGTTTATAATCTATTTTTGAACACAGGTGATTTACATGCCTTTTCTATGTACTTTTAATAGTGTCCGTTTTTGGTTTTCACTATAATTTAGATGAATATCCAACATCAAACTGCCTACATTACATAGTTTTGATAGTGATGTAAACAGACAATGCTTCATACAATATCATTCATGTGGCATCTTATTGCTATGTCAGACATATTTGCTTAACACCGACTCGCTCACCAGCAGTGGTGTGTAACGTATTTTATGTTCACCTGCAAATATAATTAGCTTGCCTGCTGTTAACAGGATGCTCCAGTGTTTCTGCTCAGACATATTTAGAGAAAGCATTGCCATCTCCAAAATGTCCACCTCCCAGCAAAGAATGCTAAATGTACCATAGTGATGCAGGTGTGACCACACAATACATGGTCCAGATCCGCATCCTTACAGCAGATGGACTCTGACACGGTGGCAATTGGCGTACATCATCCACACTTACACCAGGTAATGTTTCTGACCTGCTCTTCACCCCAAACCAGTGGTTTACAACTTCTTCCACTCGTAATTTGACTTATTATTGGCTCAACAGACCATTCAAGTTCAACTTCCTCCATTCAAAAACAAATGTGTGTTCAAAAAAGTAAAGAAATGCTTATATTTCTTCATTGGCCAATGGAGCAACCAAACCTTGTGACGTCACATGCTGAGGAAGTGTTCGATAGCAGCGCCCTTTTTTATTTTTTATTTTATTGGTTATGTGAATCATATTTGTTATATATATATATATATATATATATATATATATATATATATATATATATTTTATTAAAGTAAAAATCAGTTTACTAAACTTGACTTACTGCTTCATTTTCACTTTAAAGAAGACAAACCATGGACAATTATAGAAATGAATTAGTAAATATGGCTTGTACAGAAATTGTTTACATGTACACTATAGGTCAAAAGTTACGAATAATTAGGATGGTTTGAAATAAGTCTCTTATGCTCACCAAAGCTGCATTTATTTGATCAAAAAAACAGTAAATATTCTGAAATATGATCACAAGTGTTTTCAATTTGAATATATTTTAAAATGCTATTTATTCCTGTGATGTAAAGCTAAATATTCAGCATCATTACTTCAGTCTTCAGAATCAAATGGTCCTTCAGAAATCATTCTAATATGCTGTTTTACTGCTCAAGAAACATTTTTTCTTATTATTATTGTTATCAATGTTATAAACTGTTGTGCTGCTTAACATTTTTGTGGAAATTATGATTGTTTTTCAGGATTCTGTGATGAATAGAAAATACAAAAGAACAGCATTTATTTGAAATTATTGTGACATTATAAATGTCTTGGTCACTTTTGATTGATTTAATGCATCCTTGTTGTTTTGAATGGTAGTGTATTACAGTTTTCACAAAAAACATTGATAAGAATAAGAAATGTTTTCTAAGCATCATATTAGAACGATTTCTGAAGGATCATGTGACACTGACAACTGGAGTGACGATTGCCATCGTAGGATTAGACTTTATTTGACAATATATTCAAATAGAAAATAGTTATTTGAAATTCTAATAATAGTGCTGTATCTTTTTTAACAAATAAAAGTATTTTTTTAACAAATAAGTGAGCAATGAACTTCTTGCAGAAACAAAAAAAAGTATTATTTAAAACTTTTACCATTGAAAGTAAAGTAAACTGTTAGTGTGCATCACATACCTTTGCTAAATCCCTGCGTCCCACTGCTAAGGCTGCCGCCCCATTCTTTTGACACGTGTCCTGTATGTCATTAACATTTAGACTAAAGGGGGGAAAAAAGAAAGAAAAAAATGGATCAAGACGACATTTGAGCAAAAGAATGTCATTGTATTGACAGCTAAAGCTGTAATTTATAGCTACTACAAACAGGAAAGATAACATCTGAATATTAGATGCTGTGCTATCTAAGAAAACAGAACATACACATATGTCTCCCCGAGGGCTTTGTGTACAGGAAGCAGACATGAGATTTCCTGGATGATGACTTTGCCAGCCAGTTTGATGGGTCTGCTGCTGTAGTCTCCTCCCTCTCGCTTGCCTTTCCAGCGGCGGGATTTCTGAACACAGTGATGATGATAAACAAGAGGATCAATCACTACTTGTTAGTATTAAATACTTTAGATTAACTGAAGAAATGCAAAAATTAATACTACAAATGGACAGCAATAGAAAACCCCCTTGAACACACAATTATTATTCATTATATATATACAATTATTATGCATGTATGGAATGTTATAATTAGAATTACTATAATGGATTGAGTTACATTTTTAAAATGTTTCAAAATTAGTTTGAATTATTTTAATAATTAAAAAAAAAAGCTGTAAAGATCAACATAGCAGTAAGAGCATAATTTGAAATATCATGTGGGTAAAAAGAGAATATCTACCAGATATATTTAGTAGCAGTCATAGAATTACAATAAACTCAGCTACAATTAATAAAACTTAATTAAACCAGAATTAGGCTTTAGATCAATTAGGGCATTTAAGTAGCTTTTATAAACATGCCTTAGGAATTTTTTTTTTACTTATGTGGTTCTTAAGACAAAACAGGTTGCATTCAGGTAAACCAGCTCAAACATGCATTTTAGTCTAGGACTAGACTTAATCCTGATTTGTGAAACCGAGGACAAAAGGATTTATTTATTTACTTGGTTAAAGTCACCCCTGAAAATTAATTCCCCCCCCCCCCCTTTTTACTGTAAAATAGCTGATTTTTGTGACAAACTGATGGGTTACAGTGTCACATGCAGCATCAAAGCAAAGAAAGAGTAAAAAAGGCATGATCTTTCATTTTTATGATCAGTTATATCAAATTAGTGATGATTTTTTTCAAAACAGAATATAAAGCGCAAAATGTTAAGCCATACACATGTGATGTGCCATACATGAAATACATGGCAGCAAAACATCCATTTGGCTTGAAGAGCAAAAAAGATATTTGGCATTAGAGCAAGGAGTTGATGAGAGAGATTTTGAATAAGTGGGAGGGAGGGGCGGTGGTCAATACCGGACAGTCATGAATAGTCTGCACAGACCAGCGGCGGGGAGTAGACAGAGGGGGCTTCTGATTGGATAAAAAAAGATCACAGCAACATGAGTGAGGGACACATGCCACCAAAACTCAACAGGAGAAAGACAGCAAAGAAAACAACAGTGAAAATGAACTGTGCTTTTAAACGGATGGATCAAGCGGGAAGGAGGGGATGTGAAAAAGAAGAAAAACATGTTATTTAGAAATAACGTGTAAGAATTTCTACAGACAGGCAAACATACGTCCATTTCACTTTCAGGAGCCTCCACGAAACAAAATAAAATTTCCAGCTAATTTCAGTCCTATATGATAAGTCTCACCCGTTCTTTGTAGTAAAAGGATGATATGGACACTTGATCTTTGTCTGTACGTGTTGGGCTCCCACTGTACAGCCTCAGGGTGGTCTGAGACTCTGTTCGCATTTTCATTGGCGTCAGCACACCACTGTGATACGCTGAGAGAGCTGACAGCGACCTGCAAATAAACAAAGATTTCATCTCATGATCATATTCATCTTATACTAACCTGCCTTACATTGCAATCAAATAATAATATAACATTATGTTTCAGATAAAACAAGCAAACAGGACTGAATATTCACCTGGGAGTAGGTTCAGTTGGAGGGGCCATACGATGCATAGTCATGGGCCGTGTGAAATAAACCAAGGAACCTAATGGGAAAATTAAGTTCTAATGTTGAATTTACGTGAAAAATGTATATATATATATACACAGAATTTATTTAAAACTGAACTATAGATATGAATATAAAAATATCCTGCAATTTACAGATTTTTAGCACTTCAAACACCCTTGTTAGTTCAAAAACAGCTTTTTAATAAAACAACACCTGTGACACATTACATTTCATAAAAAGGGGAATAATAGGTCCCCTTTTTTAGTATTGTGTTATTTATTAATTAATATTTTTTTGCATTATTGGAGGTCTGAATTGTTTTGGTTATTTTGACCAGTTGTCATTTTCTGCAAATAAATGCTAAAATGGAAATGCTAAATTTGGAACAAATGTTGTCAGTATTTTAAATGCTAATTTTAGGTCAAACAGATATAAATAGTAAATCCAGGGAAACCATATTAAAATGCATAGATGGAAAGGAAAAGGTCTTATCGCAACCCACCTGTCCCACAGAAGCGAGCCCCCGAGGTCCGGGGAAAAGGGATGTTGGAGTCCTGGTATGAGCCGTAAGTGTTGCTTACTCGAGGGAAAGCAGGAAGAGCAGGAGTCACCGGGTTTGTGAGCACGTAGGGGTTTGTGCCATCCTCCTGGACATTGAATTGGAGACAAAGGGAAAAAAGTGACAAAAACAATTTCATCATGATGATGCTGGTGATCATGGGAACAATGTGGAAATGTTGGTATAGAAGTGAAATTCACTCACCATGACCCCATCGGACTCTAAGCAGGACACCAGCTGTCTAACACACGGCTCTAAGCAGTTCTGGTTTCTCTTCACCTTCTGAAGTGACGTATCAGTCAGGATCTACAAAACAGTTGCCGCTTCAACATGACATTTTTCAAAACATTGTCTAAATGTCAAGACAAGCTTGATGGGTGTTAATTTCAACCTTCAGTATTTTGGTCTTCATGGAAGACGAGATGTTTGTCGGAGAGACAAATTGGAAAGAAGGAGCAGCATTGTTGGGATATTGAACAGGGAACTTAACAACAAGACGGACTCGGTTGGCTCCGCAGTCGGCCGACACAAAGCAACTGCGGTTGACGGCATCCATCTACATGAACAATAATATTAATTTCGTATTTATTTATACATAACTGCAACATGACATTCCAAATATCAGACCAGTGACCGACCTCCACATTGACATTGCGAATCTGTAAGTTGACGAGAGAAAACTCCTGCTGCAGAGTCTGAGGTAAACCCGGTACATCATTCTTTCCACTGGATGACAGGCCAGACTGAGGGCCGTCAAACTGATCTGTGAACAGACAGTAATTTACATTTATTAAAATCAGGATCTGACTGGAACATCTACCATTTTTCACATCACCATAAATGGAGAATGGGGTCAAAAATGAAAATTCAACATAAATAAGGCAATTTAATAATCACTTAAAATTACTAAAATGTTCAATGTATTACTTCTCATCCAAAACACATTTCAAGTTAGTTAAAAATCTACCAAATCAAAATCACAATTTACTTTTTCATTTCATTCTACACAATACTGTCAAAAAGTTTGCTGTTGGTGCAATAATTGTAATGTTTTATACTATTTATTTGATCAGATATGCAGTATAAACAGTAACATTGCATAATATTTTATTTACTATTTTAAATAACTTTGTTATTATAATGCATTGCTCAATTTTCAGCATCATTACTCCAGTCTTCAGTGTCATGATCCTCCAGAAATCATTATAATATGATGATATAATATGACTTATAATAACTTAACTTATATATCAATGTCTTATCAATGATGAAAAACATTTTATGATTATGAAAAAGTTATATTTGTGTAAATCAAGACATTTTCTTGAGGATTCTTTGCTGAATAGAAAGCTCAAAAGTATTTAAAATAGTAATATGTTATTATAAATGTGTTTAATTTTATTTAATGCATCCTTACTGAATAAAAGCATTATTTTTCTTTCCAAAAATAAATTTAAATAAAATTATAATAGATATAAGACACTTTCATATCTCAATGAAAATACAATGGCTCATTTCAGTCATAAAAATGCACAGAACCAGAACTCTACTTCCTGTGAAGATTTCCATCTATTTCATTTCGTTATTGTAATTCTATTCTGTCACACAACACAAAACAGAACTTAATAGAAGTAAATAATCAGAATACAATGTAAATATAAAATGGTAAGAGAGACAGAGCGCGCTCACAATTACATTCATATCTTCAAGATATTTGTGATAATAATTATGAACTGGACCAAAATAATTCAATAAATGAAGCATAATGCATTGAATCACCGTAAAAGCAAATCATATTTTTCACCTTGTGAGTTGTCCGCTGTGAATCCTGGACTCAGTGGAGGTTCAGAGACTTGGGACCTCAGAGTTTTCTCCGTCTCTGTGGTGAGAGTCAGGCCCTCCATCAACTCATCCATGATATCGTTGGCACAGCACAGCTACAGAAAACATGATACCATCAGTCTCAAACATAAAGCCACCAAACATAGAGAAAAGGATTGAGTTCATGAGCATCACCTTCTGGAGTTGAGGATCTACTCTCCATATCCTCAGGGTTTGATCTCTGGACCATGTGACCAGCTGGCAGTCTTTGGAACCTAAAATTCAGAATGGATAGTGCAAGATAATAATATTTGTCAGACCCTAAAGTGAAAATTAAGCAGTCATTAGTTCCAATTATCACCATCTACTGGTTGCTCCTCTCACCTTCTTTCTGAGGCCTCCACTGAAACTCAAGCACAACATCATCATGGCCCACGAATGCGTGAACAGGACTATTCAGTTCCAACGTGCTCCACAGGAGGAGGCTGTTCTCTCGCCGTAACTGAGGAACCATCACTGTAACCAATCCGTTAGAGAAGGGCTAAATGTAAGGAATGGAAGAGGATGCAGTGAGTACTTTATAAAATAAAAATGAATCTTTACTGGAATTATACATGACATTTCAATGGTGTGAGAATAAGGGGAAAAAGGTATTTTTTAAAAATGCAATTCTTTTGAAATAAGTATTTTATGCTCACCAAGGTTGCATTAATTGATCAAAAACACAGCAATATAGCGAAATATTAATACAATTTAAAATAACTCATTTTAAAATAAATACATTTTAAAATGTAACTTATTTCTGTGATGCAAAGCTAAATTTTCAGCATCATTACTCCAGTCTTCAGTGTCACATGATCCTTTAAAAGTCATTCTAATATGATGATTTGCTGCTCAATTATAATTGGTTAATATTAATGTTTTTGCTAGGATTCTATTTTAGGATTCTTTGATAAATAGAAAGCTTAACAGAACATCATTCTTTTGAAATATAATTAGTTTGTAACATTATAAATGTCTTTACTGTCACTTTCGATCAATTCAACGCAACCTTGCTGCATAAAAGTATTATTTTCATTATTTTTTACTTAAACATTTGAATGGTAGTGTATCACAGTTTTCCACAAAAATAAGAGAACACAACCTTTTTTCAATCGATAATAAAAAGAAATGTTTTTTGAGCATCAAATCATCATTTTAGAATGATTTTTGAAGGATCATGTGACACTGAAGACGGGAACTCAGTTTTGCGTCACAGGAATAAAATAGCAAAGTTATTTTAAATCAGAACGATATTTAACAATATTACTGTTTCTACCATATTATTGATCAAATTAATGCAGCCTTGATGATCATAAGTAATTATTTAATTACAAGTAATTTACTTAATTATAAATTTGGTTAAAACTCATGACAAGAAATGTTTTTATCAACATTTTGAATAGATAAAAACATTGTAAAATTTAAATAATGATTTGTATTGTACCGTGTATCTGGCCTTCCACACAGGTACCTGACACGACAAGATATCAAGGTACTTCCGCGGTTGTCTGTAATCCCAGAACTTTTGGGGATAAATCAGTATGGACACAGAATTAGGTACAAGTTAAACTGACACAAACACAATAGAATATGAACAATATGGTCAATAATTGTGATTATAATCACCCGAACAGAGTTGTCCTGACTGGAAGTAGCCAAAATGTACTCATTATCAGGGTGCCAGTCCAGACCATGAATCTTTGACAGGTGGGCGGCTACGTACTCCACTGCAGTGTTGGGTTTCTGAAACACACTACAATCACTCAAAAACAACATCTTTCACTGATAAGCATTAATATGCTAATTTCTCCATTGATCATCTTGATCAAAACACCTTTGGTTTTTAATATACAGGTGTGTGTGGAGGATGTGGAAAGATTGTGAGATTTTACTTTACCATTCAAAAGTTTGAGGTTGAGAATTGTTTCTAATTTTTTTTAAGAAGCTTCTTATGCTCACCAAGGCTGCATTTATTTGAAAAAACAATAATATTATAGAATATTATTACAATATAAAATAACTGTTTTCTATTTGAATACATTTCCAAAGAATTTATTTGAATATATTGTCAAATCTGAATTTTCAGCATCATTTCTCCAGTCTTCAGTGTCACATGATCCTTCAGAAATCATTCTAATATGCTTTTCTCCCCAGTGTTCTTAGAGGAATAGAAAGTTCAGAAGAATTTTTTTTTTTAAATAACAAATTTTTACTGACCCCAAACTTTTAAGTGGTAAGCAGACAAACAAATGTCTGACTGATAAACGACACTAGCAATCAAAATATAATCATGATGTAACAAGCAAAAGAATGACATAATCACCCTCTTGTCCCAGATTCTGACATCACCATCATGACTTGATGCCAAACAATAGTGATTCCGTCTGTTCCACTTCACCTGAGAGGCTCCGGCTAAAACAGAGAAAGAAAGTAAAAGGAATAAATAAAAGTATCGACATCAGAGATTAAATAAACTAAAAAGTTATATCTGGACTCATAGGCTCTTTGCACTCACCCACAGCAGACAGGGCCACGGTTGGTTTTCGTGTGTCCCTAGAAATAAAAATAAAAAGTATAAAACATGGAATATTCCACAACCTCTTTATCATGTATTCTTTCTCCGTGCTTACCTTGTGTCCCATATGTAAATGTATGTGTCCACAGAACTTGTGACAAGCAACTCTGGATCAAACCATGACCAGTCCAAATCACTGAAACAGTACGAAATGTTTTGGTTTAAACATCAAACCACAAAAATAGTCATGCATTATTTGTTATATTACAATGTAGTATTTGCATACTGAAGTGCAATCAAGCCAATTTATTAATATAGTCCTTCTCTCAATAAGCACTTTTTTAAAAGCAGTTTTACAGAGAGTCATGATTTTAATGTTTATAATTCCTTCATGCCTAAAGGTCCAATATTTAGCAGTTTAGAGCTGATAGTATACTTTATTTTAGTGAGGATATAAAGCTAGAAATAAATAAATACACTTTTTTTTGATCATGCATTGTCTGTTTAGATTAGTTTAGACAAAACCCTCATATTTTCAAGTATAATTTCAGCAGGACATCATCTGTATTACCTTATAACACGTGTATGGCCTTGCAAAGACGTATGTGCTTCACCGGATCCATCTCGCCAAACATACAGATCAACACGCTGGTTACTCTTGTGAAGACAAGGAAAATGTATTTACAATATAAAAAATATATATACATAGTTGACATGTGAAACAATAAATATGAATGATGACACTAATTAATCAGCAATAGATAATAACTACTTTACGTACAGATGCAGCAAATAAATGGGCCTCGGTTTTGTGCGGATTCCACTGAACTGTCCCAACATCCCATTTGCTTTGGCGGCTGATTTTGCGTGGAGCTTCAGACGGTGTCTCCAAATTTACAACATATAAGAATCGCCTCCTATTAAAGAAAAATAAATAAATCACATGTGAAAGAGTAAATACAGAGTGGTATAACAATGCATGTAGAAACAGATGTGAAAAGTATGGAAGCTCATTTCTGCCGCATACGAAAAAATTGTGATTGTGTAAATTATAATTATGACATAAAAAGTAAGTTAAGAAATATGTAAAAATTATGACATACTAAATCATTATGAGATCAAATTATGACATACTAAGAGATAGATTAACTAAACAGGGCAAAATAGTATGAGAGCGCAATTGCATAAAATGCTGATGGGAGTGGAAATTTCAGCACGTCATTTACTGACAAGGAGCAATTTAAAGAACACAGACACAGCCGGATCATTTCCATAACGACCAACACAACTTACCAAGAGCAGCGCAAATTAGCGTCTTGTTTAAGACATGCTTTTTTGGGCCAGTAAATAATGGCACAAATATCAGCAAATTGACTAGCGCAAACCGAAGAAAATTGTGTTACTTGAATCATTGAAATTCTCTCCTCCCATAAACTTTGTATAGTAAAACACCTACAAATGCATATGCAATAAGATCAGCCGCAAAAATAACTGTTCCCGGCTTTACATCACTAATTTTAATATTTAATAAATCCTGACAGAGGTTTTCTAAACCCAAAAGAGGGTTTCCGCTGCCACAAGCTGTTAGCAAATCTGTCATAAGTCATAATTAAGATTTAAAAAAAAAAAAAAATTTATGTGGTGGAAATGGCCTTCCATAAAAAAGTATAGAAGGCCATTTTTGCCACACAAGAAAAAATAATGCTTGTGTAAACTATAATTATGTACATTTTTGTGATATGATTATCACTTAGTATGTCATTTCAACGTTTTGTCAACATTTTTTTTATATTTTAATCATAATTTTGACTTTTAATAACATAAAACGTCTAAATTATGACACAATTATGATTTACATACAGGTTTTTTCTTTCTTATGTATCGGCTTCCACAGAAAGGGGATGTACATAAAACAACTAGGCCACAGCTAGTTTATAAGGGTGTGTTCAGAATTCCACAAGATGACGTGACATTAGCCAAAGTTGTACACACCCGGAGAGAACAGCATGCTGGCCGAGACAGTCCACGGACATTGCAGTAGCCTGAAAACAGAAAACATCTGTCACGACACAATACATAAACTGCAAAAAAAGGCTGGATAGATTTTTTTTCACCTCTAAATGCATTTATAGCGCCATTTTGGGATCACGGCTGTTTACATGTCAATCACGTGCTTTCCTGTGGCTCAAACAGTAAAGAGTGGCGCTTGCAATGCCAAGGTCATGGGTTTGATTCCCAGGGAAAGCAAGAACTGATCTGAATGTTAATGTGTTTCTTGAATGCAATGTAAGTCGGTTTGGATAAAAGCGTCTGCCAAATGCAGGAATTTAAATCAGGATCAGGGCTATTTACATGTCAATCAGAAGGTCACTATCACAACCCATAAAATTAATGATCACACAAAACATTTCCACTTAACATAAGATAGAAAATCTAAAACACATCTGGGAGATCCATTCAAACATATTCCATGTATTCATATTTCTGAATAAAAGCATATTCTATAAGTCTCACAAAAATCACAGTCCAGCAGAATATGTTTAAACAGTCAAAGGAACTTGACACGAGAGACATAAAGGAGGACCTTTAATTAATTAATGATATTGTTGTTGTCTAGTGTAACTGCAGTGTTTTTGTAAACATAATGAAGTGCTTACATTGTAAACTTTTTGTATTATCTTTCTTTAAAATAAAAGGCACTTCGTTTAAGAATTAACATTCAGTGTAATTCTAATGACATTCAGACATTTTATGTGTCACTTATATATCCAAATACAATGTATGGTAATAATTCACACTGTATGCATGTTGGATCTCAAAGAAATCATGACTAAACACCTGCTGGAAAGTAGTTTTTTAAATTATTTTACTTTAAGTCTTTAGTGACAACACGTTTATTGTAATAATTGTAATCAATAATAATAATAACTGAGAGCATAATGGTTACCGCTATAAGTTTGTAAGAGTAACCCACCTTTAATAAACAAAGAGTGCCATTCAATTCAAAGTTCAAAATACGTCGCTCGGCATTGACGTGACAGCTGTGCGTGTTTATTGCTCTAATGCTTGTGAAAACTACACTTCTACCCCGTGCATGTGTAGACTTCGTGCGTGCATGTGCAGGGACTCCGTACCTGTGCATCTCGAAACTCCACAACCACATTCTCGCTACTCCAGCGGGCCGCCATCTTCACCCACCAGAACGTCAACAAATTACGTGAACGCACGGGACAACAGCGTCTTCTCGCGAGAGTTCACGTCCGACGCGACGTTTCCCCCTACTGTCAAGATGGAGACGGCCGTGGTGGCGCATGTTGTGGCAGATACTGCTGCTTTTCTCAAAAGAGCTCCTCTACACGTGAGTTATTGTTGATGACGTTGGCTTATTTTTTTAAATGCTTTTAATACCGCCGTCCAGAAATGTCAGTTTTAATGACTTTGACACAGGATAAATGACGAAACTGGCATGTGCGTGCTGGTGCAGTAAGTGTAAGTTACTAGAATTGAGAGTAAATGATTGACAAATTGAATGTGGTCAAGTTTGTGGTTTATTATACAAAGGCGACACACAAATAAAAAAAATAGCGTGGTATTTCTATGTTCTTGCACATTAGTGTATTTTAAAATTGTAAATGTTATTCATGGCGCATCAATAATTACATCATTCAGCACCACGGACGGAGAATGCTCAAAGAAAGCATGCATTTCTTCTGTTGTCACATGTTTGCTTGTGTTTTACTTTGATTTAGGAAATTGGAAAGAACATTTATACCCTAAAGGATGTTCTTGATGAAATTCGGGATAAACCAACTAAAAGGAGCTTGGCTTTTTTGCCATACAAGCTCAATTTCAAAGAACCATTTCCAGAGAACATAAGATTTGGTAATCATTTTTTTAAATATTGAATACATTTTACTATAAAAGTCTTTATTTGGTTGTTATGGGTGGTGAGTTATGCGTATTACTTTTTATTGACTCATTACAGTGACAGAATTTGCCAAAAAGACAGGAGACTATCCCAGTCTTTCAGCAACAGACATCAAGGTCTTGGCTCTGACTTATCAACTGGAAACAGAGAATGTAGGAACTGACCATTTGAAGAAAGAACCTGAGAAAAAGGTACTGATGTTCAATTCATATTTTAATTTGCATTCGTTCACATTTGTTCTGATATAAGACACCGTGTTTTGTTTGTGTTTCAGGTCCAAATATGCAGTACAAAAAAGCATCCAGAGACTCCTGTTGGCATTGCTGGTTTCCATTTGCCGTCAAAAGTAATTACTCACAAATGCGATCTATATTTGAATATTGTAATAATGTAATGTAATGAAAGGAATATCCCAGGCTCAGCCTATATGAGGGTGCCTAGCTACCTACTAATTTAAGCTTTTCTCCCCCCCGAAAAAGTCTTCAAATAAAGCAGGGATAGTTGTTCATAGTCCACCAACAACGAATGAGCCACGAGACCCTGATAGTTCACAATTCAACAGCTTTCATTTTTGGAGAAGTCCTCTGCCCAGCATCGAGGCTGATCTTCTGGAAATGCTGGTGAGGAAACAGACAACAGACATCTAAACCACAGCTACAATCACGTTAGACAAAGTAGTTTAAGTATTCTCCTTTCTTTCCTTCTCCACAGGCAGCGGACGCCATCACAGTTACAAACAAACTAGAGTCTGTCGATCTGTCTGCTGACAGTCACGCAGATGAATCTGAAGAACATGACCAACATGAGGAAGGAGGAGAACAAAGCAATGAAGATAATGATGTGGGGGAGGAGGAAGAAGAGGGGGATGGTGGAGGTTGGATTACTCCCAGCAACATAAAGCAAGTCCAGATGGATGTTGCTAACTGGGAACCCTCGGCAGATGTCAAAGTGGGCTGCGTGACCACTGACTTTGCCATGCAGGTACTTGTGGTCATTGATTAGATGTACCTTATTGGAAATAGTATATTAAACAGATTTTGTAATATATTTTCAAACCATGGGCTTAGTTTACATCAGCAGAAAAAACTAAGAAAGGAATTAGATTATGAAAACAAGCATTCTTTACAACAGGGGTCTCAAACTCAAATGAGCTGGGGGCCGCAGGAGGCAGAGTTTGGGTGAGGCAGTGCCACATCAAGTATTCCACAAAAAAATATTTTCTCAAACGTCCTTATTGACAGTCCTTTAACTTCAATGGGTTCTTCTGAGCATGAACTGTCCTGAACATAAACAGAGTATTGAAGAACACGAACGGTTCTTCCGAATATGACTTGAGGCCTGCATCGCTTCCTCTCACACAGCTGAGCCACATTTGGCTTGAGAGAGGAAACTGTTGAGACTCAGTATAGCTTGAAGATGATTGTCAGTAAGTAGACCTGGACTTGGACTTACTGAAGTTCAAGGTTGAGGAAAAAGTTACTAATTTTTTCGAGATACCAAGTCATTATTATGAGATAATAAGTAATTATTATAAGAAACTATCTCATTATTTCAAGATATTAAGTCATTATTATGAAACTTGTTCATTTTTTCAGATACTAAGTCATTTTTATGAGAAACTCTCTCATTATTTCGAGATATTAAGTCAATATTATGAGAAATTTTCTCATTTTTTCGAGATACTTAGTCATTATATTATTTGTAGAAACCCTCTCATTATTATGACTTAATCTTGACTTAAATATGGAATGATCAACTGTCAACTGCGGTGCGGGGAGATCTACCTATCAGCAGGGGAGGGGATTCACAGCAGCACTCACTGCTGACAGGGAGGAGTAAGAGAGCAATATGTGCATTCAGAAAGTCTCCAAAAGTCGCTAGTCGCTTTTGGGAAAATTGTTGCTAGAGTGGTCTGAAAACTCGCTAAATATAGCGACAAAGTCGCTAAGTTGGCAACACAGTTTCTCTGTCTGCATCAAGCCCGGCCGATGCCCCGCCCCCGGCAGTCATTTACTCCACTGTGATTGGCCCCCGGGAGTGATATACTGCACTGTGATTGGCCGCCAAGAGTCATATACTCCACTGTGATTGGTTGGTTTGAACAGCTCCTGCTCGCACGAAAATGGAACCTTTCGCGCGCACACACACACAATGCGGTAAAGCGCTATTCATTCAAAACTCGCGGGCCACACTTACATTAAACTTTCATATTATCCCGCGGGCCACAAAATATCGTTTCGCAGGCCGCAAGTGGCCCGCGGGCCGCATGTTTGAGACCCCTGCTTTACAATAAGGTTTCATTTGTTAGCATTAACTACTATCCGTTGTTTTCACGTGACGTCATCGAAACTTGCGTACCGGCATATCCGCCATTTTGATTCCCTATGCAAAGCAACGACAAAGCTTGTATATTCAAAACTTATGCTCACAAATGCCTATCTGTGGAATTTTTGGATGTTCAAATAGGCCAGGAGTAAGTACAGATGTAAGATTTTTTAAACTTCCAAAAGTGATAACTGGACAATGTGAAAGAACACGAATTTTGTCAGAAGAAAGGCGACGTGTATGGAAAGCTGTGATCACAGGGCTGACATTCAGACTGAAGAAAAATGGAATAGGACGATCATATGCTCTAAACATTTTGTAGGGGGTAAGTTTAAATGTATTGACAATATTTAATATGTTTAGAAGCTGCAATTTATACCAAAAGTAAAAATGTGTTACAGTCGACAGACAATAACCCACCCACTTTGTCCTAATTAGTAACTTTCCCCAAAATGCCTTCGTAACTCAATAAACTTAACCTTTAGCAGTATTTGACATTCCTTTACCTGTTGTTTATTGTTATAAATTGGAAACATATTCAACAATTAAAATAATACAAGTTAAATTCAACCAATTTGTCTAACGTCCTTTATATTGAAATTCGATTCAGCAGTTAAAATAACACCTAACGTTATATTTTATATCTCCTTTTTAGGCGTTAAAGACACAGAGCAGTGATGAAAACACTATTGTTCATGTTAATTCAGTCCATGGAGACGTTCATGAATGTGAAAGTACAGAGCGTTCTAAAACTGCGGTAACTTGTCCTCATTACACCGCTTGTATCCATAAACACAACAGAAGTCACTTATGTTAATTGTTTTTGATTTACAATCTACAAATATGTAGTATTAGAGTAATAAAGAGTATGATAACAAGTAAAATTAGCGACGATCGTCAATAAGATATACGAGTTGACACTGACAGTAGGGAATCAAAATGGCGGTGCGCAGTGCATGGTGGGTAACTACGCAGGTTTTGTGACGTCCGTGAAAACAACGGATAGTTGAACATAAACTAACGATGAAAACACTTCATTAATCTTAGTTGATGCTAATTTGTTGTTCATTCCATGTTTTTTTGGCAACCTCTGTCATGCTAATTCAGATTAGTACAGTTGGTTTTAATTGAATCTTGTTTATTTTAGTTTAGGACTCCATAGTCCTAGTGTTAATAATCTGTGTTTAATCTGTGTTTCAGCCACACTTAACTATTCTAGATTAAGGCCTGCTTATCATTTAATTTAAACCCAATCTGGGAAACTGCTCTATAGTTAATTGACATTACTTACTTAAATGTATTATGACTGCAATACGGACACCTTAAAATAAAGTGAAACTATATAAATGTATTAAATCCATTTTATACAAGTTATTTCTATTATTTTGTCACAACCAAATCTTCTTGTTTTCCTGACAGAACGTTCTGATTCAGATTGGACTGCATGTGCTGTCTGTTAATGGCATGCTCATTAAACACACCAGGAATTTCATTCTGCGCTGTCATGCTTGTTTCAAGTGAGTGATGGGAAACAACCATTTGGTAGCAGCAGTAATTACACATTTATAATATGTGATGTGTAACATGGATTCTGTAATTGCATAATTTTTTTAAATTCCTTCTATAATTATTTTACTTTTTTTTTTTTTTTTAGGACAACAACAAACATGAACAAATCTTTCTGTCCAAATTGTGGGCACGACACCTTGAAGAAGATTGCTGTCACCGTGAATGAAGACGCCACCATCCAGATGCATTTTTCTAGGAATCCCAAAGTTCTGAATCCAAAGGGAAAGAGAGTGAGTAATAGTAGTTTAGAATAGTAGTTTTGACAGTAAATGTATTGTTTTTTAAGCTAAATGCATTAGAAAGCATGCTAATTTGGTTCCTCGTTTACAAATCAAAGCAAAGATATTGTATTATCAGTAGTGTTGTATAAATGAATGTTACTGATGTGTACTTGTATCTTATTCTCTTCTCCGCAGTACTCTTTGCCTTTGCCACAAGGAGGAAAACATGCCAGCAACCCGCACCTGGTGGAAGATCAGCGTTTCCCCCAGCAGAGGGTGTCTAAAAAAGCTCGCCAGAAGACTGATGTGTTTGACCCAGATTACCTGGCGGGCAGCTCCCCGTTCTCAGAGCATGATGTTTACAGCAAGTCAGCCAGTTTACACCTGCGGGACACCCAGACCGGAGGAGGAAGACGACGGACAAATCCGAACGCAGCACGCAAAAAATGTGTTAAGAAGTGATTGTGTTTTCACACTACCTGCACAATCTGGACTGAAAGCTTGAAACGTTGAATTCAGAAAAATTAATTAAAATGCTTTATATTGATTTATCTGAATCCTGTTTCATCTTTCTTTTAACTTTCAGTTTTACTCTCGTTACAGAATATTTTCCCGTCCACCTTCAAACAAGTTCAAACCAATTGTGGGTAACACCTTACAATAAGGTTTCTGTTTGTTAACTGTATTACTTGACATGAACTAACAATTAACAACACTTAATGTAAAATTACATAATATACTGAACTAACGTGAACAAATTGAATCTTATTCATGTGAACAAAGATAAGTAATTTACAAAATATATTGATAATTATTAGTTCATGTTATCTAATGGATTTACTAATGTTAACAAATGAGGGTTTATTGTAATGTTACCAAATTATAATTTAGAAATCGTTTTGTGCTGATTTACCCGACTTGCTTTTCTGATCTACATTTTAAAAAGTCAAATTCGTTGCAAAGACAAATAGCAATTTAATGAAAGTTGCCGTTTCTTCTGATGAACTTGAGAGAACACCTTTGCTTTGAAAATATCAGAAACAGCAGAATGTTTTCTTTTTCAACTTTAATAACCCCCTCCCCCCACCGCTTTGGAAAATATGAGTGAACAAAAAAACATATAACAGAGGTAAACAGAGTAAATTACGAACGCATACAGAAGACCCAAAATGTTTTTTAACACTTAAGTTTATCTTAATATTGCATCTGTACACAAATGGGGCACAAGCTGTTTACAGGACTATATATACATTTACGTACATGTATGGTTTTCTTTTTTTGCAATGATGTTTTGCCAACTAATCGCACATGGTTTTCATGGGTGTGTGAAGTGTCTTGTCTGAAAAACCACAGATCTAGGTCATCAAGAATATGTCCAAGTTATACAAGAAATAAACAAGTTATACAGTTTGTTCTGTCTATATTTTCAACACTATATCAATGCAAGTCTTTTGTGAAATGCTTGGCTTAAAGTGCTTGAGATAGCTTTTTTAAAATACAAAACATCAACGATGACAAATGGCATTTATTTTAATGCAATGAAATTCAGACATCTTAAGTGTCAAAATAAGTTTCGGTACAGCTGTAACTCAGAAAACGTGATTAATTTGACATTTAATTATTGACAATCACATTATAACCTTCACCAAAATAAAGTTGCCAAAAGAAATTGCAAACCAGACCATGGCGGTATGTCTAGATGATTATTTGTCATCAAAACCTATCTTATGGTAAATTAGGACATTTAAAACACACACACACTAGAGTATAGATAATTAGCCCTCCTGGAGCAGGATTGGACACCCCTGCTATACACCAATTGTTTATTTTATTTGAACATCTCAACATTAACTGTTGTGGGCGAATCATCTGGTAAGTCCTGTGCATCAAAGGTCATTTCAGGCTCCGGGGTCAGATCGTTTTGCTCTGTAATGATCGCTTCAGCAGAAATGTTTTCTTTTTGAGAAAGATGAGGATCAGATGCTGACACGGGCTTTTCTTCTTGAGGAGTTACAGGTTTGTCCGCAGGCGAGGGATCCGACTCAGCTGTCGTCAGGCTGCTCAGATCAGTGCACAGATCCAGGACAGCGGTCACAGGCTCCTTCAGGGGCAGAACAAACTCCAGCGGCTCCAGAACCACGTTCACATTGATGCAGCCTAGACTGCCATACTTATAAACCTGGGTTGGAGGGACACCTACAATACAAATACAAAATTCATTATAATCAACACGTTTTATTTTTGTAATGTGAGAAAAATGTTGGCTGGTGCTTGATTTTATCCGGTGGATATTTACCTAGAATGAGTGAAAGCTGGGCTGGAGGAAAGAGAACTTGTAGACATCGGTTCAAGAAAGGCACCATGTCCTCGGCAAATGCACTGCAGAACTGAACGAATAACTCCTGTTCACGGCTACTGAAGGCAGATTCCTCAGATCGATGGAAAACCAGGATCAGCTTGGTCACCTGATAAGAAAAAAATAATGATTAATGTTGAATTACGGCAAAAACAGTAGAATAATTGAACAAGGAAGCCAAGCAAATATGTCTAACTCTTATACCTTATATTTGAATTCAGTCAATCTAGTTGTTAATTTTTTTAATTAACAACCCATTTCAGCAAAGATGCACCAAACTGATCAAAAGTAGACAAAGTAACAAAATATTTTTATATTCCAAATAAATAATAATCAAGAATTGACTATATAAAAATTGAAATGTATTTGAAAATAAAAGAATCCCGAAAAATTATCAAGCAGTACACAAGTTTACAACATTGATAATAATAAGAAACATTTCATGAGATTGATTATTAGAGACATATTAGTATGATTTCTGAAGGATCATGTGACACTGAAGACTGGAGTAATGATGATGAAAACTATATAAATAAATTATATTTTAAAATATAAACTTGAAATAGAAAACAGTCATTTTAAATTGTAATATTATTTAATAATATTGCTGTTTACACGATTTTTGATCAGATAAATTTGGCCTTGGAGAACATAATTTTTACTGTAGTATAATAGCTAATATCCTATATTTCCAAGAGTACCTTGATAAGGGCTTCCTCAATGCATCTGCTAACTTCCTGTGCGAGTCCAATCGGACAGCACAGTCTTAAGTCATTGAAGGCTGTCAGGACATTATTGAGGAAGCAGGCTAGAGGTGGGAAATCCAGCAAGGCCATGGGGGGCTGCAGTGTGCCCGGCTGGGTGCTCGGGACCGCTGGCGGAATGGTGCTTCCAAGTATCGATGGGAAAGAAATCAGCGTATACAAGTTCATATCCTCTTGGAACTTGTCCACTGCTTCCTGAACAGCTTTCCGGAACGTGTCCATGGCAACCTGCTGAAATATGGGAGCGAGCTGGCCACGGAAATCCGCCCCGACTCGGCTAAAGGAAAGGCCGAAGTACATGCACTGGCCGAGCAGAGAATCCAAGCGGCTTCCCACCCCACGCTGGAGGTCCCGATCGAGGGTCTCCAAGAACTGTGCCGCCTGCTGCACCACCCATCCGTGAAAGATGGCGCTCTCGTTCAAAGCCTGACCTCCGTGCGGAAGCAATGGATCCTCGTCGGAGAAGATGGCCCGATACTGGGTGATGATATCGAAGAGATGCACACGGCAGGTTTCGATGGTCTTTGTTATGTGGAAGTATGGATCTTCATCTGGGATTGCGGTGAGAATGGATCGCAGCCAACTGCCGCGGGCTTGCAGGAATTTAACTCGCAGCTCAGCTTCAGTGAAAACATCCATTCTGCGCAAGTAGCCAATCACACGCAGGCAAACCGGGAGCTGTGAATTGCTGCGCAGCTGTTGAAGAAGTTGGTTCAGCATGAGTTGAGCTGACAATCGAACCTCGTGCACAATTCCCTAAAAGATGACAAACAAGCAATATTATTTCATATTAAAATATTTGTTTTCTATTAGTCCACCAGGGGAAAACAGTACGGTAAGTGTTAGTATCTCAAAACAGAAAGTAAAGCTTAGTAAAACTGTTTAAAATAATTTAATTCAACTGCACTTAATTAAAGTCATTTGTTTGTTTTTTGATTATTGCATTGTTTATTATGAATGATTTATTCGTGCACATCATATTTTTTTTATGATCCCTCGTTTATCGCGGTTAATGTGGACTGGAACCCCCCACGATAGGTAAAAATCCTTGAAGTAGGATCAGCCAATCAGCTCACGGGATACATCCACTCGTTCTCTCATTGGTCGATCTCGCGCCGGGAACCAATCACGTGTCTTGTCTGAGTGCCCGTGGGTGTGTACAAAGCCTCTGAGAGAGTTTCTCTCTTTGTCTGGCATCCTGGAAAACCATTTTTCTTGCATCACGATAAAACAACGCTGCTTTCCGCAATACGGCTGCCGATATGGCGGTATTTTTAAATTTTAATTTTTCTATGAATATTTTTGAAAAATTCGCAATGCACTGAGAACACGAAACTTGAACCGCGAAGTGGTGACGGATTACTGTACCTCTTAATCTTTAATAAAAATAACTTCTACTCCCTCTTGCAGCAACATCTCTTTTCTGATGATGTGTTCACTGGCACAAAGGCGGGACAACCCGTCACATGAGATCGACCAATAGCAAACCACAACCATCCAATTCCCTAAATACCGGTACTAAATCAAGTTCTGCCCCACACTTTTTCTTGCTCTCGAAGCCGTTTCACTCTGATATACATCACAATAGGGAATAAAAGACTTTCACAACTTCAGTTTATTACTGACTTTAACCCAAAATAACTTGTATAGCGTTTGTATATTCCCAAACACTAGTAGTTTGACTTTCACTTTAAATAAATCGCTATATCACACATTTTTGTACACGTAATAATATTTCAATATATTTGTTTGGGTTTCTTTGCGTATTTTCTTTCTGTTTTTCTTTCTTGCGAGGGTTGTTGTCTCTGGCACTTGTACTATCACTCTGACAGCTGGCGCTGATAGGCTGTCTGACCTGTAAATCATGCAAGACTACGTGATTGGCTGTGCTGCCATGAGGGCGGGCTCTTATCTCATCTGATGATCAACACTTGTAGAATCGCTTCTTAAGGGACGTGCTGCTGACTGTTTGTTTTCTTATTGTTTGAATTTCGCCCACAAGCACTGTGTACCAAGCCTGAACAGTTATGGATTTCATTTCATGGATTCTCATTTCATGCGAACAACACTCGAAATTCCAACCGTGAACTTACACAAAAAAGTTAATCAATCTATGGGTGCGGGTTATATGAGGGTGCGGGCTATGCCAACGATTTTTTACACAAAACCCCAAACCCCACGGGCTATATGAGGGTCCGGATTATCTGCATCTGCGGGTTATATGCGGGAAAATACGGTAATAACAATATGCAAATATGCATCTCATACACCAATGCATCTTATCTGCGTCTCTTTTTCTCTCAACAATGCAATTTTAATCTACTGTAACTTACTTTCCAGAAAATACTGTAATGGTGAAGAACAAAGAATCATTCATTACTGGTGGAGTACAGTAGCATATGTACCTGAATGACAGGAAGTGATGAATGTTTTTTCTCCAGTCTCTTCACATAAGCGGCCAGCTCCAGCGCCTCCTCGTAATATCCGTTACGAACGCAGGTGTCCATCAGCTGAGGGATCTCCAGAATCTCCAAGATCTCAGTGTGTCGATTCAGTGTCAGGCTGTTCATACGCCTGCTGACACTGATCTCCTCAGCCTCCTTAATAAAACCTCTGCAAAGAAATGAGAGAAAACAGAAACCAATTACACAAAGCAATTCTATTTTATAGTGCAGTCTAATGTGCTTGCCAGGGACTAATGGGAAAATGGGACTAATATAAAAATAATAAGTAATGAATGTACATTTATGTAATGCTTAACATGTATGTAAACTACCGCTCAAAATAACTTTTATTAATTTGATAAAAAATTCAACTTTCTATTAATTAAAATGTGTGTGCGTGCGCGTGTGTGTGTGGGGGGGAGGGGCGTTATCACTTCAACAAAAATATTAAGCAGAACGACTGATTTCAACACTGATAATAATAATAAAAAAAAAATTCTTGAGCAGCAAATCAACATATTACAATGATTTCTGAAGGATCATGTGACATTGAAAGACTAGAGCAGTGTTTTTCAACCTTTTTTGAGCCAAGGTACAGTTTTTCATTGAGAAAACAATAAATCATAAGGCACACCACCAACCAAACATGTTGAAAAAATGAAACTCTGTGGCCTATATTAACATAAGTAATTCTTATCAACGTGTCTTGAATGGGAATAAAATTCAAATAAACACAAGAAAAAAGTATTTTATGATTAATTCATATTCAAATTTTTTTTAGACCTGAATGAAATTGTCTGCGGCACACCTGACAATCTCTCTAAAACACTGGACTAGAGTAATGATGCTGAAAATTCAGCTTTGCATCACCATAATAAATTAATTTAAACATACATTAAATAGCAATGTTATTTTTGATTGGAATAATATTTTACAATCTTACAGTTTTTACGTATTTTTTATCAAATGCTGTATTATTTCAAAAACATTCAATAAAATCTTACCAATAGATAGATAGATAAAAACAAATAGACAGATAAAGACAAATAGATAGAGAGATAGATAAACAAATAGATAGATAGAGACAAATAGGTAAAGACAGATAGATAGATAAAGCAGAGTAACAACTCTATCTGTCTGTCTCATCTATATATATATATATATATATATATATATATATATAAACTCCATCAATCATCCATGGATTATTTCCTGTCAGTGAGAGTGAAGCACAGACCTGCATCTCTCAGTAAAGCTGGGCAGTTTGTGTAAGAGTTTAGAGAGACAGTTCTCCACTGTGCTGAAGTCAGTGTAGATGTGCTGTGTGCAGTCCGCGGTCCTGATGAACGTCTTGTAGTTGGTAAAGGCCAGCTCCCGGGTCTGCTGGAGGATCTGAGCCCGTTCTTCCGACAGACGCTCCGGCTCCCGGGTCAACTCATCCACACCGCACGAGCACAGCTGCGACAGATACGCCGCGAAGTCCGGATTCTCTCTCCAGTTCTCAGGAAAGCTGTCTTTAAAGACCGACACCAGAATACTCTCATCCTCCACGTCTACGGTAGCCATCATCGGAAGTGTTGTTGATTCAAAACTCAACAATAAACTTTATTTAAAAGACGTGACGTCATTTGTGTGCGACGGACTGAACCCACGTGGCTTGCGAACTGTCTGTCGGAGCTGCAGGGTTTTTGAGGTTCTTTAACAAAAACGAATTATTCTCTTCACCATGCGGCCTTTAACAGACGAAGAGACTAAAACGATGTTTGAGAAACTCTCTAAATAGTAAGTGACATGTTTCGGTTAGATTTAATTAGAGCAGGTATCTATTAACAAAAGTGTTGCCAGATTGTTATCAAGTCATGTGTAAAAACACAAGATATTATATTCTACACTTTTAACATGTATTGTTTATTTACTTGTACTTTAATATCTTTGTTGTGTGGTTTTATTTGATGGGTTTATTGTTTATGATGATGAGTTTACTATTTATAGTCATATAGTCACTTAATATTATGTTTTCCGGTATTTACATTAATATGATTTATTTTACATGGCATTATAATTTCTAATAATGATAGTCAGCTCTTATGTACATCATTGTTTTGAAATATTGTGTCTGTGTTTTGCACCACTGAGCCCAAGACTATTTTAAATTCGACTTGAAGTATATTTTAATGGAAATTAAATTAAGTATGCTCGAATTTTGTGTTTTTAGCATTGGAGAGAACATCAAACTTCTTATTGATCGACCTGATGGGACTTACTGCTTTAGACTTCATAATGATCGAGTATATTATATGAGGTAAGGTTGTCTACTATTTGTTAGGTGTACATTTAAATGTAATCATCATAAAACTCTCCTTTTTAAATATCCTGTTCCTTTTTAATAGCCAGTTTGCTTTGGGCATGACGAGTAATCGTTATTTTGGTGCCAAAACAAGTGTTTTTAACACGTATGACTGCAAGAATTTAATTTTGTCAACCATTTTATTAGGAGTACACTTGCATATAGTGAACAACATGGTTTAAAACCATGGAAAAATAAAACTGATGAGCTGAACCAACACTATACTGACATGGGTTGTATTATGATATTTTGTCTTTGTAAAGCTGTTTTATAGCAGAATTTGAATGCGTCTCATATTTGTTTATTATTGTAAGATCATTTTTCTGTTTATTACTGTGAATCGGCTTTGAAACAATCTGTATTTTATGAAGCGCTACATAAGTAAAGGTGACTGGACTTGAATAAAATCCATTGAAGTCCAGTTTTGGCCTTTAATGTAGAAGTAATGTCAATATGAATGTGATTGAGTCGTAATCTTTTTCATCCTAGTGAAAAAATGCTGAAGTTGGCTACAAATGTGTCCCGAGATAAACTGGTATCAGTTGGCACGTGTTTCGGAAAGTTCACGAAGACGCTGAAGTTCCGTCTGCACATCACAGCTCTGGATTTCCTTGCTCCATATGCTAAGGTAATATTCTTTCTTCTTTTTCCCTTTATCCTTGTCTGACTCAAACTTCAAAGTAAAGAAATTAGATACAGTTTTGATTTTGAACAACTCATATGTAGGCATGATATATTTTTGCACACTATCATATGCATAGTATGTCTTGATTCATAAATCGTCTCATGCAGTTTAAGGTTTGGGTGAAACCTGGATCAGAGCAGTCATTCCTGTATGGTAACCACGTCATGAAATCCGGCCTGGGGAGAATCACAGAAAACACATCACAGTACCAAGGAGTTGTGGTGTATTCAATGGCGGATGTACCGCTGGTGAGACACATTTTTGTTTGAAAATCCTCAAGGTGGAACAACTGTCATGTTAAGAAAAGTATTCAGTGACCTCTGTGTGCACTCACTCTCTTGATCTCATTTCAGGGCTTTGGAGTCGCAGCGAAGACCACACAGGAGTGTCGGAAGGTCGATCCCATGGCCATTGTGGTTTTCCATCAGGCTGATATTGGAGAGTACATCAGAAGTGAAGACACGCTGACATAAGTGCATAGAATAACAACAGTACTCATGGACAGTTCATTACATTCTGGTTATCGGATCTTTTACACAAGTTCGACAAACCTTCGCAACTTCAATCATATCATCATTGCCGGACAGTCTTTTCGATAGCTTTCAATGTGTAAAAAATTCCTTTTGGATGTACTTTTCATTGGCTGTTTCTGTATAAAAAAATTTTTTTTAAATGTAGTGGCTTTAGTTATTGCAAGTTTGTGCATTTATGAATTATTTTGTATTACAGGATACAAAAACAAACCAAGTTACGTCTTACACAAACTAGTTGAAATGATTTGGAATAAACTAGGAAATAATTAGCTTAAAAAGAAACATTGACAGTGAAATCAGATTTGCTACACAAGGTTCACATCCCTTTTGATCAATTAAAGTGATTATTTTCCACCTTCAGATGTAACTTTCCTGTAGCTCAGTCACTGGTGCTTACAACACCAAGGTCATGGGTTCGATCCCAGGGAAAGCAGACCTGATTCAATGTGTTTCTTGAATGCAATGTAAGTAGCTTTGGATAAAAGTGTCTCCCAAATGCATAACTGTAAATTACTTCAGAATAATTTTTAAGGAGAAATTTCATGCCCCTAAAATGGATAATGAAGCTAAGCTTGACTAAAAATGCTCATATTGACAACAAGTTTCCATGACTTTTAGGATTTATTAGGATCCAGGTTTTCTATAACATTGGAAACAGATTAAAGTAGTACAAATGGAAGTACGAGAATGTTTTTCTTTAGAAATCCATATATTGTCACTCCCTGACAGTTTTTTTTGTTCTGAATAGTATAGTATTAATTTCTTTAATTACTTTTATTCAGCAAGAATGCATTAAATTGATCAAAAGTAACATTAAAGTATGAAGTTACTAAAATATTTCAAATGAATGTTGTGCTTTTAAACTTTCCATTCATCACAGAATCATGGAAAAGATGTATGCCAAAAGATGCCATCTGTTTTTATCATTGATAATAATCAGTCCCTCAAATCATGTTTCACGAGCAGGAAATCATCATATTAGAATGATTTCTGAAGTATCATGTGACTGAAGACTGACGTAACAATGCGGAATGATTATCACAGTAATAAATTACATTTTTAAATATATTAAGGTAGAAGATTGTATCAATATATCACACTACTGTATTTTTGATCAAATGAATGCAGCCTTAGCAAAAACATTCATAAAATTAATGGGATTTGCACTTTAGGCTTTGATAGGTTTTAAATCTAATGACTTTATTATGTAAAAGAACTTTACATAAGAACATAACTTTATGACACTTGAAAGTATCAGAACAATATTTGTTTACACCATTTATTACAGACATAATTTCATAATCTTTGTGTTGTGACCATAAACCCTGTTTCCAACATTCCAAGCTGAGATACTGTTGTAGATTTGAGATATTTTGAGCTATAATGACCCGTTTCAGTGAAATTTGCAGCACTACAAAGGTCTAATACGAGAAAAAGGTGAAGGTTGGAGACAGAGTTTCAAGACTTTCTATCTAGACGGTAACTTGGTTCAATGACCAACACATTTCCAAAGGTCTGATTACGTATGCAATGGTTGAATCCTTAATGCGATCTGAGGTTAATGAAGGTCATTTAAGAGCAAACGTCGCTCAGCTTTTAGTCAGTTAATATCTAGAATTACAAGTCTACGCAGGTTTTAAAAATAGAGTTGAGGTCAGGCAAATACTGTTGCAGTAGTAATAATAGTACATAATGCAAAGAAAAGAACTGTCCCTCTACTTCCCAATTAAAACCGTATAAAAAGCATGAGATACATTCTTAGTGATGCGCTGATAAAAGGCAAGCCTTCTCATTTCATATCTTCAGGGCTTGCATATATTACATATTCCCTTTACAGAAAATGAATAACTAGTAGACAGTTTAGAAAGGCTTAAAACATTTCTTTAAAATAAAAAATAAATTACACCAAGCCGTTCAATCCAATCAGAGTTTCCGCTTCAGTTATATTCATAATAATGAGAAGAGAATGTGTAAAAGGATTCATTGTCATACGAAATTCATTACATGATGCATAACAAAACTGGCACACAATTACTCTTTGTAACAAATTAAACGCTGGAATTACTCTTTAAATGGCAACAAGAAAAATTTAGAGCAAGTCTTACTCGTTTTGTTGTATTACATCATTTATCCGGCATCATGGATATGAAAGAATCAATTGTCACACTGGCTCAAATTTCCATATCCATCTCTAGTCATTTGAGGAAAAAATGCATTTGGCTTCATCTTCTAAACTGAACTTGTTGAATGGCTGTGAACCAGATCCAAAGCATCATCACATATTCATATCAATGCTTGAAAACAGCCAGTATTGTAAACATGATATCCAAGACTGTTAACACACTTCTGCTTGGTAAATATGGAGTGGTTTTCAAAGCATCTTAAAAATCAATCTAGACCCATCTAAACTGGCATTTTAGTGCTGTGATATAATTATGTACTGCTGTTATTTTTATATATTTTGAATACATTTTTTAAATAAAAGCAATCAATTTTCTAATAATACAGTAGGGCAAATCTCACAAATCCAGTCCAGAACACATCTAGGACATATTTCACTTCAAAATCAAAAGAAACAAAATTGTATATTACATGAAAGTAATATAATTAAGTCTATATTTAGAATCATAAGGATTTATGGCATTATTCTCATTAAAGAGTAAAACATCCTTTTAAAAAAAAAAAACCTTTTTCTTTTTACTAAAAACAGCATAAATTAACAAGAGTACAACAAATACGAGTATGATGTAAAACATTTAAAAGGGTGAATTAAATGTATTATTTACTTACAGATATTATGGGGAATGGAACCTAAAATAGAAAATAGTCTGTATGCAAAAAAACAAACAATTTCTCATTTTATCTTCTCATTTGGGAGTAAAATATCATAAAAGATGTTCTTGAGGTTTTGTGAGATTCCCTTGAAAATCAAAGCCCCACGCACGCACGCACACACACACACACATTGTGCCGACAGTGCCAAACGAGTTCCAGCTTTGTATGATTGTATGATTTTTTTTTTTGTATGAACATTTTCCAAAAGGAAAACGTAGTGGTCACCTTTTCAACGATTCTCTAAGCTAAAGCTTTAAGCATAAAAGTGAAGAAGACAATGAAACCACGAAGCAACAAGAAACAGTATAAAACACAAAGTGATAGTCAGCCTCTGTGAATTGTGCAGCATATGTTTGACTTCCGACGAGCTCGCAAAGTCTCACTACATGTAAGGTTAAATTTGTAATCTACACGTTAATTAGAGTTCCTGGCTCAGCACTGTGGGCCTCCTTTAATTATGTATGACATAATGTGATTTGTCTTTATGTATCTCACAGAGCAGCCTAAGGTCAATGTAAGAATTTTATAAAGCCACATCGACCAATCAAGTTCTTTGTGGGATTGGCATTCATTTCAAGACTACAGAATGAGGCTATTATTATCTCTACAATACATGAAGATGAGATGATTTAAAATTGATTTCATCATTTAGGTTATGCGTTAAAGCAGCCCCAAGCGCTTAACACCTAAGAGAGTAAATCTCAGGAAATCGACTGCTCATATTCCACACTAACAATCAAAAGGTTAAAAAAAGCATCTTTACAAAAAGAAAATAATGCCTATTTTATCTGCCATTAAGATTTTTGTGCATTTTGACATTTTATTTATAATTAAGCAATTCTTATTAATGTAGTATGAAAAAAAAAAATCTCATTGACATTATTATGATAAATATATTACATTAAGATCAGCTTAAAATATACTCGGAACAACAAATTATATAATGATATATAAATACTTTAGATTTTTAAATATCAAATCATCTATTTTTCACATTACAATAATGCAAATGAGATTTTTTTCCCCTTTTAATGTGAAACACTGTAATGGGCTGCTTTATCTTCATGACAAATAGTACAATATAACTTCTTATTTTCTTTCCTTTTGATTTTGGGGTGATATATGTACACTCATTTCCTGACCGTTTTTGTGAAATTCCCCCCAAAAATATTTAGCGAATTTCATTTGGTTTATGACATATTCCTTTAAATAACCAGTGCATGTTAGGCATTATTTTTCCTCACACAGAAGCTCTACTTAAATCACAAGATGTAGTTTCTCCAGGCTGGATAACGGATACTGACAACCTTCAACTGTTCCATAAATTTCCAAACAACAAAAAGAGTCCACGTAAAAAGCAAATCAAAAACCCATGAGTGCGAACGTTCGTCAAGAAAATATGAGCATAACAAATACGATCCGCCTATCGAGGTAATAATGTGTGGACACAGACAGGCTGCATCAAGACGTAGCCTCATTGTTCCAGGGGCGACATCAGTTATTTGACAGGTTTTCACTGTAGTACCTCCAAACCTGCATCAGCATTAAGTAAGGACTCCTATGTCCTATGTGAGGGGGATAATAGGCATGAAGGCAGATGGACATGCCTTTATAGAAAGCATTCTTCACTCAAACTGAGAACTCGGCCCCGCCCTTCCGGGCACGAACCATCAGCAGGCGCTGGAGGCGGAGTCCAGCAAACGGGTTGAACCAGAGCAGAGAGGGCGGGCCACCGAAAACAGCCTTCATCCCCTCCCATCGCACCCGCCGCTCCCACGTGGGCTTTTCATTCTTTAACCGCTCGATTTCCTGTGAGCATCAAATGAGAAATTTTAAGTTAAGTGTAATACTGTAAGCACTATTACAAAGCTGAATACATATTGCAGTTCTGATGATAATGTTGCATTACATGAAAAAAAATCTTATTAAAGTAATACCTTGAGATACGAGCATAATCCATTCCAGGGCCGAGCTCGTAACTCAAATTGCTTGCATCTCAAATCATTTTTTCCCATAAGAAATAACAGAAAAAAATTATCCGTTCCGGCCCTCTAAAAAACTCCCTTATTAGAGCAAATAACAATTGAAAAAAATCTGTTTTAATTGCTATAGAGACATACACGCACACAAAACAATTTTAGTATATAAGGATTCCTTTGATATAAAATAAAATGGGAGGGAGGGATTACGTAGATAATGCAAACACAATACGGAAGTGTAGTGTTTCTTCCCGTGTTGTGTATTGGATAGCCTCAGAACCTCATATTTATTATTATTGAACACACATAACTCATGCTGCTCCCAGCTTAATACATGTGAATCTCGTCGACCCCGGTAACCCCTGCTGTAAAACCAAGGTGGCCCTCTAGTGGAGATCATATGCAATTACCCCATTAATGAGGCGCTTGAGCTGCTCCGAATGCTCGAACACCTAGCGTTTTGCGTCTGTAAGCTGCTCGGATCTCAAATATTTACTCGTATCTCAAAGCAAAAATGTGCTCAAAGGCTTGCTCGTATCTCGTAATACTCGTATGTTGAGACGCTCGTATTTCAAGGTATTACTGTACTTTAGACATTTTTTTTCACACACACATATATATATACACACACACACACACACACACACGCATTTGGTAAATAGCAGTGTAATAGGCAAGTTTATTGGTTTCATTAATTTTTTCCCAATAATTACAATAAGCTGCAATAAATAAGAGACCAAATTTCACTGTACAATTTCAGTTCTATCAGAAGTAATGGTAGTAAATGGATGAAGACCTCTGGGGGTTTAAGTCAACTTACAGTCTCATCATTACAGATGGAGTGAATCTGAGTGCCGAACATGACAGCAGTGAAGGTGAGAAACAGCAGCGCTTCCAGACACAGGAAAATCAGCAACAAGACCGCCACAGGTGGGGAGAAATCACTACACTCTACAGAACAGAGAAGAAAAACACAGATGTCAAAACTAATGCTGGAAATCAAATTCTCAAATGCTTTGAATGAGAAATAAAAGAACTGAAGAAGAAGGGGAAAAAAAAGTAAGAGGGGAATTTACAGAATGAAAATATATAAGAGTTTTTTGTGTTCGGGCAGCACAATTTGTAAGGCAGGGTCAGATTGAATTTTTTTTTTTTAATTCCTGAGTATAAAACTATAAATATATTCTTATGCCATACAAATAAAAACACAGAGTTCATAATAAAATATAAACTTTAATATTATAGACAACACACAGCAAGCAAAAACTGTGCAGTCAACACAAAAATCAGAAACCGTTAGCACAAATGTTTTGTTCGAGTCCAAAGCGACTTTTTAGAGCTAGAGATGATAATTATGCAGCGCCAAAAAAAAAAAAAAAAAAGTCCTTCACTAGACTTTATATAACATAATATAATTTTTCCTCCAATACTTGGGAGCATATCTAAAATATATATTACCCACCATTCCACTGGACTTTGACACAGGTGAAGAAATGGAAACCGCTGAGACACAGTGCATGCAAAGAAATGGAGGCTATGTACATCTGAGGAGAAACACGTAAATTATTATTAGAAATTCAAACATTTACATGTAAAATTTGCCATGCTTTAAAATGCTGGCTAATAATATTGATGTTCACTGGTGCCTATAACATTTACCAAACAAAAAAGGTAATTGGTTACGAGAAATAAAGCAGTATATTGTATAAAAAGGGAACCTTACAATAATAATAATACATTAGTTGTAATGACCAGATTTCTTTCTGCCAAGTAATAAGTACATTAGTAGTTGTCAAGCAAAGTAACAGCCGAAGATCTGATCACTCAGATAACTATAACATTGATATAGAACTCATCTAATTATGTAGATATACAATCAGACAGTAGAGCCAAAATATTAAACTTTTAATTGGATGACTTTGTCAGCAATCAAATATTGTATAAAAAAACACAGCAAGCAGTCTCAAACATACTTACAGTGAAGAGGACAAAGAATCGTTGATTGTTCTCGCCAACACAGTTGTTGACCCAAGGACAGTGGTGATCCATCTTCTTGATGCATCTCTTACAGATACTACAACAAACAAAACCAGGTGAAAAGACCATACCAGTTTTAAAAGAAGATGCTAAAAAATCAGCAGCTGCTGATTCTTGGCTTTAAATATAAATAACTTAACAACAAAGATATAGTATATAAAGAGAAATAGTACATGATGTAAAATAGAATGTTCTTTCTTGCTCTTTTGAAATTGAAGAAAAAAAACAAAACAATTGATGACAGATCCCTTCAAGCCCACAATACAGTATTTTTAAAGAAATCAATACTCTTATTCATCTAGGACACATTAAATTGATAAAAAACTGATAGTAGATGTGTTATAGTGATTTCTGTTTCAAATAAATGCTTTTAACTTTCGATTCATAAGTTAGGGCAGGGTTAATAATCTAGTTTTCCAGATTTTAATTGATTCTCATTTTGAAGAACCAATATTGATTCTTAAATAAAAACGATCTTTCAGACCATGATGTTTTCAGTTGACGAATAAACGGTACATTGTAGTGCCCCTCCCTTCCAATAAATCGCAATACGTTTGTAATTTTGTAACTTCTGATATGAAACAATGTCTCATCTTTCAGATTCTGTCAATTTTATTACAAAATTCAATCTATAAATGCTTGTGGTACTCTTTATTGTGGCATGATAAATCGTTGTGGCCCCTCAAGCAAAGTGGCAGAGCGGAAAACACATAAACGAATGAGCTCTTCTGCTTTACTACTAGTTACAGCACAAAATAAACATGAATAAAGCCTGTTAATAAAAACATGGTAAGCTGAAGGTATGCTGAAAGATACAGTCCAACTCACTGAAATCTCATCCAATCACTCAATCAGTGATTCAACCACAGAAAGACGACAATAAAACAACTTGTCATTTAATAAGTGTTTCTGCACATTTATACAAAAAGAAAATTAAGTAGCTTTTTAAGGCTTGAAGAAATGAAAAATAACACTGTACGCACATAAAGAACAAAATTACCCTCTCAAAATACATAGTATTATATGCATATGTAAACAGTACTCAATCATTACTAAAAATCTTAAAACATGTTACAGTGCTTAGTAAAAGTTCAACTCTAACATGCATAAAGTGTCTGATCAAATGACATTACTGAATGGCTGTTTGAAACATATAGGCTACGTTTAGACTGTCAGTCCAAATTCAAAATTTGTGCATATCCGATTGAAATCTGATCAATATTGGACATATGTACTAGTTTCGTTCATACGTCATACTCTTTATCACAGTCAATAATTTTAGATCAGATTCCAATTGGATACATAAATAATCTGATTTGGACTGATAGTGTGCACGTACTGTTCAAGGGCCTCATTTATAAAACTGTGCGTAGGATCCCTACTAAAGGTTTACGTGCGCCCAAAAGCCAAAAACATTCCAATTTATAAAACCGTACGTACGCACATCTGTAAGCAATCACCCGCAGATGCAGTGCATACGTGAACATGCCTCATATCCCGCCCTGTACTTTTTAACCATAAATAGTCAATGCAAATCACCTCATGAATGCTGATCGGCATGCAAATGAGAGTGGAATCCCAAATATACCTGGAAAACTGGCATCCAACCCGCCAATGAATTAATCCAAGAAAGTGAAAATGTGTATTTCTGTTACTTTGAATAACAAAACGTTACAAAACGACAGGTGAGAAAAGAGGAACAAAAACGTAATTTCTCAGACACTGAGATTGAAACACTTGTAGGGGAGCTGGAGGCTTGGAAAACTGTTATTTGGTGGCCACAGCAGTGGGGTCACTAATAAAAAGAAGCAGTGCGAGTGGCAAAGTATTGCTTCTGCCATAAATGCGTAATCCTCCAACAGTGCCAGCAGTGCCATCATGAAGCATTACATACCCGGGTCACCGGAGGATTTATATGTTTCTGACAAATAGACTGATTGTTAACACTTTGACAAATTCACATAATTTGTGGGCGAAAATTTAAGACAAAAATGTTATAGTGAACATGCTTCTTGACGGTTTTGTAATGAACACTGTAATAGTTCGGACCGATGAGGAGTAGCGATTGTGCTTCATGACTGTATTTGCAGACTTTGACAATTTATGATATATGTACATTAAGGAAAATATTTCCTTTTTACACTGTGTTTTGCGGTTCTCTAATAAAAGGGTATTTCATGCTATTCTGTATCACATGTAGTCACGCATCTCCTCCTGCGCTCCCGTTGTGGACAATTTGACTGTAAAATGCTGACTCGTAGACTATGCAGAACATTATTGAATTTTTTTTAATACATTTTGAATTACGTGTGGATTTTACTAGATGTATATAGCCTAAAACAATCGACACAAACAACACTGGATTTAATCTTCATGATAATATGGATATAACGTATGAAACAGAGTGAAAATTAAATGTCATTAATTCTTAGAATTGTTCTTCTCACATTTATTCTCTACAATCTAACTTCAGTTCTCGACCTCACCATCTGTGTCGTCAATTCCCTTTGTCTCCACAATGTGCGTACGCACGGCTCAAAGTTTGCTTAAAGGTGCGCACATTCTCCCGTCAAGTTTTTTTTTTTTAATAGATCACAACCATTGCATGGGCACTGGCGTCCGTACGTTTTCAGGCCTGTTTTGTGTGTACGCACGGTTTATAAACGAGACCCCAAAAACAGAAAGTAGCACAGCCTGTGATGTAAAACTAGACGTACACCACACAGTCAAGTTGCGAACTGGGTAGGCAACAACAAACTTGGTGCTACGCAGCCTAAAAGCATGTTTCGATCAATCTTAAGGGCCAGTCACACAGCGAAAACACATGAATCACGCACGAATTACGCATAGATTTTCATTTCTGCGCGGAGCGTGCGTCGTATGCGTAATGCGTAAACGAACTGGGACCGTCAGTGATTGTAAATGGATGTGCGTCGAAGGCGGTTTGTGCGTGATTTTGAGTTTTGAACGGTTCAAAAATGTTGCGTTATTCATGAGTTGGCGTGCGTAGTTTATGCGTCGAGTATGCGTGACTATGCGCAGGACACGCGTCGGCCGTCAGTGCTTATGCGTCTGAACTGGTTCGAAACCGCGCACGTCCACTGACGCCCCACCTTCATATCACGCATGAACCGCGCACGTATCACGTTCATTCCACTGACAATGTGGATTCTGAAAGTGCTTGTACGTGGAACGTTCGCGAAGCGTGCGTGTTTGGACGCGCTCCGTCAGTGATTCATGCGTCGGGCATGCGTCGAATGTTCGTGGTCAATTTCTCGATGCACAGCACGCACAAACCCAATCTGTGCGTGATTTGTGAGTGATTCGTGCGTGATTGGCTGTGTGACTGGCCCTTTAAAATTGGATGCCAGGCAGAAAAATATAAATAATTAAGACTGTTTAATGGTATTCTAATTTCAGACTTTTAAAACTTTTTAATGCCCCACAGGCACCCTAGTAACATTTAGAAGTAATTTAATGTTCAAAAAAGTTAGTCAGCTATAAAAATGAACTCTAGAGAGAAGCGTTTTGCTAAATATAAGTAGAAACATTGTCATTACGTGTAATAAAATTATAACATTATTACAATGAAAACATCCTTATATGTAATTTTTAACAAAATAGTTCATTTTAACCTATAATATGTATATCTATACCCAAATATACCCAGTTTACATAATAAATTGAGGGATAATTTTCATTATTTTCAAATGATAATTTTTCATTTTTGGAAATGTTCCATGTGTAATAGACCCGAATTAATCAATATTGAATCAAATTGTTAAAAATAGGGTGAAAATTTTACATAAATGAAAGAAAAAAATGCTATAAAAGTGTAAAATGTGGCCGCATGCAGATTAAAACCCTGATCGCAAAAGCATCTCTTGTGCTTTGCGAGTCATGTATCAAATGTTGGTCTCACCTGCAGTGGTGTGCTCTCTCTGGTTTAATGCTGCAGCATTTTGGGCACTTGTAGATGACCTCTCCTGGCTTCAGCTGCAGACTCTCCATGTACTCTTTAGTGGCGTTACCTTTGGGAACAGCTCCCTGATAAACAATGCATTTCACATCAAGAACATCCATCACAAAAACTTCTTCACCCCATTTAATTAAAATGATAGTCCTTTCTTACCGGATCTGTCAGCATGGTTCGCAGGTGCGACGTCAGAGCCAACACAGCCAGGAAGTTAAATGCCACCCCGTTAATGAGAGAGTACCAGAAACTTTTGGAGGGGAGCAACATGACAAAGTTCACCACAAATTCTGCATACATAACCAGAAACCAGGTCATGAAGGCGCACACCATCCCGCAGCTGTCCTGGATGAACCAGACGCGGCCGGTCGCCACCTCCTCCTCCCCTCCACTGAGCAGGGGCTGGTGCTGCTCCACATCCCTCAACCGGTGTCCTGAAGACTGCATTCTCTCCTGTAAAGAAAGGGAGAAAGAGATGAGGAGGATGAGTGAGGCTCCCACTGGACCGCGAGACATAACAATGATTCACACACTTATCTATAATGGTACTGTAGAGATAAAAGTGAAGAACTGGAAAGACTGGCACTAGCAACACCAAGGTAATGGGTTTGATTCCCAGTGAATGCACGACCTGATATAATATATACTTTCAATTCTTCGATCAAAAGCATCTGTCAAATGCATACATTTATACATGGAAATGTTACTATTTACTAAGGCAAGTATTAGTATTACTGCTGCTTATGCTTTGGGTTTCCTAGAATTTAAACATTTAATTTTGGGAGCGAGTCCTGTAAATTATCACTTAATGTGTGTAACATAACACATCTCACGTGTTTGGTATCCGCTGTTCTGACCAAAAAATATAAAATTACAGTGACAAACATCTTCAGCAATTTTAATTGAAGCGATTTGTTTTGCTTATGCTCAGAAAGGCCGCTTCACAGAGCATCCTCTTGCAATCTTGCGATGTCCACTTATTAGAAGCATATTTGGGATTGTTGTTTAAAAATAAAGCGATCGAGTTGACGGAGTTATTAAAGTGAGGGGGTGCAGTCGCAATATTCTGGTCTTATTTTCAGTATAAAGATTTGGATTTACTTTGGGCTTGTTGTTCTTTGCTGTTTTTCTAGCAAGATCTGGCAACATGAACTAATCTAGGCTCGTACCACTTTCCCTGTGATTTCTTGCAAAGCACATAAGAAGTTCCTGTAAATTACTAAACTGGGTGTATAGATTGGGATTAAGCACTAAAAGTGAACTGACAACCGGATTTAGCTGCAGAGTGTACGTGTCCAGTTTGTGAGGCTTGTAGGGGAGAGGTGTGTTACTACTGCTCTATGTGTCTGGGGGTTTTTTTTGTCAGTGGCAATAAAAAAAATTTTTTTTTAAAGGACTCGAGCCATATCTACAGACCAGAATATCACAGGGACTTTAGAGCCCTTACTTGAGTTAGTAAGCAACCACCTAACATCACAATAGAATTGTCCAGTACATTTTTTTCTGATAATGCAAAACCTATACACAGAAATTAAACACTTAATCTAAAAAGCAGATAAACTTCCATTCAAAAGTTATTTTTTCTTACGAAATCAATACTTTTATTCAGCAAGGATGCATTAAATTGATCAACAGTGACAGTAAATGTATGTATAATGGTTCAAAATCCCGAAATCATCATATTAGAATGATTTCTGAAGGATCATGTGACACTGAAGACTGGAGTAACGATGCTATTAATTCAGCTTTGCATCACAGGAATACATAAAAAAAAAAGTACAATAGAAAAGTTATTTTAAATTGTAATAATATTTCTAAAAATTACTGTTTTTACTGTATTTTTTATTAAATCATGCAGCCTTAGTGAGCATAAGAGTCCAAACCTTTGAATGGTAGTTTAATTTGAACCAAGCATGAGCTTCTAAATAATAAACTAACCCACTAAATATTTTAAATTCCCCAAATCCAACCACAAGGATCAGACACAAATAAAGTGAAAGTAAAAACCTAAGAAATCTCTTCTTAGTGTTGTGTAATTAAAATTTCAGTGTGTAAAACGCTTGGGAGTGTGCCAGCTTAAAATAAAAAGGCTCTCTTGGTGCTGGGACTGTCAACCATTTTTTCAACCCTAGTGTCATTGAAACATTACTGCCAATCTAATGTCTTTTGTTAAAGAAGGAGTTTCAGCCTTCGACATGAGCTGAAACTTAGCATCTAATTTACATAAATGCTTTTGAGATGCAAATTGCTTACAAAACAAAAGTCCAAACAGCCTAAAGGAGAGATGTGTATAGTCAGCGCCAAAAACAGACAAAAACAACTGGAAAAAAGGAATAAAAACATTGTATGAACTGATCAGATATTCTTTGCAGTAGATGCTCACCTGGATGTATTTGTTTCTCTGACTGTGTGGGATCGTTTACAAATGTTTAATACTTTAGGTGAGGGGTTTTGTTCAAGTGATGCTTTTCTTAGCAAGTGCAAATGACTCACCAAGCAGCGCGTCCCTCACAATGACATCCTCTCGAACCCGGTTGGGTTTGAACTCAAAGGCATCTACAGTCTGGAGCCTGTAGAGAACACACACATACAGAAAACCATGGTAAAAGTGATTATGCTCACAACAAGGAAGTAAAGCGTGTCAGTTAGCGGCGCAATGTAGATAAAGATTTATGTGGCCATAATATTTCCAACTTCACATAATACATTGCCTAACATCATCTCTAATAATCATTTAAATACACTTTTAAACAAAAGCTCTCAACTTTACAAAGCTTAATCAGAACCCCATTCTAAATATAACATAGGTTCAACTATATGTCATTGTTCAAACTATATACATGGTACTGTACTTGGTATAGGCAAGGCAAGTTTATTTGTATAGCACATTTCATACACAATGGTAATTCAAAGTGCTTTACATAAAGAAGAATGATAAAAATAAAACATTAAAAATGATTAAAAGAATAATAAATATATATGTATAATGTATACACACACACATACATACATATACACACATATAGCATATATAGTCTGACGTGCATTTATACACACACAAACACATACAGCACGTCACGAGTGTCAGAATGTGAGAAATCAAAGATCCAAAAGTAAAAATCCATGCAGACTTAAAATTTGTTTTAATAAAAAGTTGGTTCTTGATTACAAAAGCAGGTTCAGTTACAAATTATAGAAGCCAAATTACACCCAGACTGAATTTTGGTTTTTTATTGGTTTTTGTTATTTACTATAGCTCATTTTATTGTCCACTTTTGTCCATTTTATTTTGCTATTTCTTGTAAAAAAAATACTATTAAGGCTAAATCAAGTTAAATTTTGATTTTAATATCTCCATGGTGAAGTTAAACATAAATAAACTACAATTTGTTTTGATTAGTGACTTTTAATACTGTTAAATAAAGTTTTACGCTTGTATGTTGGAAAACAGTACCTGTAACCCTGGGATATGAAATGCATGTAGCATAATTCTGAATTTTAGTGCCAAAAGAACCTAGTCATGTGCAACTCCAATGACTCAGAGGGAAAACATTTCTTAAGAACTGTACTTGAGTAAATGGGCAATGAAGGTTGCAAACCGAATAAAATATAAACTACAGTAATACCTCGAGATACGAGCGTCTCTACATACGAGTATTACAAGATACGAACAAGCCTTCAGGCAGATTTTTGCTTCTAGATATGAGTACATTTTCGAGATACGAGCACTCGTACTGACGCCGATGCCGACGCACTTTCACTTCAGTGTTCACTGACTTCTGTACGCGTCGCCCGCGAGTAGGTGATCTTCTCTCCATTTTGTTCATTATTCTTCATATTAGCGATGAGCTCTAAGAAAGTGAGTGGCAAGGATGGTAGTGAGAATAAGAAACGCATGATGACCATGGAAATGAAGCATTAAATTGTGGATAAATATAGGCGCGGCGCATGAGTGATCTAGCAGCAGGAGCATCAGGAGGAACTGTCGACTGAGGAGTTGATCGAGCTACAGACGATACGCAGGTGTTGCAAGAGCTCAGCATTGAAAAGAAACACCCTGATAAATTGTCTACTGGTCGTGCTTCAGCGCTTTTTGACGATGCGTAACTTATTTTTAAAGGGAGAAATCTCCCTCGATAGGTATTTCATTAAAAGGTCTGCACCAAGTGAAAGTGAGGGAAGTCAGGCGAAAAAAGGGAAGAAAACAAGCAAAGCAATAATATAAAATAGAAAAGTTAAAAAAAATACGTAAGCTAAGTTCAGTTATGTTAATTTAAGCTTACGTAAGTTATGTAGTGTTTGTGTAAGGTACGATACGGAATCGAGTGCCGACGTACCAACCCCCCCCCCCCCACACCTGCCGCTACTATTTGTCTGTAAAAACTTATAATTAAAACCACATTTTATTTGATATCACACGAATCCTTATACTGTAAACATGTACTATAATTATGTGTGATTGTGTGTGTGTCTATACCAATAAAAAACATGTTTTCTTCAGTTGTTACGGATCTGGAACAAATTAATTTGTTTTCTATTATTTCTTATGGGAAAACATGATTCTAGATACAAGCAATTACGAACAAGAGTTACGAGCTCCGCCTTGGAACGGATTATGCTCGTATCTCGAGGTATTACTGAATTATTCACAACAACAAAAAATAAAGATCTTTCATGCTGCATCCTAGTTTTTGTGTTTTATGTAGGAAAGTTATATGAGGGTGAGTAAATGATAATTCATTTTCGGTTATGCTCTTCCTTTAAGTCCATGTTAATGTGAAAAGACACGAATTTACAAGCTCATTATTTGATATAGAAACCTAAGTTTCACTTCTTCTTCTTCCTTTCTTTTAGCATAACAGATATTGCTGTGGTTGATTTCAACACTGATAAGACCCAGCGGTTTTCCTCAGTCTCAGTAACTGAATAAAAAATCTGCACTAATATCAAAAGATTCACATTCAATCACTAATAAATACACACTATCATACAAAATCTCTGTCATTCTCTCTCTCTCTCTCTCTCTCTCTCTCTCTCTCTCTCACACACACCTGAATATGTCACCGGCCTGCTATGAGGAAATGTGTTTTGATTTCTGATATTAGTTTCGGGCAGCTGAAAATAATAAAAATAAATATAAATTCAGTGTGTATACTATGATTGTCTTTGTTGTTGTTTATTTTATAAACCAGTAAAGCAACCATCATAATAACACATTTCTATTTCAGTCTTATCTCCCGTCACACCCTTTACGCTGTCTGATTTTACATTTTCAACCTGCTTTAATTATAACTAATATATATATGAAATTAAGTCTTTAATTCTTCGGACAGCATCATTAATTCATTTAAATCAGGCTGATAAATCGCAGGCATTCAAACATCATCATGATGAATTACTTTCTTTACCGAAATATAGAGTTCTGTCTTTTACTTACCGCCTCCAAAATGAAATTTTATTCACCAACTGTGATTCTCAGATGAGCGATGGAGATCTCATTTCTCAGACTGTTTAAAGGGTTTCATAGGTGAGAAATATTGATGAGGGTCACACACACTTCCGGGGTTCAGTACGATCATTTCTGCTGCTTCTTCTGTCTGATGAGTGACAGGCCCGAACACACGCCGCCTCGCTTCTGAACCCTACCGGCGGATCCGGAGAACTGCAGCGATCAGGGACGCTCCTAATTTACCGTAATAAGGACCTCCAGGGAGGTCTCAGGTGCCCTCTGCTCACTTTCTGTCTCAGTGGCAATTCAAGGATTAATTTTAAGAGAAGGGTCTCAAAGGGGACATGTCTGCAGACTCCCAAATTAATTTAATGTGCTGTTATATGTATTCAGTGAAGACAAGAAGATAGTTTCAACTATATGAAATACATTTTCCACCATAATCTATCAGTTAACACTTATAAAGGTCAACTCCAATGACGTTCATTTCAAATGTAAAAGGTAATCTATCCAGCTGAATAGATGTCTCATCATAACCATGAACTGACTGTGAACATTGACTGATCTATAAACAGATTTGTGTTCTGGACATTTACCGGTAATTGTGATTCAATTAGGTTTCTTTACAGTTATCAAACTTTCTTTGAGTATAAAAATCTGAAAATTGTATCTATATTTACATTTATGACTTAAAATTGAGGAAATACTCAAGCAATCTGTTACAAAGCCAGCAATATTCAAAGTAGATCTATATAAATACAGTTGGTCCCAATGGTGTTACTTTAGAATAAGCTTTTAGAATATAGAATATGTTATACTGTATTATATACGGTTACCGTGAACGCAGCTTCTGTGTTGGTATTTTAATAGTCTGCTGCTAAACAGCACCTATTTCTGAATATTGTCTGACAAAAAAGATTTATTCAGTCATTATTAAATACAACTGTTCCGCAAAACAGAAGTTTGAACTACTAACTAAGCTTAATAATTGTTAATTAAAGTATACAATGTGTGGAGTTTGGGCAAATTAAAATAATTTTAATCAATAAAATGTGCTTCAGAATTAAATACATACATTTGATATTGCAAATTGTATAGCTTGCTATTTTATTTAGATGTAATATAGCGATTTAGGCAGCTGTCTAATAACATCTTAATGTTATCTGGAGTTTGGCAAGTCAGTTCTTAGTGGTTTGTAAGCTTTACTACACCTCATTAATCACTCTGTCTGCGTAAATATGTTTGTAGCACATTGGCTCACTCATTCAAAATCAAACTCCAGCACATTCTGTTGTTAGACACGACTGGAACTTCTAACGAGAGTGGGTTGAAGGATTTTTGGCAGCAAACTCACAAGATGGCTTTGGTGCACACAGGGATAAACAGTTCTCATGCACACGGTTAAATATACTTCTGGATCTTTAATGCTGTGAGCCTGTTTTTCTGCTGGAGGCCCTGAACTTCTTGTTCAGATATATGGCATCATGATTCTATCAAATACCGACAGATAAAAAATCCAAACCTGACGGCCTCTTCTGGAAATGACAATAATCCAAAACCAACATGAAAAATAAACACAAAAATGAAGCTTCAGCCATGACTGTCTCAGTTCCCTGATCTGAACCCTATAGAAAACTGAAGAGGGCTTAAAATACCAACACAGACCTGGGAATCTAAAGGATCAGGAGAGATTCTGAATGGAGGAATGGTCACTAATCTCATCAGGCCTTACAAGACAAAATTCAGAATTGTTATCTTGGAAAAAGGAGGTGCAAATAAGTACCGGTTTCTCCAACAGGTTTGAAGAAAATCGTTTATTTCATAATGTGAATGAAATATATCATAATGCTATGTATAGAGCAAATACAGTGATCCCTCGTTTATCGCGGTTAATGGGGACCGGAACTCCTCACAATAGGTGAAAATCCGCGAAGTAGGATTGGTGCCCCTAGGAATTTCCGTATATGTGTGTGTAGGTACCAGAATGTTTAAAATATGTATATTTATACTTTAAATATATTTTAATTAAATCTATTTAACTATAAAACCTTAATATTATACATTTACTCTCTCTCTCTCATACGATACGTATTATGGTGCTCTACACTCATCAATGACAGTAGTATCTTGAGATTTGACTCCAGTAATGACGACAATGACAGAGCTGTGCGGTTCCATGAATGTGATGATGATGATGATGATGATGATGATGTTACTGCACTGGTATAATGAGGACTTTAAATCAGTTCAGGAAGTGCCTCATCTTCAGATATCTGTGCTGGATCGTCAACATTTGCTTCTGAGAGAGGCGAAGAGGCTCCCACTCCACTTGTGCTCTCATTCGTGGATCTCGCGCTGAGAACCAATCACATGTCTTGTCTGAGTGCCGTGGGTGTGTACAAAGCCTCTGAGATAGTTTCTCTCTTTGTCTGGCATCCTGGGAAACCGTTTATGTCACATCACAATGAAACAACACTGCTTTCCACAATACAGCTGCCGATATGGCGGTATTTTTGAATTTGAATTTTTCGGTGAATATTTTTGAAAAATCCGCGATGCACTGAGAACACGAAACTTGAACCGCAAAGTGGCGAGGGATTACTGTACGACTTATTTACGTTTGTTAGTGCAAAACAATTACGATCAAACTGTACATTAAAGTGCATCAGCAGTTTGCCATGTTGTTTCATCGCTCACACTATAAGATCACCTGCGATAATATCAAATTGGTTTGAAAATATCGCAGCATTTGTGACTGTTCAAGACAGGCTGAGATCACGTCACTGACATGCTCATATTTCACAAGCTTCAATGACCGTAGAACATCGATTTGGTAGCAATCTGGAGGGTTTGTTGCAGTCCGTGGAAATCTGTCTGCGACAGCAAAATCCAGCCATAGGTCGTGTATTGTGTGTCTGCCTTGACTCTTAATAGCAATGGGTACTCACAAAGGCCTATGGGTGATTTGCCTTAATCCACCACTTGGTGATGCCACAGACCTCCATCTCATACACTCATGCCAATTTAGCAGCTCCCTATGAATCTAGATCTACATCAGCTAGATTCGGCATAGAGGCAGAAGCTCCAGCAATCGTGCCTTTGACGAGGCAAACGTAACTTCAACAAATCATTTCAATGCATTCAATTCAGAGAATTGTTTGGTTAGGAGGTCACAATTTAAAAAATGGTGACTTAGAAAATTTTTTTGTTTGTATTACTTTTAAAAATAAAACATGGTAGTAAAAAAAATAATCTTTTATAAAATTTTTACATTATATTTTACTTCAAGATGGCCAGTTAATTTGAGGTAATGCCATTATTCTACATATTGATATGGTTTTTCATCATCATGCACTTACATCACAAATCTATATATATATATATATATACATACATACATGTAACATACATATATACATACATAAATACATATACATAGCAACTTCTCCTAAAAATTGCATTAAACTTCTCTTCCATTCCAGTCATCTGAGAAACGGTAAAGTTATTTGTTGAATTTAAAAGTCAATGAACGGATAAAAATCATTCATGTCATTTAAATAATGATTTATATGAGTCATTCGAGGATAACTTGAAGGCTATCTTATCACAGTGAATCTCATCAAGATGTCCATGTAATGTTGCTGGGTATGGTTTTATTGATTGTAATACTTCCCGTTCATGCCCTTCTTTGTCTCAGGCTAATCACTAGTGTCGTTCTCTGAAGAATTAATTCAAAATCACTTCCTGGTAAACCATTTCCTGTTCCACCCCTACATTGTGTGGCCCAACAGTTATCCTCTGTTGTACCAATTCCTGCAGTCTGATGAATATAAAATAAAAAAATGACCACGCACTAGCAGAACCCTAAAGCAGATTAAAGGCTGAAGCGTGCGAGCAGGAGCTCTTTCCATTTCCCAGACTGCATCTCTGCTCAAGCTGTGTTTGACAGCCCAGGAAGTGTATGTATGAGCAACAGCCGAGCTTAACACAACATGATCCACAGTGCATTTCAAATCAGAGCAAAGCTCATCCAACTCATAGACATGCATAAACAGACATGCTCCAACTGAAACACACCATGATATGATCATGATATATTGACATATAACATATATGTATGTATATATGTATATGTATATGTATATGTATATATATATACATATACATATACAAATGCATATTCATATATATACATATAAATATATATATAAAACGAATCTTGTGAAACCTGATCAGAGTATGTCCTAGTCATAACTCATAATAATAATACTATGAGTATAATTCATAATTCATACTATATTATCATCATAATGTAAAAATTTGTAGCAAATTTCTTCATAGTTGAAACTTAAATCCAGTCCAGGCCTGGTCCTCTCTCATCTTGTCCTGTCATTAATCCTCTTTTATCCTTTCGAAGGTCCTCCATGAGACCAGTGTAGTGCGCAGGTCTAATAGGTATAATAATAATAATAATTATTATTATTTTTTATAAGTGAAGTATTTATACATTATGGAAGTATTTGTTGTACAGCCTTCCATACTAATTTTAATTTAAAAAAGAACAACAACAAAAAAACAAAATAAAGATTTTTTTTAGGACAGAACACTTTAATAAAAAACACATTTATAAAAATAAAGTTAAATTAAAAAAGAAAATACAATATAACAATAAAGAATGCTTGCTTCTAGTCAAAGGTAATATTCAGGTTTAAAAGACTTAATTTACTTTGCTAAAGTCTTATAAAGAGGGAAATTAATGCCATGTCATAATTCTCTGAATCTTGTTATTTAGTTTTATGCCGCTTGTTGTATGCAAAGTGCATTGAAGTGATAATGATTTTGTCACCGGGCCAAAACTGAACCAGCAGTCTGCAGGCATAAGTGTTTGGCTCACAATGACTCAGATACACCAGGCATGGCAGGTGGCAGTGCTGTAACAGTCTGCACAAAACATCTTTGACTAAACCTGAATTATTAAACATCCCACTAATGCCACAAGCCTCTTCGCATGAAAAACCAGAGTTTTAGAAAATGGATTCCGAGCTAATTATTCTTTAAAAGCTTTTATAAACCCCGAATATGGCCTCTGTGGACAAAATGAATTCTCTACGCACATAACTTTCATGCCATGACATTCTTGCAATTTTTTCAGTGAATAATTTAAATGACAGTACTTCAGCAATATGACACCACTTACATCATGTTTCCCTCTGAATTCATTTCAGTTTTTGTTATGGTCTCCCAAGCTGGAATTATGTACACTGTTTTATGCATCCACATGTGGGTTAGTTTTCTCATCTTAAATCAACAGCAAGGATAGTGTGCTTCAAAGTCCCACACAATCTTTCTCCAAATTCACAATTTGGATGTCAGGAAGAAGTCTGCTGCAGAATTTGCTTCAGTGTGGACTTGTCTAAAGGGGGTGCTTGAGAGCACCCTTCTTAAAACTAAAATAACAAATGGGTTTTGGCTTTTAGTATGAATATGTTAACCATAGGGTTATCTATATAAGCTAGTGTGCTCCTCAACAATGACAAAATTCGCATTTAGAAGATATAATTTCCCTGTCTATTATCACAATAGGCAAGGACGAAAATACTGATCCAATGAAACTTTTAATGAAAGTAAAAGGTGACGTAACAGCCATGGGAACTTAACATGCCGCAAACACAAACATAAGGTTCAAACATACATGTGATCTACACAAACAACAACCGACAACTAAGGAGGGAACACAGAGAACTAAATACATTTGTGATAACGAACAAATGATAAATAGCTGTTAAGATTAGCATCCATGGAAACGTAATGTAAAGATCTAGACCAAAAGAACATATGACAGAAAAAAAGGCAAAATAAGAGTCCCTGTTAGTGAAAGCGTGACACCTATATGGTGATTGTCAAACAGTGGGTTCGTTCCATTGGGGCAAAAAAGCGGAGAAGCTGCTCAAAATGTCTCACCCTGTCCTCCTCTTTCAGTGGAAATGATGTCAATACTTTGAATAACGTTTGTTGGACTTCTATTCCACAAGTCCGCGTGCTCTTTTAATGAGGAGAGCAGAGACGGCTTTTTGTTTAACTATTTAATTATCAAGTAAGTCATATGAATAAAGCATACAGAGCTCTGGGTCACAGCTATCCCTGAGCACACAACACTTCTGCGAGTCTTATGTTCAGGCACTCTGCAACTGCTCGCTATCTTTAGACACTCAAATTTATACAATATATTTTAAAAAGTCGGCAGTCTCTTCTGGACAAAGGTTGAGAAGATCTCTGGTGGTCCAATTGAAACCCTCCACTCATCTTGGCTCCTGTTCTCCTGTACACATAAGCGCTTTTCGAGGTTAATCATACAGTGAGACGCTCTGAGGCGCCTCACATACAGAAAAACATCTCCTTCTATGGCAGGTCATCTACACACACTCTTTGTGGTTCTCTCTTGTGACAGTCCTGATTCAATCATACTAGGCTCTGCCAGCAGTCTTCTGTCATTCCAATGTCTGAAGACTATTGATTTATTAGCACAAACATCTTTTACCCCTTGTGATTCACCACATGATCAAGCATGCATCCCATCATTCAGTAAAACAATAATCATCTTAAAAATACATCATATTATTAAACCATGCAAATCAGTGTTAAAAGCAGTATTATTTCCTTCACGCTGCATATTTCAAAACATTTCAGTGGGCCTTTAATGGACACATGCAGATTGCAACAATTGTAGGTTGATCACAAGATCGCAAGTGCACATGAAACTAAAACATTTTTTTTAATATTAATGTTTAATGTTACTGGCTAAACATTCCCATCTAACAGGTAACATTCTCAAAACTTTGGCTAATGTTTTGGCAAGGTTCTCTCAAAGTTATGATAGAACGTTCAGTCAGAGTTGTCTAGTCTTTTATGGTGTTCATAAATAGTTTGAACAAAACGTATTGGTTACTGCTTTAACCTTCGTTCCTTGATGAAGGGAACGGAGATGTTGTGTCAAAAACTGACACTAGGGGACAATGTTAATGAATTTAGTCTACTTGCAGCTGGGGGGAGAGACTACGAACCACAGAGACTAGTTACAAAGCATAGCTAGGGGAAGACTTTCCCTTTATATCAGGGAAACCGAACAGGGTTATATACATCTGATAGCCGTTGGGGAGTCAACACATATGGATTACTTAAGTACAAGGGCTCAATCGAAAATGGGCATATTACAGGTAATGGGTCTGGTAATTAGTTCCTCAACAACCTCATATGTGCTTAATGGTGCAAAAAAGAGGTCCAGGGTTCACCAATCAGGGGAAACTTCACTTCAACTTTAATTTTACTACAAGGGACATGGTAAACCCTGAGCCTGATTGGCCTGGAGAATGGAAATCCTCCACAATCCAGTTGAGTACAATCCTTTGCTTGGAGGCAGCATTTTTCTTCTGTTGTCCTCCAAAGAAAAAAACAATGATCTGATCGGATCTTTTAAACCTCTGAGCGATACAAGTAAATGCTCAAAAAGCACACTGAACATGACAGAGATAAGGCTGGGACTCCCTCATCAGGAAAGGTTGCATGCAAGGTTACCTACTGAACCTTGAAAGGGGTAGAGGGAACCGTAGACACCTTGTTGGGCCAGGGTCTCAGGACCACGTAAGTCTGCCTGCACAGACTCTAGGAATTTCTTGTTAATGGAGAGGGCATGTGAGTCCCCAAACCCTCATTGACAGAGCTCAGAGCTCAATTCAGCATTAAACAAGCACAGTTGTTTGAAAGACATGCTGTTATTGTGACTCAGTACACATAGAAAAAGAAATGGGGGAGAGCTTGCGTTTTACCCAGTACACCTGAAGTCCTAATCAGGCTAGGGGCTTGAGGACCACCTTTGTGCACACAACAACTCTCGAGATTGAGCTAGTATAAGCCAATCATCAAGGTTGTTGAGGATTTGAATGCTCGCCTCCGTCAGGGCAACCTCTGTGACGTAGACAAACTAACACAACTCAGACAAACAAAGCAGCACTACCACTAAAGCTCCAGCCTATCCAAGGCGGGGTTTCTGCAACGTTATGGAACAAGGCCCACCATGCCCTGAGACCCTGTGTCCCTTGATGTTCATGGTGGAAGATGTGCTGAAGTGCTCTCCAGGTTCTGGGGGTCTTCTGTGAAAGAGACCAGTGACGATCAAGGAAGCTAGGACTTGTCTGAGCTCAGTAGGCTTGCCTGATACTGAGAGATACTGAACCTGGTTCAGAAGAACACCCATCTGGACTCTACTGTCAATGTTCACTGCGTGGCTGTTGTAATAACTTGAGCCACCTTGTGTGTGTGTGTGTGTGACCCAGTGAAAGAGGAAATTTTGCTCTTTTGCTGACTGTGTGGTAGCTGTCTGCCTGACGGGTACTGGTCAAAGGAAATTAATGCTCTCCTCCAATTCAGCAGTCTCTCCTCCTTCCATGGGTTGCTCTTTGAAGCCTATTTGGGTTATTAGTTGGCAGTTGATGGGTTGGCGGGTTGGCAGGGCCACCTTTTTGGGAGAGCGCTGTTGTTGAGGTCTTGCTGTTGGTCCAGGCAATGCTGGGGCCGGTGCCACCCACAAGCATTGTATCGGCGGTGTCAGTTAATAACTCACAATTTCACAATTTCACATCCAAAAGCTTAAAAATGCTGCCTTCGAATTCCTCAATCAAGGAATTTACTAATCGAATGTTAACTTCACATTATGTCTCTTGAGATTGAGTTTTTTTTAAGATGATATAGATGTATCCTTCGCTGCATTTGATATCCCACAATTCTGTGCATTCCATTCTGTGACAGCCAATCTAAAAAATAAATATGCCGTCTGAAGTTTGTCAGTCAATTTGTTTTTGGTCAAGCGTTTGGCCACCATTTTTAACTTTTGATGTCATTTCCATAAAGAACTTAATATTGTAGTAATTAGTCTTATCACTGTTATCACTCAATTACTTATCACTGAAGCTCTCTCTATTTTATTTTAGATCATTAAACTGTTATGCTGCCTGAGAAGTCTGTCCAAAATCAGTTTTATGATGTACCTTTGTCACACTGCCAGTTGCAATCAAGGGCGATACAGGATCTAAGTGCAGAGTTAATTTATTTTAAACCATTTTAACAAGCAAAAACAATCAAGCACTACAAAAACAAGGACAGTACAACTAGATAGAATGTGACACCAACAGACAATTACACAAAATCAAACACAGGGCAAAAATATGTTCTGATGAATCAAGCAGAATTAAACCAGTAATGTGTTAAAGTACATTTTCATTTCTTGCTGATTTAATGAACATTAAAGCACTTTTTATTTATGTTTAAGAAACCTTTAGATGCATTTTCTGAGTACAGTAATCCCTCACCACTTCGCGGTTCAAGTTTCGCGGCCTCAGTGGATCGCAGATTTTTCAACAATATTCATCGAAAAATTAAAAATTAAAAATTTTTTTCCACCATATCGGCAGCCACATTGAGGAAAGTAGCGTTGCTTCATAGTGATGCGAGAGAAACGGTTTCCCAGGATGCCAGACAAAGAGAGAAACTCTCTCAGAGGCTTTGTACACACCCACGGGCGCTCAGACAAGACACGTGATTGGTTCCCGGCGCAAGATCGACGAATGAGAGTACGAGTGGAGTGGGAGCCTCTTCGCCTCTCTCAGAAGCAAATTTAGACGATCCAGCACCGATATCTGACGATGAGGCACTTCCCGAACTGATTTAAAGGTCTCATTTATATCAGTGCAGTAACACCATCATCATCATCATCATCACATTCATTGAACCGCACAGCTCTGTCATCTTCGTCATTACTGGAGTCTCAAGATACTACTGTCATTGATTAGTGTAGAACACCATAATATGTATTGTATGAGAGAGAGAGAGAGAGAGAGAGAGAGAGAGAGAGAGAGAGAGACAGAGAGAGTAAACGTATAATATTATAGTAAAATAGATTTAATTAAAATATATTTAAATTATAAATATATGATTTGAATTTTGATTTGATTTCAAAATGATTTGAATGACACAAGATCAATGCATATCCGTTTGTTGCAAGAGGAGTGATGGATGGTATGGAGTGAGGGAGGGAGGAGGCTCTCACCTCAAGTTCTCTGATATTTGCGGGTGAAGATGAGATCGGATTAGTGCTAAAACTGGCATCGGCAGATGCTTCGTCTTCCATCCAGATGATCCTTTTAGTGGAGAGATGGCATGGTTCAGAATGCAACTGCAGGCAACAAGATCATAATCTGCATGTGAGAGGCTATCAGTAGATTTATGTTATAAAAAATGTTGTGAATTATATATGAACATAAAGAGAGCATGTGTAATAAAGTGTATGTGCAAACAATAAATTAAAACAGCAAACCAGATTTACCTTTGGGTTTAATGACCACAATGAGGCTAGTTATTAAAACACCCAGATACGATACTAGATAGATGTGAATTACCGGTTATGCCAGGTCAGATATTGCGTGCACTCTGCCAGGAATACACAGTATGTGAATCTCTGGATTTGGGCATCAATAATTCAATAAAGAAACAAGCACTCCTTTTCCTGCTCTTTTCGCCCTGCTGGTGTGCTTTATTTTTTCTTCATATCCTGCTGATAAAACACTCATCTCTTTTTAATGTACGTTGAAAAACTCCCAAAAGATCTTTAAATATTAACTGCAGCTTATGTGGACGTCTAGACAAATAAACACAGAACAGAACATTACTTAAATTTTAAAATCATGCTATATTCTCTCTACAGTGCACAGCATAAATGAGAACACTCCCTGTGAACATAACAAAATATGAGTGTTAGGATTGGGTGAAATACATGTCCAGGTTTTTTCTTGGGAAAATGCATATCGCAATTGTCATGTTGAAAAAAGGCGCAACAATGCAGGAAATGAGGAGAGGATAACATCTTCTGTTTCAATTGTTTGTATTCCATCACACAGTAGTGTGTGAATTCATAACAACATTGATAAAGCACAAATCCTTATATAAGAGCTTTACTACCACTCAACTTCACTGTGGGAACCAGACAATTCTCACTGTACTCCTCCTCTACCGACACATTTTGGATGCTGTTATATCCAAAGTAATTGACTTGGTCTAATGAAACCAGAGTATGGATTCCTAGAAGTCCTATATGGATTCATATATTTTGTACATATGGGCCTTGGAAAAGGTTAAGGGACTTTATTGTGCTTTGGTTACAGTAGACAGTTCCAGTGTGGACAATAACCACCATGTAATTTCTGCTGGTACATCTTACTTTGTGAGATAAACAGTCAATCTTTTCCTTGATTTGGCTTTCTCTGAGACACTCGTTTGGTATTTCTCCTGCTCTTTGTCTAGCAGAAAATCATTCATTGTTAAATGAAAAAAAAGTCTGATTGTTTCCTGGGCCTTGTCACAAGTCCATTGTTTCTGAATTTCTATGTTACTTTTGCTATATTTTCACACTTAAAACTTGGTAAACTTGATTTGGTAATCCCCTTGTACCATTGCTCTCTTTTGTGCAAAGAAGTAAGTCTACTGACAGTTCTCTCCCAAATGGGTTCATTGTTGTCAGCATTAAGTCTGAGAATGATTCAGGGGACTATGATACATTTTTAATTGTAAAGAAATTACTTTTCATTAAATGATCAACATACTTACCTGTTGATCAAAAATGCTCTTAAATTTACAGAACATTATTAAAAGAAATGATTTTGATAATTACTCAAGCATGCTTTGTGGAACATTATCTCTCTAAAGAACCCTAACATGTCGACTGAAGTAATGGGTAATTGCTGAATTTGTGATGTTTCAGAGTGGGTGTACTCATTTATGCTTTGCACTGTATATATGCAGTGTAAAAGTAATACACTGTGCATAGAATGTGAATTTACTGCATGAAATTTCCACGTGAACTGTATTTGAGAAGCTATGTCATTCCATTTCATATTCCATCCACAGAGATATTTTCAAATACATATTCCATTTCAGTTTCTCACATTGAAATTAACTTTACATTTCCTTGTGACAATATATGAATAAGATAATGAATAATGAATAAGAAATAATATAACTTAATATCACTTTTTTTCTCCTTTTCTTAAAGTTAAAATTTAAAAAAAAAAATTAATCACGTTTATTTCCATTTTTAATTTTTATTTCTAAGATGTTTATGTTGCTTAATGTATTCTATAATAGTATATCATTTAAAATATAATTTTAAAAATATATATATATTGCATTCAATATTTTAGGCTTATTTGACAGCATGAAAACAATGCTTTGTTTTTCTTATGATATAGCATTATAAACTTCTATTATGTCTGGTTGTTAACATAATCTCTGATTAAGCCCTTTAAAAACTCTGATCTGAAGAAGCCATTTCACATGGTCAGTGAACTCAGAAGAAAAATGAGGAAAAGTCTACTTCCATTAAAAGGAGCATTAGCGAGCATTATAGTGTTAATCCAGGAGCCTTAAGTAACCTGGTAATCTGGATTACAGCATGTGCAGATCATCCTGTGGTTTGGGTTGGTGACCTTTCAGCCAAAGACCAACTTTATACTGCATTAAAGTCCTCATAGATACCCCAGCCCCGCTTTTTTGTACCTGATCTAGTCTGCAGCTGCTAGAACAAACATTAACAGCCATATGTCTTCCTCTGCTCTGTGTTTGTCATTAATGAGTAAGCTTTTGCAAATACTTAAGTGCTTCAAGGGGCCAGTAAACATACTTATTAGTTCGCATTGAAATGTGCCATCCTTTCTTCACAGGGTTGCTATGTTTCAACATAAATTACATAAATATTTATGTTTATATTTAGCTTCCTGTTTTGTGTATATTTGAGGTCACATCTCCATGCACTGGAGACGAGCCATTAAGCATCAAACAACATTTTGCCTGAGCATGATTGGTTGTGTGTCAATTTCCTGTATGGTTTCCTCAGTGGCCCTGGGACATCAAATCAACACAAAACACAAAATAAAATGATATTTGTGAAGGTATATATGAAAACAACAATAAGCCGCCAGCATCAGATGTCATGATTAGGCTGGTATCAGATGAGGTAACATGAAATTAAATAGACTGTTATCCCTCAAGGGAATTAACTTGACTATGAACAAAACTTGAACAGAAACATAAACTCACCAAACAGTGTATTACATGAACCAAGCTAGACAAAGGAACAATAAAACATGAGGGCAATATAATTTATACGTATGGACTAATGACTCAACAAAACACACCTGTGAACAATCAGACAGTGAAACAATGAGAACGCAGGACAATGTGGCTTGATGAATTACAGCATATGCAGATCATCCTGTGGTTTGGGTTTGTGAACTCTCAACCAAATGAATTAGCATGAATTTGGAGGGTGTGGTGCATGAATTTGCATTCTGTATCTAAATAAAAATATACAATTACAGATGAGTAATGAGTACACTACACAAATGATAGAAATATAACTATACATTTAATCAAGTAGACTACATAGAAGTTTATAGGGCTATATCATAATGTAAACAAAGCATTGTTTTCATGTTGTCAAAAAAGAAGAAGCATAACATCTTAAATGCGATACTAGAGTTCTGCAAGCTATGTGTCTGGGTGGGAGGATGAAGGGAAGAGCGAGGGCTTTATTTTAAATGAAAAATAAAACAGAATGCCGGCAGGATCAAGACAATAAATAGGAGAGCACATGGTACAAAAAAACACATGTGACAAGGCATGTGCTCAAACAAAATGAGACATGAACACGCAGCCACTCATAAGCCACGTGTTCACACAAATGGAACAATTGGAATCGGTAAGACGAATCAGAAAAAGGTAAAACATTCAAACAATACCCATCCTAGCTACTTGATGGCAGAGATTATTTTTGGTCTGGTATTTTGTCACATATCAGGCAAATGAAGATGATCACAATGCAAAAGGTTCAAAACAAAATGATTTATTTAGTAAAACAAACACAAATAGTCAATAGGAAAACAACAATAAGGTGAACAAAACAGTGTGTAATCACAAAAGAAAAATACCAGACCAAGAACTGAAAGAATGAGTAAATCTTTTGTAACGTTACACAGGTCTTTACTCTAATTTTTAGTCAATCCCCCACCCCCAAATTAATTTTTCAGAAAAAAAACTACTGAACCTATACTTTTGAACAGTTTATGTATTATTGAAGATTACGGTTGAAGTAGTTATAAAAAGATTTTTATAATAAATATAAATATATTAAATAAATATTAAAATATAAAATGTGTGTTGGATTAATCAGCAGATTCTCTTGATTAATTAGCTACCTGTGCCATACCAGAGAGCTACAATTTTAATTGCACTATAATTGAGTATTGAATATAATAAGTATCCAAACTATTGAATTAACCATTAGTCTATTTACAATATAATTTTTTTTTCTGTGCTATTCTGTTACATTGTACCTTTTTGTAAAACACTGATAACTGATTACAAGTATACTGTGTTCTAATCACCCAAATGAATTCTCTGTGGGCATACTGGTGGGGCGGCACAGCTGACAGATGTGACTGGGAGGCTGACTCAGCTAGTGGTCTGCAGGGATGTGTTGTTTTTCACCCTATGGGAGAGTGGTTGGAATGGCATATACTATTCTGCATGCACACAGCAGGTTAATGTGGAGGCTTTTACCTCTAAGTGGAGAAAACACTCTGGGCTTCCCAGCAGGTGAAGTCTCAGTCATGGCTCTTATTGTACAGCAAAACAATATGTGACTCTATATCGCATTAGAAACATGTTAAAAACAATATAATTATCAATTAGAACAGATGCAGTCTGTGAGTATGCAAAAGTATAATTGTTATTTAGTAGTGGCTGTATTTAGAGCATCTCCCAAAGAGCTAATTGCAGAGACAATCCCACAGGAGCAAACCTGGGGTGAGGTTTCTTTCTCAAAGGGACAATAGTGATGACAGCAGCAAAGCTAGCTGAAGATTGCTTCAGACTGGGATCCTTCTCACAACATTTGTGATAGAAGCATATATTATTAACCATTACACAGACACTGTGTGGGTTTGTATCTGGATAAGTGGAAAGGGTAAATTGAGAACAAAAATCAATATTTCCTCCTTATTAATGCATGACTAATCCTTCATTCAAATATATTTGGCATTCTCAACTCCACATGGTCTCTCATTCAATCTAGAACAAATATTGCAGAGCCGCTCTCTCCAATAATTTCTGTCTTATGATCTCATTGAACACGGTGATAACTGAATAATGTGTGATGAAATAAGCTTTACTATTTACAGAAAGAGTGGAAATCAATCAATAAAAAAACGGGCGGGCTGACTGACAGACAAGACAAATAGATAGACAGAGACAGACAGATTTGTGCAAATCTGTGAATGAAATCCATATCATTTGTCAATGCACAATCAATGCATAGCAAAAAACACATCTTATATATCTGGCTCTGGTTTCATCATATTTCAACAAGTGGCCATCTGTTAATGAGAGGCTCAATCTGGCATTAGATGTTTTGAAATGAGATGCTTTTGAAAGTAGCACATGGTTGAGTGGTTGCCAATGGTGATTAAGTGAAAGTGACCCATATAGAAAACAATGCCTAGTATATTTAATTGAAAAATCAGAGAGAGCCATAGTGCTTAATTTGTTAAACAGACTGGATTGAATTCATATCAAATCACATTTCTAGCTTTAGTAAATTTAGAAGTTTTCCAATTCAGAGAACTCTAAATGAACATGACAAAATTAGAAAATCCTTTTTCTTGGAATGAATGACTCCAAAATTAATAGAACACTGCATTATACAAATAATAAACTATAGGGTAGTCAGATGGAATATGGAAAATAGTCATGAAAACTGTTTTGCACAAGAAATCTTTATTAAGGTCGTATGTGGACTTGAAGGACAACATAAAAAGACCCTTTAAGTTTCAAAACAAAACCATGTTTGTAGCACATATGAACATACCACTAATATGATATAGGTAACTGAGTTATATGAGATAAATAATACAGCACAATATGTAGTAAATAACAACCATTTGGACTGCATCACTTGTATTTTAATGTCATATATGTACAGTGGAACTATCTATGTAACGAATCTTCAATATAACTCTTAAACCTTGAGATATACAAAAATACAATGAAAATGATATTGCTTGCCGTTTAAGAGTTGCTTGTTGCTCAAATAATAGTGTCTGTTGTTGCTTTTATATGCTTCATCCAAAACTAATTATGTATTATAACCAACTCTTAATCATGCTATGTTTGCAGCACCTAAAATAAGAATCACATGTTCAATTAAAGTCCAAATAAGCCTTTGTGAGCTTTGCTGGTGAACAAAATAAACCCTATATAAGCCATTAAGTATCAATACTTTCAAATAGGGATAAAGTTGTAAGGTGTTCCAAAACCGCTTGAGCTGATTCTTACTGAGAAAAGCAACAACTATATTTTGCAATGCACCTTTTCAGCCATGCCATCTGTTTAACGATTTATGAATATCAGTTATATTGGACCACGTCCTGTTCTTCAAACATTTACTGTGGAAAAGCAAGAAACAGAAGCTCATAGCATAGGTTTTCCAAACCGCATGACATCTTTACCCTGTAACAATGGAAAAAATATTAATTATCATTAGTTTTTTTATATATATTCTTATATTTTCTATTATATTAAATGATAATTTTTTTTGATAATGTAACACATTTTATGACAAAACTCAAAGTATATTAAATACAAATGTCCAAATAGTGCTCATAAATACTTTTGAGAGATCTGAAGAAGAAAAAAAAAGGATATGAAATGGTATCGGCCAACCAATCGCGACAGGTTTGGCTGATATTCCAGGATGTGAGAGCTAGACTGGTTATTTCACTGGCAGGCGTTTACTCGTAGCCTATTTAAACTCGCATCACCGTAATCGGGCGGATAACGGATTGCTGTCTTCTCTCCGCATCACCATCCCTATCATCATCGACATCTAAAAACGTTACGCGCGAACAACTACGCGAGACAAACGCTCGGGCGTTTGTTTACATTCCGCCTTCGGAGAATCCGCGTACATCGCTCTCTCGGAATGCCTTTGTGACGTCATGGAGGTAGACGGTCCTTTTTGGAGTTTTAAAATGAACACCTGTTATGTTTAAAATGGCTTGCTCGTTGCGTAAAAAGAAGAAGAGAGGCGACGTTTTGAATTCATGCGGACATTCTGAAGCCTTCTAATCTCTGACAGCACAACTAAAGCCGTTTAGGGATCCATTTAGTGATAAGCCCGACTGCTGCTGTCTGTACCAACGGGGAACATGGATGGTAAGGAATTTACAATGACGAGGGCGATGATGATGATGATGAGGAGGAGGAGTGCACTCGTATGGCTGCTCTGCTCCCGGGGAAACTAAAAGACACTATCATCCAGCGAGTTATTCACTAGCCTAGGACGTTTTTTTTTTGTCTTTTGGATTTTTAGTAAGAAACTTATACCTATCCTTGCGCAAACATGGGCAAAGATGAATGCAAGACCATGTTGGACGCTCTGAACAAAGTAACAGCTTGCTACAGACATCTGGTTATCGCTTTGGGGAGCACATCCGATTCCCAAAACCTGCGTGAGGAACTTAAAAAGACCCGAAAGAAAGCCCAGGAGCTGGCAGTGGCCAACAGGACTAAACTGACGGCTCTTCTGAAGGACAAAAGCATCAGCAAAGATGATCGAGCAGAATACGAGCGCCTCTGGGTGCTCTTCACCAGCAGCATGGAACTCCTGGAGGTGGACATGAAGCGATCCCTGGAGATCGGACAGGATTTCCCTCTCAAAGTGCCAACTAGACACCTCATCCAGACGGGAATGACCGGCAGCACCACTACCGTGGCTGCTCGAGCAATGAGTGTCCAAAACATGAAGTACGAAGCGGATGCGAACATTGACACAGTGGACCTCAAAGAGCTGGAGACCGAGATCGCTCAGGTGGACCAGATGATGGAGGAGATGGAGATGAAGGTCCAAGTAGCGCCGTGGGCAGTCGAGGCGAAACAGGAGGCAGGTGCCGAGTTGAAATCCACCGTCAGTGTTGGGAATTCATCAGTTGGTGTCATCTCGATCTGCGAGGAGGAACCCAAAGAAACGGAAGAAGGAGAAAATGGGTTGATGAAAGTACTTGCAGGGATCATCTTCACTGCTGTTTTACTCATAGCTGGAATTCTGGGGTACCTGGTGATTAATTTATAGTGTATAAATCTGGCTGACAGTGGCTCAGGGCTTTAGATTTTCTTATGGAGGACACTAGGCCTGTAGGCAAGTTATGATGCTCTTGATGTGGAGACAAGCAGAACAACTGGGTATTAGTAAAATGCGTCAGTGTTAAAAGGGAATAGCCAAAAGGAATAAAAACTCTTCCAGTGATCCGTCATGACTGCTTCCTCAACCCCTGAAGGTAAAAAACCAAACGGATTACAATAAGAAGCAGGATTGTCACGTTACAGGTTTAACTTAAGCTACTTTTAAACTACAATTTTAAATTACTTTCATACTTTTGGCATATCGGTAACTGGCCGTTTCATCGCTCTGCGAAGACCTACAACCTAAGACTACAACTTTGGTGACCCTCTGACGGAGCGTCAACTGGTTGTCCATATTTAACAGATATTTGTTTCACAGTTAATATAGGTAGGCGATATATTTAAAGTTGCTCATTGTGTTTTTGACCTCCTGGGGATTCTTGTTAGTCCCTCTGCAAACTATTGGATTATGTCTCTGAAAATGACCCGTCGTCACTGACTGCTTGAAAAAAACGGGCCCTAGGTGTGTTCTGAAAAACAGTCTGGTGTAATAGTTGACTTGTACATATGAACTGTATTCATGTTAAATTAGTGTACATAAAATATATTTATTATAATAAATTAAGTAAATGATGTTTGATTTGTCAAATTTGTGCTTTGTTCTGTTAAGCAAGCAATTCATGTTGAAAAAACATTGAGGTATTTGGGTTATGTTATCATGTCTCATTCCACACTGCCTTCTGCCTCCTTAGTATCTTAAAAATGCACTTGGTTTTCTTTAACCTTATATAAGCGTATAGACTCTCAGGCACTTTAGTGCTGGCTTTTCGTATACAATTATATTCTTGAGTGGAGTTTATTTGATCAGTGTTATTTTTAAATTCTGATCCCCTTAGTTTATTTTCAGACTTCAGGAGTAAGTACTTGCTCAACTAATTAAAAAGCTATTCATAGAGGAATTCAAAATCCTATTTACTGGCCTATTGTACGGTATAGCCCTGGCACAGACCAGACGTTGTATTATTTTTTTTTCTTTTAATGTGATAGTCCTCTTTAAACCAAAGGAAGATTTGTACTGAGCTGTACACAATACTTCCTTTACTACCTAATGTTATTATTGTGTTGATATGGTAAGTGTATCTTTCCTTCTCATGAAACTATTCCTCATCCTAATTTAAATTGAGTGCATGAAAAATAAGGGTTTAATATTATTTATCTAAACATTTTAGTGATGATGAAATAAATAGCCTGTTCATTTAATCATCATCATCATCTCTTCCTACAGTACAACCAGCTTTTACCCAAGTTTGATTGATTAATTAGTCTCCCGCCGTGCCGTGTGACCTCATAATGATTGGAACAACTGCTTGTTAAGTGGCGCCCTAGAATGGAGCGTCAGGTAAGAAAATCGATGCCATTTAAAGGCCAAGTTGCATATCCAGCAGGTGTCTAACATTCATTAGGAAAGACTGCAGCAATGCATGCCAACATATGGCTGATTTTTAAAAGGTGCCCATTACTTTATCAAAATATCCCAATCCCAATTAGCTGCACTCCAAAATTCCAGCTAAATGGATAAATTCCTACGAATATATGAGTTATGTTCTATGGCAAGCCGTTTTCACCAGCTAAAATGCACATTTTTTTATATAAGGAATTATATTTCAACTAGTAAAAACTATAATTCTTGATATCTGTAAATGTATTTTCACTAGTTAAATGTCACCATTAAAATTTAATTTGTGATATCAAGAATGTTTTTTTTTTTGTATGCATAGCAAAAATGCAATTCATATTAGTAAAAACCTTTATTTTATATCAGTTGTTATGTGGTTACTAATGCAAATGTCTGTTCTTGATATCAACAACTGAATTTCTACTAATACAATTTTTGACAGCAATAATTTTATTGTGACTAGTGTAATGTTAATTTATGATATTATGAATGTGATTGTTATTAGTAGGAAATCTAGAAGTTCAAAAATAACAAATGTACATTGTTGAAATACATTTATCAAGAATCAACATTTGGACTACTCATAGTTGAATTCTTAATATCAGGAACTTAATTTTTACTTGTAACAAAGTAATTGTTGATTTAAAAAATATGATTTTTACTAGTAAGAAGTGTGTTTCCTGTATGTGGAATTTGAATTTCTACTAGTAATGAGTCAATTCTTGATATAAACAATGGAATATGAATGGCAGCCTATGGTGATATTTTAACTAATTAAAATACGCATTTCAAGAAATTATAGATTTGACCAGTTCAAGAATTATTTTTTTTTGTGAGTGATGACATTGTTGTTTATATCAAGAATTAACATTTTTACTTGTGGAAATATTATTCCTGATATCAAAAATGGCCATTGTTACTAGTAGAAATCTAAATCCTGATATCAAGAATTAGCATTTTAACTAGTGAAAACTAAATTGTTGATATTGAGAATTCATTAAAAGTGAAAATGGCTTGCCATATGTTTTCGTTGACTTTTATTTGTTATATAATTTATACATATAACAAATTCTTATTTGTTAAAGGAATAATTACTTTTTATGCTGCCTTGATATTGCCAAATTACAGTTTTTCCAGTAGGTCCTACTTGATCTGTGGATGAACAATAGACCTACACCTGCTTACAAAGTTGAACTACCAATTCAGGCTAGCTTACTCTATAGATAAATAATGTCTAAATAAATTGTCTTACAAATAGTCCTTGTTTTGTTATGATTATTTGTGGGAACAGGTTTATGGAATATGCACTTGCTTTTAGGATTGGTAAATGCCAAAAACATAAAAAACGCGTTTAAAAAACAGCATGTGGCCGATTAAATCAGGATATATTTATTTCTGCACACGGCTCCCACAGTCATGGAAAAACATGGGGAAAAATACATTTTTTTTCCTAAACACATTCATTTAAAAGCACTTGACATATTAAGAAGAAATAAAATGTATTGGTCAAAAGCGAATGTCTGCAGCTTTAAAAAAAAGTTACATTAGATGATAACATGTTAACAGAATGTACAGATGGCTGCTCAGTGAGAACATCTTTTATGTTAGAAATTGGTGTTGCTGTTACTTTTACACTCAAAAACATTATAGTTCTGGCCTGCCATCTAGTGGATAAATACAAAATAGTGCACTTAAAAACCCTCGTGTACAGGGACTTTCTTTATCAGGCTAAAAATGGGATAGATTCAGTGAATGTGAACATTTTGTCAAAAATCTATACTGAAGCCTTAATATTTAGGAAAATAAAAGGAAAAAAGGATTTGTTCAGTCTTTAAAAAACCAGTTGATATGTTTGTTTGTCTTTGTAAATGTGCATGTTTGAACGGAATCAATACAGAAATTCTGATGAAATGTTCCACTTTGTGTGTGTGTGTGTGTGAATACATACATGCATGCATACATGCATACATACATAAACCCATACATTATGGGGACAAAATAATTTCCCCCACAAAGATGGCAATGTCCAAAATCTTTGTACTTGTGGGGAGATTTTTGGTCCCCATGAGGTAAACCGCTTATGAATCATACTAAGTGATCTTTTTACATTTTAACTTATTGCATTTTTAGTTTTTACATTTACAGTATTAAAATGTAAAAAACCGAAAGTTTTCTCTAGTGGGTAGGTTTAGGTGTGGGGTTAGTATAGGGGAATATACAGTTTTTACAGTATACAAATCATTATGTCCACATATAGCAGGGAGACCAAGTGTGTGTGTGTGTGTGTGTGTGTTTATTAAACAGCCATTTCCTCATGTCAGTCTTTTATTGTAATGCATCTGCCCCTAAGCAGCATGTGAAAACAAAAAGAACAAGTTGTTTGCTATGTGTGACTCATGTATTCCTTTCTTTTCTAATAGGTAGTTCTTTACCGCAATAAACTGCGGTTGTAGTTCAGTTATTTAGCTTCTTTTGACAATTGAACTATAAATCCTGTGGTTAATAGCCCTGAACTTTAACCAGCATACTCCCCGTTCTGTTAGAGATTTTAAAAAGTGCTTTAAAAGCTGCATTATTTGATCAAAAATACAGTAACTCTATTGCTTTTGAATATAATTAAATAATATATTCCTATGTAATGTTGAATACATTTCTTTAGTTTAATACTTTTTAGTAGAAACATGATTCTTTTTGTTGTCAGGATTATTTGATGAATTGGACATTCAAAAGCCCAGCATTTCTTTGAAATCGAAATTCTTTGTAATATTATAAATGCAATTAATTTACTGCAATTAAATAATGGATAAATTAAATAATAATTTTTTTTGAACAGTAGTGTAAACCTGTCTTTCGAGAAATCGCATGGTTTAAATGTGAAACACACTTGTAATAACAAATACTTCTTCAGAACTCTTTCATTCATTCCAGTTTAAGTGTCAAATATCTCAAGTGTCTGACAACAGCTCACACTGGATTGAAATATCTTGGCATTAGTTGATTGTTGGTTATTGAATATAAGAAAGTTTCTCGCTTTTTTGTGTGCTTTATTTCATTCTCACGTGAATGCCAGCACTTCTCCACAAGAATTAGCTGAAATAAGATATAAATCCATTTAGACAATACCTATTTGCTTTCTCAAATGTCACTTGCTTGACCAAAATTTCTCTTAATGATGCATTTATAATAGTTGGAAACAGAATTGCATTCAGTTTAAAATCATATATTAAAAGAACTAGATGAAAATAAATACACGTTTGTCTTTTGCTTTGCATGAAGAACGCAACGCAACAGTGATGAATCTGTGTGATGAAATGAAAGATCGTCAATCTCAGAAAACATCAGGTAAAGCCTGTAATCTTAGAATTTCAGACCAGACAGGTAAAAGATTCTTTCATGATCTTGCACAGAGTAAAATTAAATCGTAACCTTTTATTTTTAACTCAAGTCAAAAATTATTTAACTAACAGTATGTCATTAGGACCTGAAAACCATATTTATATTAGCCGATTTGAAAAAGTTCTGTATTTTACATAAAATGAAATGCTGCTTGGATAATTAGATCATTTATTCGTAAAATGCCATTGTGAGTCTTTTTACCAGTGTCATTGACTTTTATAAGTGACAGGTCTTTTCAGTATCTGACATCAATTGACTAACTTCTCTCATTAATATTTATGGTTTCAAGACTTTTTTCATGAATGTTAGAACAAAAAGCAATACTTCTTGATGGAATATAGTAAAAATGACTGCCAGTGTAGAGTAGCACTTTATTTTGAATGTCCACTAGACATTTTACTAACTAGAAGTAACTTTGCAACTACCAGTTATTAGAGTATTAGTAGATGGTCCGCTTCATATCTGTTAACATTTCATTTTGATGGTCCTCCAACAGACATTCTACTGACTAGAATTACATGACAACTTATTCTACTGACCTGAACCCTAACCTAACAGTCTACTAATACTCGTACTAATACTGAAATATTTGGCAAATTAATGACAGTTCATTGACAAGTGTTTGCAAAGTTAAGGTTATGTAGTAGAATGTCTAAAATGGATTATGAAAATAAAGTTTACTCAAGAGCATTATTACATTATCATTTCCCACACTGATAGTCAACCTGACAGTAGCTGATGACTTATTTTTGTCATGCTATCTGTAAATATTTTTGAATGGAGTCCACAGATTCTTCTTGATGGTGCTTTGCTCATGAATATGAGAGTAAGTGGAATGCCTGTCAATAGACCGTTCTTTCCACCCGTATATTTGAGTCAATGATCATTTGCATTTTCTTTTTGAGGACTTGTATGATCAAGTGTGGTAGTTTCGTCACGGAGATGTGGCAAACAATTGTTGATTGATTGATTGATTACAATGCATTGTTGTGCTGACAATCTCAAATTTCCCAGTCACGCCATCACCCTGGATACTCTTCTCCACTATCAGTTATTCTGCAAACTCTGTAACATCAGAACTTCAACCTGATGAAGATTTAGAGGCAATCCCGCAATTACAGCTTTCTTTGTGAGCGAGTGAACTGGAATATTCATTACATACAATGACAATTTATTCAATTTTATTTGTGTTTTTGCATTTCAGATGAAATGTTTGGAAGTATTTTTAGTGGGGTACTTGTTGATAGAGACGATTCGAAAATCCACGGCCGCTTGTATATATTTTTTGTATATATATATATTCTTTTCTTTTCCTTATTTGTACATTTCAGTCTATCGCCTATGTAACCAATTATTTCTTAATGCCTTTCTTTGCTTTTCTGTATTTTTCCATACACTCTAAAAACAAATGGTGCTATATAGCACTAAAAGTAGTTCTTTGGCTCGTAATCATAGGGGAACCATTTTTAGTGCTATATAGCACCAAATGGTGCTACAAAGAACCATTATGAGGTGCCATATAGCACCATCTCAAATGCATAGTGATGATGATTGCGAGCCAAAGAAACACTTTTAGTGCTATATAGCACCATTTGCTTTTAGAGTGTAGAGTAAATATGAATATTGTCTGTACTTCTCAACAGATAGAACATGTTATCAGAATGTTTAGAGTATAATTGCTGTAACAATGTTATTGAAAGTGGGGCGGCCTACGAACTCCTTGTGAGACTTGAACTGGCTTCTGCTGATGAAACTGCAAACTTAACTTAGTTTCTTCTAAAATTTCTTCTATTGACTGCACTTTTGACTCCTGGTCTTCATTCAACATATCTGGTCCTCGGGTCTTAACTGTAATTCCCCTACAATGTCAAAAGGGCTTGAGGGCGGATAATCAAAATCTCTTGTCTCTTCTATTTACATTATATATATATTATTTTATTTTTCCTATTTATACCTATATTCTTTTCTTGTCTTATTTTTCATATGTTATTTTTCCTTTTTCTTATTTGAATGAGTTGTAAAGAGTGATTTATAATCAAGTTAGGCTTTTTATTAGTTAAAAACCTTTCTTTACTTTTCTGTATTTTGGGTACTTTTTCTGTTGAGAGTTGGAGCCTGAGCCGAGTTCAGCCTTGGAGAAGCTGTATATGTGTGTGTGTGTTAATATGGTCAGTATTGGTGAGGTGATTAACTGGCACCATAAAACTTGTTGTTCTCGACAAGCCACGTCACGAACCCGTCAACCACGTGATCAACGAAGATATGCTTCAGACTGTCTGCTCTCGAGTGGAAAATTACTAGTTTTGTTTTTCTTTCTTTCTTTCTTTCTTTCTTTCTTTCTTTCTTTCTTTCTTTCTTAGCCAATCAGAATCATTTAAACGTCATCATTGACGTGCTTAGCACCCTCTGTTAGAATATAATTGCTGTAACAATGTTATTGTATTTGGGGCGGCCTACAAACTCCTTGTGAGACCTGAAGCTTCTGCTGATGAAACTGCAAACTAAACTTCACTAAAATTTCTTCTATTGACTGCACTTCTGACTCCTGGTCTTCATTCAACATATCTGGTCCTCGGGTCTTAACTGTAATTCCCCTACAGGCTCATTTAAAAGCTGTTGAAAAAAATATAAATAAGTATGTATTCTTTTGAATATTTTCATGGAGTTAGTTAATTTGAGATTGATTTTAATTCACCTGTTGCTGTGAAAGTGGTTTAACATTCATGTGATTAATGATTCACTAATTAGTAATACTGTATTTAACTACTATATAATAATGCATGCATTTCTAATGCTTAATAATGCAGTGATTTCTAATGCTGCTTGGATTCACAGCAGCTGTGGCCTTTGGTGAACATGAAAAAAGACAAAAAACAACAATATATGAAGTATGTTTATTTATTTGCATTATCTTTTTAAATCAATCAGATAAAGGGTGCAAGACAAAGATATGATACTAATAGGTTAACAATGACATAGGTAATGAGAAATTATACCCCTTATGGATTATAACACAATATTTAAAAGTGATCAAACAGAAACAGATCTATCAAAACCATAATTTTCCCAGAGATGAAAAATACAAAATAATGTTGCAGTGTTTGAGGTTTGAGTGTTTAATCCATTAAATCTCATTTGATTGAAGAGGTTGATATTTGATCTCCGGTCTACGGGTTTTGTAGATGACAACACCACACACCATGCCAACAGCGGCTAGGAGACATCCGGCAATGAAAACTAGATTCAGGTTCAAGACTTTGGAGGACACTGTGGAAAACACACAAAATTGTTAATAAAATGAAATGTATTTCACAAATGATCGTAAATGATCATTTGTGATTTCAGCCAGCACAACACTTAATGCACCTTTAAAATAGTATCACATTGTATAAAATGTATTATAGGTTTACCTTTATCGTCTAGGCTCCTCTTTAGCCTCAGGGGCCCCTGGGAGACAAAGTGACTGCCGGTCTGGATGGGAGCCTCTCTTTTGCGATGGTGGTGGGATAGTGGAGTGACTGTGCTGTTGACGCAGCCCTGAGAGCAGCGAGTGTTGGTATTGTTTGCCTCACACAGAATCACTGAACAGCTGATGAACACCTAGAGAGAAAGAAAGAGATGATGTCACATTGATTCTGATTAGTCAGTAGCAGAATTATGTTTTTGTATGTTGTCCGCTATACTACTTTTTTTTACCTGATCATGCATTCCAATAAATTGGAAGGCCTGCAGTCCAAAGCGAACCATTGACTGGTGGCTTGTGTAGAACTCTACAGTTTCATCCATAACGCACCTGAATAAAATAATTGATGAATACATGATGTATAGAAAGTGTAACAGATTCATTGTGAATGAATTAATTTCACCGTTTACCAGTGCTACTTTGTATCTGCAGCTCATGGTCGATTGTTCTTACCCATTTTGGATGATTGTGTAGGACGTTTGGAAGGTGGGGTCATTGTATGGTGTTGCTACACATGATTCGACGAAAAGTTCAGTGTTCTTGATTGAAGACTGGGATTCAATCTGCATGTAAATCATCTCCCCAAGCTCATACTCTGCTGGATATGAGATCACATCTATTTCTTGGTTGTAATATGCTGTTTCGAAGAGCCCAAAGTTGTAGGTGAGGGTTCCAAAGCCTCTCTCGGTGATGGTGGTTGTGTGTCTCTGTGCAGTGAACTCCAGTGAGATATTGTTTTTTTTCTCATAACGACATGAGAATTCAATCTCCACCTCGTGTTTTCTGGTAATTATACTGTTTGGGTCATCAGTTGAGACAATTTCATTCTTGAAAATGATGTACTGATCATCCTCCTGTAGAAAAAAAGTAAATTACGGAATATATACTGCACTTAAAATCTTTCACCATAACATTTTAATTTAGTCATCATTTGCTTGGACCAGTGTCATTCCAACCTGTAAAATGTTAAGAGAGATCATTTAAAATCCAAGCTTCTGTTTTCTGTACAATGAAAGTGAATGGTAACGAAATAATGATAAAACCCCCCACAAAAGAAGTCACATGGACCATACATGATAATTTTTGAGCATTGTAGTATAATCACCATCCACTTTCATTGTTTAGAAAAGTTTTACCTAATATCTCCTTGTGTGTTTCACGGAAGATAGAAAACAAAATGGGTTCAGGATAAGGAAATGATGACAACATGTACATTTTTGCTAAACTGTTCCTTGATTTAAAGCCCACCTCAATCATGGTACCACAAGCATTGAGGGAAATGTTTGCCAACACATGAGTGCCATTCGAGTCCAGAGTGCAGGCAGGATCGTTCAGTCGCAGATAGTCTTTGTGGAGCCCGACAGAGTGAAGCTGCTCAATTTCAATCACTATGTTGGTCCCCGTGCAAATCACATTTGCGTCCACTGCAATCAATAATTCAGAATTATTCACCAAAACTATTCTGTGTCTGTTCTGCAAAACACATTTGACATTTATGCATTTGGCAGACGCTTTTATCCAAAGCGACTTACATTGCATTTAAGAAACAACTTGAGTCAGTTCTTGCTTTCCCTTGGATCAAACCCATGACCTTGGCGTTGTAAGTACCAATGCTCTACTGATTGAGCTTGAGGAAAGCCATAATTGCCCCAAGTAAAAAAAGTTATTTACTAACCAGTCTGGTGTCCAACGGTGACAATCACACATCTCATTTCAGACTGATAAATACTGCTCCTGTAAATAAACAATTATAAGTAATATTGATCAAATTCAGTTTCATGTGAAAGGTTTCTAGCTGCTAGATTTTGAATGAGATGAATGGTTTGCTCACCCGCTCATGCTCTCAGCAATGAAACACACAGGGAAATGATCCCCGAGGTCGTTCTTCATTGGTGTCCATCTGATGGCGTACTCTCCAGTGCTCAAAGCATGTTTAGTTATGTTCAGAGGACCACTGATAATGACATCAGAAACCCTGGGAATGGAAAAAAAGCATGTTATACACCCATCTAATAATCAAAATAACAAAATAAAATTGCTTATTTGCATATGGGCACTCACGTTGAATAAGCTGCTACAGCCTTAACCCGAATTTCCAGCTCACGGAGTGGCGTAGCTTGGATTTCTTCTCCATTGCGTGGAGTTGGTGACACAAAGCGAGGTATGTAATGCCCCTCAGTACATGAAGGAATGGCTGAATCAACTGCAATGATTCAAATCAGAAATCACTGATGACATTAAAATTTTGCATTCTTGTTTAGCTAATCCTTGAGAAAGCCTTACCGAGAAGACCAAATTGCAGAGGGATCTTGCTAAAAGGTTCGTAAGAAGGCTGATGTGAAGCTACAGAAGCCACGTATTGTTGTGGTGAGCTTGTTGTTGTGGTTGAGGTTGTCGTCTGTAGCCACCACCACCACTGGGATGCTGTAGTTGGAGCGGTTGATTGTTGTTGCTGTGACCACCACCATGGTGCTGATGTAGGTGGAGAGTTGGTCGATTGTTGTTGTTGTTGCTGTTGTTGCTGCCACCACCCCCACCATGACATAGTTGTAGGTGGAACAGTGGTCGATTGTTGCTGTTGCTGTTGTTGTTGCTGTTGCCACCACCACCACCATGACGTAGTTGTAGGTGAAGCGGTGGTCGTTTGTTGCTGTTGTTGCTGTTGCTGTTGTTGTTGCTGCTGCCACCACCACCACCATGACGTAGTTGTAGGTGGAACAGTGGTCGATTGTTGCTGTTGTTGCTGTTGCTGTTGTTGTTGCCACCACCACCACCATGACGTAGTTGTAGGTGAAGCGGTGGTCATTTGTTGCTGTTGTTGCTGTTGCTGTTGTTGTTGCTGCTGCCACCACCACCACCATGACGTAGTTGTAGGTGAAGCGGTGGTCGTTTGTTGCTGTTGCTGCTGCTGTTGCCACCACCACCATGAAGGAGAAGTTGAAGTTTGTTGTTGTTGCCACCATGGGACATTTGGGGTAGTTTGTTGGTAATACCATGGGAACGCTGTTGAGCCGATTGACCTATGACTGCCGCTCAGAGAGCATCTGTAAGAGCTGGAGCCATCACTATAAGCCAGAGTGGTGTGTTTCCTTGGGAAGTCCTCCAGAATCAGCTCAAATCCGTATACGCCTGTGTTGTAGGCATAGCTGTAGTCTAGTGTACAGGAACCCTAGTGAAGAATCCAAATGTTCATTATAGTTAATATTCAATTCGTTTTACTTCTAGACCAGCCTTGGAGCTTTTACTTTGTGGATCAATCTCAGATAATTGAGATTATATAATCTCAATCTCAATCACTATATGATGTTTGATTAACAAAGTTCGGGAGGAACACGTTCAAGGATGAAAGCAATCAACTCATCATCAGCATTTACACCTCATCCTATCAGCATGAGAGGAAGCGTGTATATATAGCCATGTTCGACTCACCTACATCCCTCGACAGTTTACGGCATCCCTCCACCACCCCGACTCCTCACACTTAATTGTTCCTATCAAAGTCAGGAATACGGGGGGAGTGCTCCAGGTTCGAGCCAAACACCGAGCTCGTAGCCCTCTCCTTGGACAGCATGCCAAATACGCATACCTTTAATGCTCCTGAATCATTGGTAAGTGTGAACTCGTGAAATATATTTTGTATAGTGAGGCGCGAGAGTCACTCTAGCTGTTTAGCGCATCGAGTGCTGTTTTTACGGCAGTATTTGTATTACTTTACTGCTGAGCAAATAGAGGTAAACAACAAAACTGGGTGTCTCTCATGTAGTGCTGAAAAGTATCATTACTATCATTACAAAAGTATCATTACTTGCACTATAAAAGACTCCTTCGCCCACAGCTCTGGGCGAAGTCTCGATTTGCCGTAGCTATCAGTCTGAGCGTTATTTATCCTGTCTTGTCTGCCTGTTGCCATTTCTGCCTGTTACCCATTATCTGATTCTGTTCTGCCTGCCCTGACCTGTGCCTGGATTAACGCCTATGATTGTCTGCTGCCTGTCTTGACCACCGCCTGTACCACGTTTCTGCTACTGTCTGCCTGCCTTTGTGACCCCTGCCTGGATTATTGACCATTCTTAATAAAGACATTGCAATTGGATCCCTGCCTGTGAGTCCCTCTGTTACAGATTCATTGTAGTGAATTGTTTTGTCTTAATCTAAACTTCTCTCGTTTCTAGCTTTTGGAAAGATTCATTCTAGTGGATAATTTCATCCTATGGCTCTCTGTCTATGTAGTACTGGAAAGTCCTATTCATTATTGTTAATCAGGACTAAACAGACACAAGGTGCTATCAAATTATATATATATATATATATATATATATATATATATATATATATATAAATAAAATTATTAAAATATATCACATACATTTATGTATATCAAATTATTAAAGAAAATTATTTTGTCTGTTTCTTACTTGATTGACGTTGAAACCACTTGGCTGGTCACAACTGTAACATTCATTTTGTTGCGAAGACCCATATCTGCATCTGACCTGATCGCCGTCTGGGTCGTAGGCCATAAGTTGATATGTACGAGGACAGTTTTGGGGAACACTAATGAAAAAATTTATAAATAAAGCGATCAGAAGTTTTGTTACTAATTTCGAAAAGAATGTGTCTTTTTTACATTCTTATTAAGTCTATTAATCTTGTTCAAAGAAAACTTCATTTAATAAAAATAAGGGTTACCGTAGAAGTTGTAGAATAGTTGTGACAGGTGATCGGTTGGGTTGATTAGTATCATCTCTTATGCCTAGATCAATGTGTGTCCGGAGGAACCAAGAATTAAGACCGTTCACTGTGGGCACCCAGCAGCATGAGGAGTCTCTGTGACGTAACGATGCATTAAAGATAATGATGAATGGACAATTCAATTTTTCAGTTATCAGATGATTGAAAAATTATTGAATTACTTACTGCAGGTCAAAGGGTGTGTTTCCATATATGTTTCTTGTAACAACAGTTTCTGTTTGGCACCAGCTGTTGGTATAACCACTTCTGCCATTAGAGCTCCTATCGATTTTACCTTGTCCATTTGTGTATTCAAAGCCACAATTTCCGGAGGCGCAGTACCACCAACCATAATCACACCAGTCAAAGGTTCGCTTGACTCGAAACTCAACCTGTTGGCAGAACACTAGTAGAGTTAGAACATCTGTTGGTAGAGTTTTTTTTTTGATGCATTTTGATGCCTTTTTTATATGTATTTAGATGTAATATATAGACCAGTCAGAAATGCTCCAATACTTTCACAATCTGATTAATTTCCATAATTGTTCCTCCCTATCTTTTGACATTCATGGACTTTAATGCAGTTTTTTCTATTTACGAAGAAAGAGTGATAATTAAGTTGCGTATATATATATGAAGGACCAAAATGAGTGTGGAATTAATTTTCTTAAAGACTAATTTGTTATTAGTAACTAATGAAAAATATTAAAGATTCACAAGGTAGGTTGAGGTGCATGAAGAGACAATATTTATTATTAGACCATCTTTAAGTTAATAAAAGAATAATACAATTGCTGTAATTTTATTAAAATGATAAAAAAGAAAAATTTATATATCTAAAATTAAATATCTAAAATTAACATATCTAAAAAAAATTACAACCATTCTAAAAGACAGTACAACACTTTTTTTAATAGAATTGGGCAAATAATAAACAGTGTCATGTAATTTGATGTATACTTCCAGATTTTCCTATAGCTTAAAAAAAAATGGTAATAAGAAATCAATTCTCACCCTCATGCTCCCATCTGCATTGGCTCCTTTAGGGCTGAAGGTCATTGAGCCTCCATAATTGTGTGCTGCTGAAGCAATTGACACCAGAAGCAGAAGATTCAACAGCAGCGCTGAGAACATCATGGTACCTGAGAACTTGAGCTCACTGTACCTGTGAAGTGCACCTGGGCACCTGCTTTTATATATCTCAGGTGAGCCGGAATTAGGGATGGGTGCAAAAGTGTTGCATTGAATCGCACGCACATACACACACACACACACACACACACACACACACACAACCTATATGGTAGTTACTTGCTTCTTCTGAGAAGTCACATGATTAAAATCTGAAACTAGACTAATCTCACTTGATTTGCAAAAGCACACACCTTTTAATCCACATGCAAAGTAAGCATTGTCATGAGTCTCCACTAGGGGAAAGCTAGTCTGGTTGCAATCACTTACTGCACCGCTCAGTGCTAAATACGGTAATCTAACATTTTCATCAGAGTTTAGACAATATCATTACAAATAATATGTATCTCTACATCAGTACATTGTTGCTTATAAAATGTAAGAAGGTCAGTGAATTTTTTTAGCTCTGTTGTTTTTGCTGAATGCCAGCACTCCTCCATGACAATGACCTGACTTAAGATATAAATAGGCAATACAGGTTCTCAATTACCACCTGACTTACCCACGGTGCAGTGAAAGAGCACTTTATTTCAAACTTTGAAAGGTGCTTTATGATGATTTATAAAAGTTGAAATGAAAGAGCTGCATTAAACTTGTAATCATATATCAAATACGCAGGATTTAATTTTGTTTTGTTTTTTTAACAGGAAACAATACGATCAGGAAAGAATTATAAGAGAATGACATGTTGGACAAGTAAAATAGAATTAAACATAATTATTTCAATTAAAAGTGAAATTATGTACTTTCTATTAAAATTTGTGAAGATAAAATCTAAAATAAGCATGCATTTTTATTTTTATTGGATACAATTTTTCTACTTTTTTTCATTGATTTCTGCTTTATTATCAGCAAAAAACTTTTGGATGGAATGCTGGCTTGTATTTCATGACAATAAACTTCAATCTTCTATGTAAGTTCTAGTTTTGAGTAACGGTATATGCTATTCAGGTCATATTGTGATAGTAGTATTGTGAAGTATTTATTTATATTAATAAACGATGAATGAATACCGTATTTTTCGCCGCATAAAACTCATTTTTTCTTCCCCAAAACTGGGAGGAAAAGTTGGGGCGTCCTATCCGACGAATATAAAGAATCCACGGAGCGCGGCCACGGCCGTAGCCGTGGTGATCACGAGTGGTGATGACGTTCGGCGCTCACGCTTCACTCTGAGTCACGCCTCTTTCTCTTGGTTTAGTTTCATTTCTCTCAGTTGCACTTGTGAGCCTCGTGTTCTCTGCTTCCGCGTCTCGCCAGGTGTTGTACCGAAATCTGACTCCCCGGAAAAAATCTCACTCCCCTACGAGCGCGCATTAATACGCGCTGCATCGAGGTGAACGCACTTCCTTGAGCATATTCGCCTACAAACCGACTTGTACGCTAACATAAATAAGCAGAAAATGAAATTATATCACAATTATAATGAATTATAGTAGGCCTATGGGTTTACCAGGGGAGTCATATTTTCACCGCAGAAAAATACACCTGTGAAAATTTCTCTCCCATCCCTAACTCTGGTTTAAAAGCTCACAGACTTACCATATTTATTTTATTATCTCATTATGGTATGGACATTCTTTGCTCAAAAGCATTTGGTTGTAACAATTATAGTATGGGTTTACCAGGGGGAGTCAGATTTTCACAGCAAAAAAAATAAATAACTCACCATATTTATCTTATCTCAGCAGGTGAGTATGTGAGGTGTATTTTTCTGCTGCAGAAAAATCTCAATGTTAGTGAGGGGAGTGAGATTTGTCCGGGGAGTTAAAATAAAATAAATACATTACAATAAAAACATAATAAAACATAATAAAAGAATAAAAATAAATAAAGAATAAAGAATAAAAACATTACAGCCTTATTTTTGTTACTTTCACTGTTTACTGACTTTAGTGACTGTTAATGAGAGTAAAGATAGTTCTTAATATGTTACATGGTTGGCATAAAATTGTTTTATGTTTTTTGTGCTGTTAAAAATATTAGTAAAAACACTAGTACAAATATTTTACTACAGTATTTGGTTCAGAAGCTTTTTTTTTCTAGATTTTCCTCCTTTAAAATTGGGTGCGTCTTATGTTCCGGAGCGTCTTATATGGCGAAAAATACGGTATATTTCCTCATTCCACTAATGTCAAAAGGGTTGCCATTAAGAATGCTTGTCCTGTGCCCTGCCAAATCTTATAAACAATATCCCACGAGGTAAGGCTTTGTTGTTCAGTGACTCACTTCTCATGAAAGAGCCGGTGCGATTAAATTCTCTCTTCTGCCGAAGATTAAGTGATTGAAGAATATGAAGTACATAAATACACAGCAAGAAGAAAATATCTTGTGCATGTGAAAATTCTGAAGTCAGTTTTTGTATGTATATATATATATATATATAGGCATATTTGTACGTCTAAGCTCCACGTTTTTAATGCTTCATCTTCAGATCCCAAATCTTATTACATATTATTTGTATACATTTATGTTCATTCAAACCAAATGTTTAATTTTAATTGTTGAACTAAAATTGCACAGATTAGGGGTATAATAATAATAAAATATAATTCATATTAAATAATTATGATAAATAATCATTCCAAAAGCCAGACAATAGTGACTTTAACCGTCTTTTACTTGTGACCTTTCTTTTGGAGAAAGAGAAACTGGGGGAATTACTTTATTGCACCAGACATGTGTTACTGTGTTACACACAGCTAGTTGGTTCAATTTCGGTTTGATATATCTTACCCAGAACATAACTTGCCCCAAAGTAGGTCAGTTGTGTTGCTGAAGTTACTTTGGTGATGAACACTGCTAAAAGCAAAGCCAAAGCAAGCTAAAGCGAAACATACCTGGCTATCCACCTAAACCAGATTCATGGCACAGGCCCTATTGTCTCTCTCTCTCTCTGTCTGCATAAAAAGCATGTTCTATATAGCATGAGAGTGTGTAGTATGAATGTAATCTGGACATACTACATAAACCATTATCATGTGACCTTCCAGGGTCAGTTATGTTGCTTCACTGCTATTCATAAATCCTATCCTGTTGCCTCATGGGACAGTAAAGGATCCATCATATGCACACTTCATGATCAACATTATATCAACATTACATCAACACATATAACAGGGTCCTTATTTTGCTTGTGTTTTTTATGAGTACTGTAAATTGAGAAATACCGTACCTCTTTAGTCACATGCTGGTTTTAGCCTACTATTTAGTAGGGAAGTATGTGATATCAGATGCAGCCATTGTGTCTCTCCATTGGAGAAGTACTTGCCACCTGACTTCAATGATCAATGCCCTGTTGTGATTGAATAACGGGAAGGGGAAAGAAAGTATTTAAAGTCAGTATGAAGCAGAAGTTGTGATTGTTCTCCCCCCCTATTGTGACGTATATCCAAGTGAAACGGTTTCTGAAATCAGAAAAAATTAAACATGGGGCTTGATTTCATCCTCCGGGAATTAATTGACTCATTGGACGTTGGGGATTTCTAACAAAATGGAGGCAGAAACAAGACAGACTGAGACAGCCCTCACCTGCACCCAGTTATTTAAAATAATGAAGTGCACAGATAAATCAGTTATTATAAACACTGCAAAATTACTAAAGTGCATATTTATTTCACAGAGACTTTAAAATATCCTTCATTAGAGCAAAGCTGTCGGAGGTTTGACTGTGTGCAATGGCTTTTACATTTACAACTTTGCAGACGCTTTTATCCAAAGCATACTGAGATTGCAATCAAGAAACACATTGACATTCTAATCAGTTCCTGCTTTCCCTGAGAATCAAACCCATGACCTTGGGATTACAAACACCATGCTCTACTGTTTGACCTACAGGAAAGGGCTTTGAGAGCTCATCTTCAACCCCAGACTAGATGTTGTTTTTAAAGCAAGTTGGTGGCGTCTGTATCTTTACCTCATCTGTGTTGAACTTACTGATGAAGAATTTCTTTCCTTTGTCTTAAAAATGTACAGTCTATGATTAAGACATAAAATGGATTGTTAACTTCCATAGTTATTTATTGTATGTTTTGATTGATCTGTTCTGCTTTTGGTTTACTTGAAGTCTAATCATTTATTTTCTCATTGTAGGGTTAGTAGGAAGATGGATATCATTTTATTTTGAATTGAACTTTTTCGTCTGTTAAGGTTAACTAGGGATTTATTTTGCTGTACTTTTGTCTTTTCCTTTAGTTTAGGTAATTTGGTAATGAATTAGGTTGTTTGTGTTTGTTATTTCAGCAATGCCCCCTTCTGATTTTTTTTTTGTGTGAAACATAACGTGGCTATTATTGTGAAACAATTCTTGGGCTGGAGATCGGGTGATTTCATGCTGTTGTATACTCATTTACCACCATTCATTTTGCTGTTGCGTTCCTGCCCTAGATCAATCAGCAAATTGTAACAACAATGTATTGTGTTTTGATATTTTCACTTTTGTTTAACGTTTGTCACGCAACTGTTCAGATACAGTGTTGTCATAGAGTCATAATGTGCCTATATACGTGACCATTCAACATTGTCATGGGTTGCGCTAAGTGTGTGTATTAATTTATCCAAAGGTTGGATGAATGAACTAAATTTATTCTAAACTAAAGACTGCAATAAACTGTTGCATTCAATCTCCAAAATATATATATGGCGTCACTATGGCAACAGGACAACTAAACTTTTGAAAGAACATCTCATGGTCATTGAATGGGAATGGGAATACTGGTTTATCTGGAACCACCAGTCGCGTGTTTTTGTGCACCTTATACAATGCATAACATTAGAAAAGACAACTTACATGAGTGTGAACATAATTTTGTTTAGCTGAAACCATATATCTATTTACATTGTATATTTAAATGTATCTTTGCTTATTTTCAGGACAAGAACAAAAATATCTGTTAATTTGACCAACTTGAAAAGTAAGAAACTTCATACAATTTAAAAATGAATCATTACTGATATTAATAATGGCTGTAAAAGAATTATTCGATGATTTGATTAACTGATGACAATAGATTAAACATGATTGTCACACCCACACACCTCATGGGTTTTCAATCATTCTCATGTGTTCCTTTGTTTGAGTTTCCTGCCACTCATTAATCGCCATGGACCCCTCATGACAATGGAGTTGTAGCATTAAAATTCATACTGTTTCTTTGTTTCTTTCTCTGTTCTCGAGGTTAAACCCAGCATTGTGTGACTGAATTCCAAAATAACTTAAGCAGGTGCTCGATCAAAAAGAAACATTAGCTAAAATACAAAAGATCCGGCACACTGCTCTACATGCTCCCAAAAACATTTATTAGAGACAAGATCAGGGAAACACCATTGCAAGTTAATGTCTTTGCGAGCATGAATAGCAGTGCGCCAGCTCTTTTACATTTTTGCTCATATGGTCATAGACTGCCACAGTCCATTCACTGCCCACCTGATGTGTAAAATGTCCAAAAGTCTGCAACAATGAGTAATTTTGATGATGAACTGCATTTTTCGCATTACTTGCAGCATCAAATCTGTGTACAGTCTGTGAAAGCCTGTTTTAAATGCATAGAAAGTAGCTGAAAATAAATGACTTACCATACCAGTGAACAACATCTAGTTAAACTAGACTTCTGGTTGTGAGTGACAAATTCAGAAATACTTTAGTAAGAAATGGTGTAGTTATTTCGTAAATTCACTCAACCACTTTTGCCTCATGTGTAGAACAGTTCTTTCTGCTTAATTTTCAGCCAATACTATTTCATGCAACCTTAAATTAAATGTCAACTAGCAGACATTAGAGAATATTAATATATTTTCTGCTTAATATTTATCGCTTTATTTTGATGATCCCCCAACAGTCATTCTACTGACATGTAACTTTGCAAGTATGTGTCGACTCTGTCAGGGTTGTGGGTGAAGGGATGAGGCGAGGACTCAATGATGCAGTAGATGGGCTTTTATTAACACAAAATAAAACAAAATACAAATAAAAAATACTCCAAGGGGGAGAAACAGAAGACTTGACTTGACTTAAGACGACAGACATTTGACGATTAAACAACAATATACAACAACAATTCAGCACAGGACAGCCAACACAGGGAGAATAAATAGGGAACAAACAGGGCAGGTAATGAGGCAGGACAGGTGTGGCAAATCAAAACAATAACAAGGAAACAAGACGGGCAGGGTTACACAATAAACAAGAAAGCACACGGCACAAGAAACACACATGACAAGCTATGTGCTCACACCCAACATGACATGAACACACAGCCAATAAGAACACTCATAAGACGCATGTTCACAGAAAACAAGACGACGAAAGCACACAGCCATTGAAAACAAAAATTGCGCACTACACAGCACAAGACAAAACATGACAGCACAGAAAGCACATGGCCCATGAACTGCGTGCCACACAACAACTTACACATACAGGAGAGCATGAATGTCTGAATCCTGAGATAAAACCGAAACCAAACAAGCAATGGGCAGCTCACAGGGCAACTTTGTGGACATAAGTTTCCAATGCTTCTGATTCATTTGCTTCTGGTCATGGTTATGAAAGAGAGGACAGAAGGCCTGCAGAATGATAGGGTGTCACACATTAGTTGGTACCGTAGGCACATAGCCCAATCTAGAGTGAAGGCCTTCACCATGCCGAGGGAAAATTCCAAGCAATGGGTACTGGATACAGCTGGCAACTACTGCACCAGGAAGTGAAGAGTTTCCACTACAGGGCATTCATGGAGGGAGCTCTGGAGTGACGGACCAGAATCTAAGAGTTTGGCTTCATTTGAGGCCAAGGCCACAATTTCCACAGTTTTGGGCAGAGATTGGCTTTTGAGGGATTGACTAACGTCCATGGAGTTCCATCGAGGAGGGACAAACCACACTAAACCACACGAAGCGTGGGGCAATCAAGGTGAGATGGACCGCTTCCCAGTAAACTCTCTCCAGTACTCCCAGGAGCAGAGCAATTTGCGTGGACTCTCCATTCTCTGGGCCTCGGCCCCTGTCGAGACAGGATGTCCGCTCCTATGTTTTGGGTCCTAGGGATTTAAGCTGTCCTAGGTGAAAGCAGTTTCTAGTATGACCAAAGGAGGATCTGGTGTGCCAGTTTGCAAAGTGGACATGAGCGCAGACCCCCGTGATGATTTACGTAGGTGACCACCAATGCGTTGTCTGACTAGACAAGAACATGATGGCCCCTGAGGTTTGAAAGAAATGCTCTGAGTGCCAGAAGGACATCCATAATTTTCTAATGACCTTTATTGTCTGAAAAGGATTTCCCCTTGACAAGATCCCTCTGGTTTTGAGCCACCACAGTATGGCCTCATGTACAGAAGACTGAACAGAATCTCAGCCATGTGGCCCAGCAATAACTGGAACTGCTTTACAGTGATTGACTGGTGTAGCTTTATTCTTTTGACTACTGATAGGCTGTTGTCGATGCGCACGGGTGTGAGACATGTGGACATTGACACCGAATCCCAAGAAAAATGGTCCTCTGAAAAGGAAAAATCACACTTAAGATAAACCAATCAATCAACCAATGTAGTTCAGGACACGGATACCTTGGAGATGCAGCGGGGCTAGTGCTGCGTCCATGCATGGGTGGTAAACCTAGAACGAATGAAAGGACCTGATACTTCCTATGCTGCTGAAAGATGGAGATATGGATGTAAGCGTCCTTGAGGTCTATGGTGACAAATCCAAGTCCTCGGATCTGATTTGTAACACTATCTGCCTCAAGGTTAACATTCTGAACTTGAACTGTATAATAGTTTGATTTAGCTGACGCAAGTCGAGAATTGGACACAACCCCCAATCCTTCTTTGAAACAATAAAGTAACGGTTGTAAAACCTGCTCTCCCTGCATGGGAGAGGTACATACTCTATGGCCCTTTCTGCAGCAGAGATTTTACTTATTGTTTCATGAATAGAACCTATGGTGGCTTCTGATGGTATGCACTGAGAAATATGGAACCTCTGAAAAACACGAAGGGGCAGGGATGGCACGAAGATCTACTGAGAGATAGCCGTCTCCTTGGTCTTCCAGAGATTTTGCAGTTGGACCACGTCTGGGCCAATTCCCTCGCCCTCACTGAGGTCTCCTAGCAAATCTGCCTGGTAGGCCTGCAGCAGTGCTGTGGTGTGGAGGCACGCTGCAGTCGGACTAGTGGCGCAATATGCTCTTCCCACCTAAGATGATGTCTCTCTAACAGGTTTGGTAGGCAGCGTTGGGGTCTTAAGGGATGATGCAGATTGAGGAGCAAGGTAGTTAGCAAGTGCCTCCTGCACTTTCAGCATTGCCCCATAGCATGCTCTTTAGCTCCTAACAAAGAAGCATAGTGCATCGACTGAGCACTATGAAATCAGTAGGAAACGGGTTTCTGTCACAACCTCCACACTAAGGCTTGGAGCTCAGAAAAGAGGGGTAGGGAAGGAAGGTGACATTCATTTAATTTACTTTTAGGACGAAGGTCCTCCTTCTTCAGCAGTAGTGGGGCCCAAACCCTGAGGTTTGACCATTGTTCATCAATTATTGAACATGTAGAAATTGTATATTTGACAAGTTCTGAAGAATTTATATTGATGCAAGTGCCAACACACCAAAGGAAAAATGAAAAAGAAATAAAATTCCATGCAATGTTGAGTAACAAATATTACAGACTTCATAATGATGCATGATGATTCATAATTCATATTATTTACAATCTATACTTTGATCTAAAAACATTGCTGTGTATTAAATCCCAGTCAAAGGTTTTCTCAATACAGTATTGTGTATGTGTATCTGAAGGCCTTTATTGCTGTCAAGATAAAACAGACTCAAATACACATTAACAGACCCAAACAGTAGTCTATTGCTCAGATGGTATATGGCGCAATGCAGGTGAGTAAATAGCAGATAAACTGTTTTGATAGCTGATAGATAACCTGGACTTTACAGGTCTTGATTGTGATGATGACTGAAAGACCAGACAAATAAGTGATCATGAGTGTGCTTTTATCCTTTTGGAGATTGATGTGCTGATGGGGAACAGGTGGGGGTGATGGCCAAGTGATTGCAGGGAGTGAGTGAGGGACAGGAAGGATGCTAGGAAATATAATTCTTTACTAAATTACTGAACATGATGAACATGGGCAGATGGAGAGCATATATGTGACAATTGCAAACTGGTTCTTTTATTTGGTTTCTTACAGAACAGCCACAGTTGAACTGTTTTGTTGACTTAACTAAAGTATCTTTTGTTGGGTGTTGTGAACAGTTTCTCTTTCACTCTTTTGCTAGTTTGTTTTTAAAAAAGGCATTTCTTTTGAAAATGTTTTCTCTTTGTATAACAATTATTATAGAATTACAGTCAAGTCACGAGGATCAGATATTTTGAATGAAGAGCAGGAGTCAGAATTACAGTCAACAGAACAAATTTTAGTGAACTTTAGTGTGCAGTTTCATCAGCAGAAGCTTCAGGTCTCACAAGGAGTTTGTAGGCCGCCCCACTTTCAATAACATTGTTACAGCAGTTATACTCTAACAGAGGGTACCAACAACATCAATGATGGCGGTTAAATGATTCTGATTGGCTAAGAAAGAAAGATAAACAAAACGTCTCCCTGAGAGGGAACGAGACGCTGCGTCATAGCGCTTATGGGAACGCCCCGCGTAATCAACTCTTGAAGCACAATAGAAAACACCTGTGAGAATGACGCGGATGACGTCATGAGCCAGGAACACAAAAGGCATGCAAAAAACCGGCACCGACAGCTTTCCCAGTGTCTGAAACAAGCAGGCATGCTGAGGAGCTAAGGCTAATGACGCAGCGTCTCGTTCCCTCTCAGGGAACTATGGTTACATACGTAACCTGAGACGTTCCCTTTCAAGGGAACTCGAGCTGCGTCATAGCGCTTATGGGAACGATATACCAACGCCACCTTAGCGACGAAGCATGCCCCAAAGTGCTCCAGTGGAGATGTTCTGGCACCCTGTCACCCAGTGCTCGCACTGAGCTGCAGACCTCCTGACCCATGACGAGAGGGGAAACCCCCGTAGAAGGTGGAACTGCGAAGCGGCCCAGCACTCTCCTAGCCTCAGCCAGGGAGAGTAACCCTAAAATACTGCAGACCCCCTCAGTGAGGAGACCGGACTCACAACCTCAGTTGCGAGCCGAAACTCCGCGGCTGTGGTAGCCGCCCTATGCCCAGTAGCGAACCTGGGGAAAGTCTACCAAAACATCCCCAGGACGCCCAAGGTGAAAGCGAGTCGCCAGCGCCAGCCGTAGAGCAGCCCCCACAAGACCGCCTAAAACCCGAAGGTAACAAGGCGTAGGCGAGGTGAACCCGAAATACATATGGGGACTTAAGCACTGATGTGCTGACCGGCCCAGATCCGTAAGTAGCGAGAGTTGAACCTGACTTGAGGCACTTCTTGAAATGGTCTGGTTTAAGGCACCTGCCCAAGGGGTCCATCACGCATCGAGCTACAACAACCGCGGAGCCTAGGCTTAGGCCGCGGCTGGAGCTACTACTACGCACCAGGAAGTGGCTCCAGAGGAGATAGACCAGACCCCAATGACGCGTAGACAAAATGACGCCGTACGCCCAGCAGCAGGGAAATATCGCGATGACCGGAAACTCCCAGGCTGACACCGACAACACCCTGGAGATGGGAGATGGCCCCCCGAAGGGAGATGGCCCCCCGAAGGGACTTCTTTAGAAAACACGTCAAAACTAGCTGGCTATCAGGACCATATACTGGGAGAGGAGCTTAAAGAGAGGCGGCTGACCGCCCAAGCTCAAACTGCTGATGCCACGGGGCCAAAGGCTACGGCCGTGGCATGACAGCGTACTCCCACATCCTTATGGAAAACTCACTCCCTGTGTAGGCCTTAACTGAGAGGGAGGCATGGCAGGGACAGGAAGAAAACGGAGCGGAACCTCCGGGCTGACATAGATTGAAGAAGCCTCAGGCAATGGTCCCAGGGGGAACCATAGCGGCCTAAACATGCGTCACGCCATGCCGAATCACATTCAGGGAGGAGAGCTTGAACAAGGGGCGGTTGACCGCCCAAGCTCAATTGCTGATGCCACGGGACCAAAGGCTTCGGCCGTGGCAAGATAGCACCTCCCGAACACCCCGCTACGCGGAAGAAATGGTGTCCCCCCCCCCCCCCCCCCCCTCAGGGGAACTGGAGAACATACACCGTGCACAGGCCTTACACTGAAAGGGAGGTATGGCAACCATAGGGGAATTATCGAAGCGCCCGAAAGGGGCTGACCGCCCAGGCTCACACTGCTGATGCCACGGGGGTGAAGGCTTCAGCCATGGTAACAGCATACTCCCAACCTCACTACGCAGCAAAACGGTGGTTCCCCCTCAGGGGAGCTGGAAGACTCACACCGCGCATAGACCTTTCACCGAAAGGGAGGGTACGGCCGCAAATGGGGAAGTATCGAAGCGCCCAGGACTTTATCATTATATTTTTTTTTTCACTTTGACAACGATTGCAACAAAACCTGGAGACACCTAGGGAGGGGGTCCCAGAGGGACCCAACGCCCCCTAGAAATAGCGCATCACAATATGCTGCAGGAACCCATCTCAGGGAGGCACCCTCTGAAGAGGGGCAGAATGATAACCAACTCCCCCTGTGACACCACAGGGCCAAAGAAGGCTACAGCCATGGCGAAGGAGCATGTTTTCACCCAGTTATACGCAAAAAAACGGTGGCTCCCCCCCAGGGGAACTGGGAAACTCACACCGTGCGTAGACCTTTCATCAAAAGGGAGGGTATGGCAGCAACAGGGGAATATCGAAGCGCACAGGAACACCCGTGCCAGCAACGATACCAACAAACCCTGGAGACGCCTAGGGAGGTGGTCCCCCCCCAGGAGGACCTTCCTAATTTACACGTCACAATATGCTGTCAGTTCCTTTTTAGGAAACAAAGGGTGTTGAGGCGCACGGATTTGGTATCATTGCCAGAAATGATCAGTCTCTAAAAGACGCCTTAGGGAGGTGGCCCCCCAGCGGAGGGCCTACACACCCAAATGTGTGCATCACAAAGACACTGTCTGTTCCTCAGAACTGATAAAGGGAAGGTAGTGCGGCACACTGAACCATCCGTGCTGACCCACACTGCGTCTTTTTTTTTTTTTGCAGACTGAGAGAAGTCTGGCAACTGCCAGAAACTCTAAAAAAGGGAACCAGCCCCTTGAGGCTCCGGTATTTTCCGAACATCCGATTGAACAAGCAGGAAATCTAGCTTGAGCCCAGTGCAACCTGGCGCCCTCAGGAAACCAGGTAGCATGGTAGCAATACTTCATTTTGCTCTCTCAATCAAGACGCTAATACAAAATACAGCTCCTCAGAGCTAGAAAAGTGCATCAGAGTAGGTCTCGAACCCGGGTCTATTGCATGAATATGAGATGTAGTGCAATAAACACTGTGTAGTGAAATAAACACTGACTGAGCACGATACGATGAAAGACTGTGTGCCTCCTGCTTGCGTGGGTACACGGGCAGGGAGGCACACAGCGCTTTCTTTCTTTCTTTTTTTAATACCGACAATACCCAGCTCCTCGAAACTGGACTGCCGCAGTAGAGAGTATTCATCCCCCGAGTCTACGGGGCTCGTCCTCGGACGAGCTCCGGAAGCCCGGGGGAAGGGGGGTGTATCCGGGAGAACATATGTGATCCCCATGACCGGGACCGCCGCAACGTCTCAGCGGCAGCGGGACCCATGCCACGAGGACCACGCGCTCTAGCAGCCTCCCTGAAGGTTGCTAAAGAGAGCAAAGAGTTAGCGGTAGAAACCGCTCACAATCCGCACAGGCACTGCCCTTGAGCGCTGCCAGTGCATGCTCTACCCCCATGCATGACACACGTAAAGTGTGCGTATCCCCGCCAGTAATAAACGGGAGCAGGGAAACACGCAGCTTTGAAACTTTCTGTCATACTGAAAACTCTTCCCGAGACATCCTACACAGACTTTCTAGTGCTTGTTGAAGACACAAAAGCTGTCGGTGCCGGTTTTTGGCATGCCTTTTGTGTTCCTGGCTCATGACGTCATCCGCATCATTCTCACAGGTGTTTTCTATTGTGCTTCAAGAGTTGATTTACGCGGGGCGTTCCCATAAGCGCTATGACGCAGCTCGAGTTCCCTTCAAAGGGAACTAGTAATTTTCCACTCAAGAGCAGACAGTCTGAAGCATATCTCCGTTGATCACATGGTTGACGGGTTAGTGACGTGGCTTGTCGAGAACAACAAGTCATTCCGTCTCCTGATGGTGCCAGTTAATCACCTCACTAATACAGACATATTCACACACACACACACACACACACAGCTTCTCCAAGGCTGAACTCGGCTCAGGCTCCAAATATCAACAGAAAGACTTCTCAAAACATTCTGATAACATGTTCTATCTGTTGTGAAGTGCAGACAACATTCATCCTTACTTTATGGAAGAATACAGAAAAGTAAAGAAAGGCTTTAACTAATACAAATCACTAACTTGATTATTAATCACTCTTTACAAATCATTCAAATAAGAAAAGGAAAATAACATTGGTACAAATAAGTAAAAAGAAAAGAATATATGTACAAATAAGAAACAAAAAGATATACAAGCTGCAATGGATTTCCGAATTGTCTATGAGCTGACATGCTGAAAATCATTTGATGGCAATAGTTGGTATCTGATACTTGGCCTCCTGGATCTGTAGGCAGTCACTCCACACATCATGGCTACTGCTGTCAGGAGACAGCTATTGATCACAACAGATTCAGATCTTAAATTATGGTGACCTGAAATATGAGTAAAGGTGGTGTTAATAATTAACACCATTTTTAAGTATACAATCATTTGAAGCAGAAAAGTAGTCTCTACATGTAAAGTAGAGATAAATAAGTGCCTTATTTAGCCGCAGGGGGCCCTCGGAGATGAAGTTGTTGTTGGTCTTGAAAGTTTGAAAGTAATCAAAGATATTAGAAAATGAACTAAGACATTTGCTGAACTTTTTCAACACCCTCTCTCTTACCACAAGGATCATTTGGAATTCATAAACACAAAGAGGTGTTAGTCGTGATTAAGTCCTGTAGGACAAGATTTGTGGACATTGGGGGTCTACAAATTCTCACACCTTTAGTACAGTGGGGTAAATTGTGATTTGATTGGACAGTTTAAAAATCTCACATTTTGGGTTTCAATCAAATGGTCAAGGAAAGGATAAAAGAGGATTGAACATTTGCTCTGTCTCTTCTTTTTGCTGGCTCTACTTCTTGCTGGCAGCTCTTCTCTCTGTTCTTTTCCCCTGGGGCAATCTCTTGGGTTCTCTCTCTCTCTCTCTAAATATATGCTGGGTATGATTAATAGAATTTTATCATCTTATACATTTTATTTTGTAACTACTTTGAGTGTAACCATAACCAGATATTGCAGTGAGTTATTCACAGTCATTTATTCACAGTTGACCTGAGCATGGAATGGGTAAGTCTGTTTTCATTGTTTAATGGTATGATAGGAAAAATCTCCATTTGCATGAATTGCATGAAACAGAAAATAGAAAGTTTAAATAGCTTCAATAGACTCATTACTGTACAATCTGAGAACATTCAGATTATCTCTTCAGGGATGGAAGGGAACATTTCTGATAACAGTGACGTATTTTTTGCTATAAAAGTGCATTCTAAAAATATAGAGGCACAAAAGTGTGAGGCAAAGAGTCAAGATCTTCAATCACAGCTCAGTAATTTACTAGCTGAGCAGTTAGCCCTGACTGAAAAGTATAAAACCAATAGGAGACCATTGCAGATCTCAAGGATAAGCTAAATGCTAAAAGTTAATGGAGACTAATGAATCTGGAATGTTCTGTTCGGTGGCCACAGCTCAAGAAACTGTGCCTATTTCAGTTCTTAAGGTGACGCAGTACTATAATAGCGCATTCCTCAAACCCCAGCAGAACATAGCAAGCAACCCTCTGGCAAAAAGAGCAGGTTTTACCGTTTCTGTCATGGGCCATACAGAGGAAAAATGCTGGTCATAGGGGTAGGGGTCGACCTCCACCTTTTACAACTTCCAGCTATTGACTTGAGTGTAATAATTAAACACCCAAATTGCAATTATCCTGTTTGTAGTTTCAAATTTGTAATTGTGTGTGCTACTACATGTAGACTAGGTGAGTTTATTCTTTAAAACACATGATCGCTTTACTGTAAGTGTTGAATGACACACTTAAGTTAAAGGTTATAGATGCTCTGCATTCTAGGCCATGTATATTGTTTAAACTAGAGTAACTGCCTATTTGTATTAGCTTACGTCTTTGGATTACATTTTCATAAACTTCCATGTTTGGAACATCAACCTTATGTTTCGGAGCAGTTATGTGACAGTACAAAAATATGTAAATGTTTTTGTAGTATACTTAACATAAAATAAATGTAATTTTGGTATATTGGTACATAAATAAAAAGATAAAGAAAAAAATTCTCAGGTCAAATGTTTTCTTGTAATCTAAAAAGCTTGCCGTTGGAATTAGTTTACTGTAATTATGTAATAGATAAGAGTGAGAAATGGCAAGGTAAAAGTTGTGCATGTAATGAAACAGGTTTGAGGTTATGAGTATGATTGACTTTCACAAAGCAATATAGCTTTTAATGTTAAGGATATAAGTCGCAAATTTTGAGTAGCATGTGTTTTTTTTATCTTATGAGGGAAAAGTATGGAAAAAAAATCCTATAAAACCATTTAATTCTACAAGAAGCTTAATTCTTTCAGCATTTGTCTTGATTCGCTCTACATGTGAGCTGCTTCTCTATTGAATCCAGTTCTTTATTTCTATGTTAAGCGGTTTTCTGAGCAATATAAACTGAATAAACACTTTCTGCACAATGTGGACCAACACGATAAATACTTAAATGTACAGTTTATTTCAATACAGAAATATGCATGTTGCTTGTCACTTCCCCCAAATATCAACATTTACTTTAAAACGTTTATTTAAGAAAATGCTGTTAAAGTTCAATCTTAAGTTAATGTTTTTTCCCACTGATTATACATTCCGTTAAGCATGTTATGTTGACTGAAAGTGAAGAAGGAAATAAGTGGGGAAAAAAGACTATGTTGAAAGAATTAGGACAAAACCAGCCACACCAAAGGCCATTGTTGTGTGATTATACCATTTACCCTCAAAAACTGTTCACTTAGTACTCTTGTATGAGAAATACAATCAAAGAGGAAAAACTTGAACTGCAATTCATTGTGTTCTTTGTTTGTCAACTCAAACTGGCCACTTAAAGGCTCTCAGAAAGTGGACAGTAGATGCATACGGTCAACTGATCTTGCTCTTTTGGCATTGTATATCAACATCCCTGCCACCACTGCAATAGAGACAACGAAGAGTCCTGCAAAGACCCCGATGCTTGTGCTCATGTGTAGAAATCCACCATCTTCTGAGGCTACAAAATGAAACAACAAGAGTTAAAATAATGACATTGGAATCACATTAAAGTCAGTGTTAAAGTAATAATTCAGTCAAAAATAAAACGCTCTGTTTAGTTCCTGTTTCTATGAAGCCCCTCCTTCTGAACTGGACAAGCAGTACAAGTATATTTCGTAAATGTTACGCCCCTTAACATAAACAAGAATTTCAATCGCCAATCAACGGGGTGTCACAATCTCCCCTCTTTGGATTTTGTTTTCAGTTTGCACAGTGTCCCTATGTTGAAATTTTTGTCAGGGTTACTACAAGTCTACAATCGAGTCATTTCAGGGAATTCAAAAACAGTGCTTACTCACTTGAGTGACTTTATGCTTTCTAGTTTTGCAGACCTTTTCATGCTCAAACAACAATATTTCACACTAAAGAAAGTTGAACATGTAAAAAAGCATTATAGGACCCCTTTAAACCATATACCTGCAGAATTCTTAGTCTGTCTCACCACACGTAGGGGACCCTGGGTGATGTAGTGCCTGGCTGTTTCTTGGCTCACATCTCGCTTACGTCTGTGTGCAGCTGGACCAAGGCAGCCTTGGGCACATCTGGAGTTTGTGCTGTCTTTTGCACACAGGATCACGGAGCAGCTTATGTACACCTGCCAACACAATTATTATAGTGAAAAGTTCTTGCTCAACACAATTTAGTCATTATTGTTAATAATGAATATGTCACACCTCATCAAAGCCTCCTGTGAACTTGAAAGCTTGGATCTCAAAGTCATATTTTGTGGAGTCGCTTGGGTAAACCATGACTGTGTCATCCATAACACACCTGAAATAAGACAATCAAAGAACTGAACTTCGGATGTTTCGAGAGAGTTCAGTTTCATTACTTGTTGCCAATAGGAAAAATACTTTTTTTCGTGTATTATTTTTTCAAGCCAGAGAGAAAATGCAATACAGAACATTTATCATGTTTTAATAAAGTTTCAGTTTAAGGGTTTTGCTCACCAAGGCTGCAATAATTTGATCAAAAGTACAGTAAAAATACTTTACTATACTTTAAAACGTAATTTATTTTTTTTAATGTCAAAGCTGAATTTTCAGTATCATTACTCCAGGCTTCAATGTCACATGATCCACAGAAATGAGAATTCTAATATGCTGATGCATGATAAAATTTCTTTAGGATTCTTTGATAGATATAAAAAGTTCAAAGGAGCAGTATTTATTTGAAATATAATTATTTTGTAACATTATAAATGTCTTTACTTTCCCTTTTGATCAATTCAATGTGTTCTTGATGGATTGATTCTATTATTTTATCATTTTAATTCAGTTATCTATATTTATTATTAAACTTAATTGTATAACATCACAGAAATTGCTTCTACAGAGCTCTCAGTAGCAGATCAAGTGTTTACTGATTAAATGCTTTGAGCAACTTGAACTTATAATTACATGACAAATCACTTTTTCTTTCATTATTAAACTTCAAACAGGTGTGTTTAGGACTGAAAAAGGGTTCAGGTGCACAAAATCTTTAGTTTGTAAGTGATAAATGGTTTTGAGGAAAGCCATTGTGAAGTTTTCAACAAAGCCTTGAAGGTCAGCTGTTCATTTGAAGGACACCACCTACTTTCTACGTGGGCTTGAACCTGAAACCTTTGTGTTAGTAGACCAAAAGCTTAATACAGTGAGACTTTAATCTAGCAACGATCCTGCAGTGTTTTAAACTTGACCAATGACAAGCTTGGAGAATAATGAATAAACTTCTACTCTATCATTAGTGCATACCATTGCTCATTCCGAAAATGTAAATTTAGTTCATGATAAAGTATTACCCATCTTTGATGATGTCATAAAAGACAGGACTGAAAGGATTGTCTTCAGGAGTGGCCCTGCAGGACTCAATGAAGAGTTCAGTCTTTGGGAGAGCAGTACGAGCTTCAACGCCCATGTAGATCTTATCCATCAACTGAACCTGCACTGGATACTTGCTGGGATCAACCTGACTGTTAAAGCTGTTGTCAGTGAAAACTTTAAACGAGTAACTAAATGTGCCAAAGCTGGATTCAGTGAAGATGAAGTCAGATTTGTGGTTGATGTAGCGGTTGGACACACTGGCTACTTTGGGATATTGGCAGGAGAAGCCGAAATTAACTTGATTACGTCTGGTGATAACATCATTCGGGTTCTCAAAGGAGTTTATCTCGTTTTTGAAGACGATGAAATCTCCAGAGTCCTGGTTGGGTTAAATGAAGAAAAAAAGAATCAGAATGTAAAGTGCTTCAATGCTCAAATATTCAAAAAAAGAACTTAGAAGAACATAAAACACAATGTCCATACATCCATCGTAGTGCCACAGGTGTTGAGGGACATTGTGCCCAGGATGTGGGTTTGATTGGAAGTAAGAGAACAGGTGGGGTCTCGCAGTTGGAGCCAGTCCTGGTCAATGCCAACCATGGAGGCTTTACTGACTACAATGCTGATACTGTCACTGTCACAGATGACGTTTGCTTCACCTTAAAAGATATGATGCATTTATTAAGTCAATTCTGTTTTTATGTAACTTGCATTTAAAAAACACCAAGGGATGACACAACTTATTCTATGCAAGTATGTGAATGCAAAAGCATCTAGCGGCACAATTTGACTGTTGAAAACAAATGCCATTCATAACTTACAGCATTTTCAGTGGATATTAGTGATTAATCTGTTCTAAATGGTGAAAGTGGTGAGGATTTTGGTTGATCTACAGAGATTCACCAAAAAGATGTGTTCACTAATTCGTTCATTGGCTCTTCTACAAGTAATCAATGCATTTGTGCTTTATGAATGAGTCATAGATTCATTCAGTTAACAGATTCATCAAAAAATATTGCGCGTCTACAAATTCAATAAGTTAAAGAACTATAGGAAGTGTTAAACTCATTGTTTTCTCCATAAATTACAACAAAGCATCCAGTAAATTATGAGTTTAACATGGTTAACACAATCACAGAACGAACTGATCAAATCAAATGCAAGAGAACTTTAGAACATTCAGCAGTCATGTGTCTCAAATGATCAAGGCGCGAATGGTACGTTCAATTAAAAGATTTATTCAAAAACTGTTCACAAACCACACAAAACACACTAGTAGTTCACATATGTATTCAAATACTTGCATAAAAGATGTTTCTGCTATTTACCTGATAGAACCCTTGCTTTTGCCACAATCACAATAATGCACCTCATTTCTGACTGACTGATGAAGACAGAAAAGAACTCTTGAGAAATTATACAGAGAACACAAATACACTTAAATAAGTTAAATAAACACCCCCTTTTACCTGTGAAGTGTCTCTGCTGTGAAGCACACAGGTACATGACGATACAGATCCATCTTCTGTGGAGTCCAGGTCAGTGTTGCCATCATAACCCCATTACTCAAACTTGTCAGTGTCTTCGACATATTAGAGGGGCCACTGACCTGGAAGTCATAGATGCTACACGAGAAGAAACGAAAGATCACATAATATCAACTCAAGTTACTGGCACATGAAAAACCTGCTTCAGCAAACATCGTCAGTTGAGCATATCAAGGTATGCGTTTGACCTAGTAATAAAAATAAATTCAGTTCAATTAATCTCCTAACCAAAGTCACAATGTTCTCTTTCACAATGTTCTCTGAATTTTGAAAACACAAACAATGTATAAATAATGTTTTTGTGCTTTTTGAGTCCTTTATTAAAGAGACAGAAAACTCTGAGCAGAAAATAACCTTACTAGAAGAATGTTAGTTCATAACTTTGAGAGAACCTTGCCAGAACATTAGCCAACGTTCTGGGAATGTTCCATGTTAGCTGGGCTGTTGAAGTTTGGTAGCAACAGAAATGTTATAAAGTGAAAAGCAATTAAATCCAGAGAATAGTGAAAACTAACTGGCTGACAAAGAGTGGAAGAGAAATATGTAACACCAAACATTATTCGGACCTGTTGTCTGAGACCTGTGCTTGGATGGTGATCTCGTGAGCCTGTCCCACAGCAGCATGATGTACATCACCATGCAAAGGAGTTGGTGTCAAGAAACTTGGCTTGTCCACCCCTGGCACACAACCCTGAGCTGGTGGAAGAACTGCAAGATGCCGAAGATTGTGTGTAAATCCACAGAAACAATGCACACATAATATTGTGTCAGTTGTACACTGTTCCTTGATGAACACAAAAGACCTAACATACACATTTTAACTGTTTTTGGTAACACTTTATTTTAAGGTGACGTATTTACACGTTACTACTACATGTACTTACTGTAGTAATAACTGTAATTCAGCTTACTTACAAGTAACTAACCCTAAACCAACCCTAACTTCTATAGTAGTAAACTAATATTACACAGTACTTACAATAATTACAATGTAACTACATAACCTCAATAAATAAGTGCAACCCAAACTTTTCACTAAATAAAAATAGTCTCTGTTTGAACCATAGAAGATGTGCTACTATGTGATTTTCACTTACTTTCAACCCCAAACTGCAGAGGCACTTGACTGAGGGCAGTTGGACTACTGCCATTGAATGCACTAGTGGCTGAGAAGACCCCATTATCTTCCATCACAGTAATGTTTGAAACAGGATAATCCTCCAGGATGAGTTCAAACACATGCACACCCTGACCCAGCAAATCTCTTTTGTGCAAAGTGCATGATTCCTATGAACAGAATATAAATATAAAAACACACACACACACACACACACACACACGAAACATTACCTCTTGGAGATGTATGTTTGGATGTAGATGGCACAGTGTGCAGTTGGCATCGTTAAACCTGCATCTCACAACGTCGTTATCTGGGTCATGTGCCAGCAATTGAAGGTTCTGGAAGCAGTTCTGAGGAATCCTGAATATTGCCAAAAAGAAAGATGCATTATTTATTTATTGCAGTAGATGTGTTTGTTAATGCAAATTCAAATGTAAACTATATTAATTAATACATTAAAATGCACAAACCTTAAGTTTGGAATTGCTGCTGAAACAGGGGATCTGTTTGGAGACTGAGTGTCAGATCGACGCCCGCTGTCAACACGAGTGCGCAGCATCCAACCACCAACACCATGAAGATTATCCTCCCAGCAGCAACCAGAGGAACTGATAGAAATATGTGATCAAATGCCTATACATTCTCTTAATGCCATGCATTTTATGTGTTTAAACGCATGAGTTCGCTTTACACATTAACTACTAAATTTAGCACAATGACAATCCTTTAACCTGAGTCATTAACTTTTAAGGTCTTTAGTATGTGCATTTTGAGATTTTATTATGTATATTTTGTGATTTGTAAGACTTTTAACTATAACTTAAGGTAAAACATAATAGTTCTATAATTGAAAAGCAGTGTCAGAGTTACCTCAAAGTGAAGGGACCATTACTAGTGACATTGGTGGCCATGTGAACCTCTGATTGGCACCACAGATTTTGAGCTGCGCTGTCTGTCTCCATAGGTTCTGTGTTTGTGAGGACGCCACAGGATCCACTCTCACAGATCCAGCTGACTTGAGAACCACAAGGACCCCTACTGAACTCTCTGTAGTAAAGGTGTATCTGCCAAAAACATACAGAGGAGACCATGGATACCACAAGTTGTGAGATTTGTTTTTTTGTTGTGGAACATTTTAGTTTAAAGATAAAAAAAGCTCACATGTCCACTGTTATTGCCCAGGAGCAAAAGATACACTTTCACATATGTCAAAACTATTTAAAGTTACCAATTATACTGATCAATTTCTCCTTTTCAGTAATTGAAATAAAACGGAGATAAAATCAAATTTGAAAATTAAGAATTTACCTCCACTGATCCACCTGGAAATCTGTTTCCAGGCATGAACGTCATGGATCCCCCGTAGAAACCTACGGCTGGTCCCACAGCGAGAGTCAAGCTAAGCAGCAGCAGTATCGCTCCGTGTGCCATTGTGTCTGATGAAAGTGTGAACAATGTGAACAATGCCTTTTACATGTGAAATGGGTGGACACTTTCAGTTTCCTTAAGACAAGCAATGTGATAAATGACAGGAATCTGCTTCCTTGAAAAAATGACATACACAGATTATTTATTTACACAACATTATACAGATAACAATATAAACCAAGGGTAACATGTTATACTTTCAAATTTATTTATATATATATATATATATATATATATATATATATATATATAAGTTAGTATTTTTCAAAACCTCAATTCTTAAAATGGTAAGAAAAAGTTTTCAAAATATAAATTTATAAACTCACGTTATCAGTCAATATTCAAGAGGAAATTCACATTCCACAAACAAAATACCAAATATTGAATCACTGTGTAACAAAGGGACTCACAGGCAGAGATCCAATCGCTTGTCTTTATTAAGAATGGTCATAAAACAGGCAGGGATCACAAAGGCAGGCAGACGGAAACAGGGTCGAGGTACAGGCGGTGGTCAAGACAGGCAGATATCAATCATGAACGTTAATCCAAGCACAGGTCAGGTCAGGTCAGGTCAGGTCAGGGCAGGAAGGCAGGCAGGCAGGCAGGCAGAACAGGATCACAAACGGGTAACAGCAGAATCGGCAGCAGAATAAACAAGACAGGAATAACCGCTCAGAATTGATAACCACGGCTAATCAAGACTTCGCAGTGAGTGTGTGTGTGAAGCAGTCTTTTATAGTCCAGGTGATGATGAACAGGTGATTTGACAAACAATGATAATGGAGTCCAGCTGTGATGTGTGTAATCAGTCCAGTGTGATGGTTGCTGGGAAATGTAGTGTGTAGTGAAGTGTCAGTATAAGTGAGTGAGCTCCTTCTGGTGGCCATGGAGGGGAGCGCAGAGCTCATATTCATAACACACTGTTAATCATGCTCCACCTAGTATCTCTGGAATGACTACTACCTATCATGGCTAAATGTATGATGATAGGTCAATATTTCTTAAAGCAATATAATGATATGCATCTTTAAAACTAATCTATAAGAAATCTACATCTATCAAAAAAAATCTACTTGAAGAACAGAACTACTCTATGGGCAACATGAGGTTATAATTATAAACCTTGGCTTCTCTCTAGCTCATGAATCAGCTCTAACTCATTAATGCTAAATAAGGTTGGTATATTGTTATAAATCCAGCCTTTAAATTATAAGAACCAATTTACTTTTAATATAATTGTTTATTTAGAGAAACAGTTGGGTACCTTTCATAACATTTCCTTCAGAAGTAGAGTTGAGAGGAAAAGTGACTGAGAGATGAAAAAACATTTTGTTTGCAAAAACATTAAAAAGAAAAAGTTAAACTGAACAAAAGTGTTTTGTGTAGTGTAGAACGTCCAGTGTATTTCCTTTTGCTGTTAAGATGTAAAAGTTACATTAAAATCGATAGCTTATTTAAAAGTTAAGTTAAAATAGGTTTTATTTAGATTTACAAAAATCAAAACGCTGTTGTTAATATTGTGCCATTGCAAGATTATGTAAAAATAATCTACAACAATAATAGTTATAATGTTAACATCACTGAATATTATTGAATCCATTCAGGGCTGATTTTATAGTATATGTGTTTTATGTATTATACACACAAGCGTTCAAAAGATAAGATTTTTTTGAAAGTCTATTATGCTCAACAAGGATTTTCTGTTGCTCAAACAGTAGAGCATGGCGTTTGCAATGCCACATTTGTGGGTTCGACTCCCAGGGAAAGCAAGAACTGATTAGAATGTCAATGTGTTTCTTGAACGCAATGTAAGTTGCTTTGGATAAAAGTGTCTGCCAAATGTAAAATAGTAATATTATGCAATACTTTTACAATTAAAAATGACTGTTTTCTAATTTAATATATTTTCAAATGTAATGGCAAAGCATCATTGCTCTAGTGTTCAATGTCACACGATCCTTTAGAAACAATTATAATATGATAGTTTATTGCTCAAGAAAAATGTCTGCTTAATATTTTTTTGTGGAAACCGTGATAGAAAGTTCCAAGAACATCATTTATTTGAAACAGAAATATTTTGTGACAGTACAAATGTCTTTACTGTCAGTGTCACTCTATTATTTTCCTTGCTAAATAAAAGTATTTAATTTATAACTTAGTGTAACCTACGTAATGGCATACTTACGTTTAAGAAAACAAAACAGTTTGTTTTAATCTCGAATTAGAAATACCTACATATTGACCCTGAAAAATTGTCCATGTGTCCTAATCGCGAATTTCATGACTGCTTTTTTTGGCCAGTTTTCGGAGACTTTCAGACACACGCCCCTCCCATTCACAGCGAATCTCTTTTGATTGACATGAAGTTTAACCAATCAAAGTAATGGAATGTTTGTAATGGGCGGGATTTCCTTCAGCGCTGGATGGTCTTCTGCAGCTCTAGGTGACACGTAACGAAAGGTGCGATTAGGCCTTTCTAACCTTATTTATTAGACTGCTTTTCACTATGTAAACATCTTCACAGAGCTTTGGCTAAGCACGAGGAATAAATTCAACCGGATTCGTGACTTTCTATAAACTGCTGAATGTCTTTGGAAAACTAACTTGGCAAAACGTGAGATAATTCATACGTATATGTCGCATGAGTAACAGTCCAGAGGTATAATGTTTCATGAGGACTCTCGGAGAGGACAGAGTTGTTTCTATACTGAAGAGTGAAAAGAAAATCATTCCCAGGAACTTTTCCAGGAGAGGAGGTAACATGGGCAACGGCGTGTGCTCCAGGAAGCAGAAGAAGATTTTCCAGTCTCTCTTACTGGTCACGGTGGTCTTCGGGATGATCTATGGTGGGATGGTGTCTTACGAGATGCACAAACAACTGAAGAGGACAGAAGAGATGGCCCTGAAATATCAGCAGCACCAGGAGTCTCTTTCCGCTCAGCTTCAAGGTAAAAAACAAAAACACATAGTGACGTCACAGCCCAAGAAACATTGTCCCAAACCTTTGCAAGTTTTGTGCTCTAAAATGATTTTCTGTGAGTGATCATGCTGGGGATCTTTTGTTTGTGGTGTTGTTGCTTAGTGGATAAAGAGTGGTTAGAGAGAGATGATCAAAAGCTTTAAAGCACATAAAAGAATGTCACATGATCCAGTGGATCATGTAGATCCATAAAGTCAAGACCATTTCATGAGAATAGAATACAATACGGTACAATAGAATTGGGCATCGTTGTCTAGTGGTTGAGAAAGATCTGGGACTGGAACCAAAAAGTTTCTGAAATGTCTCAAGTGACATAAAATAACGTCATAAATTGTTTAATTGGTGACAAATGCTTCTGAATGTTTTACACGAGAATAGAATAGAATAGAACAGAATTGAGTAGGATAGAATAGAATGGGGTATCATTGTCCTGTCGATTTACGTTTCTGTGAATGCAAAATGGAATTAGGGGAATAACAATGTATCGTGTCACAATATATGCCAATTCAAAAATGTTTCTTGGACAATTTATTTCTTGTGACAATCTGTATTTTGTATAGTTTAGCAAAAATGTAAATGACTTATTTCTTATTACTTACTAAATTGACGCAGTTTTGTGTCACTACTCTATAGAACTTCTATATATAATATTGTATCATGAGTTCAGTGCTCTGATGTGTATTTTAATCGTGACATGATGGTATCGTTACACAAATAAATGGAATCAATAGAATATTGCAGTATCTATTATAAATTATTTATTTTTGCGAATATCTTTTTATTTTTATTTTTTATTCATGTTCTCTCCTAATCTTTAATTCTCTGATAAAGTGTTTACTGGCACGAGGGCGGTACAACATGTTACACACATGAGATCACAGCAATAGCAAACCACAATGATCCAATCAATTCCCCATGGACAAAATCAAGTCCCGCCCTACAGTTTGATTAAATCAAGAAGCCGATTAAATTGATTATGTCACAACAGGGGGAAAAAAGATGATTGCAACCTTCGTTTCATGCTGACTTTAAACCAAATGATGTTAGATCAAACCATATAAAATGATTCCATATAGAAAAACACAAATGCAATCATCAAAAGGATGCTTGAATGACACACGTTTAATGAAATGCTGTGGTTTGCAAACCTTTTTCAGTGTTTTGCTGCAAATTCAGCTTTTCTGCAATTCACACAGAACTCAGAACTCTCTTTTTTAATTTTTTTGCTTTGGCTGTTCAGGCATTGATAAATGTTTGGTTGTTTTTGTGTGTAGATATTGCACTGATTCCCTGAAGCTACCAATGAAGATTCTCATTTTTATGCAGAACATTTTGTTGGCAACCACATTGTTTCAACCTGTTTTAAATGCAATTTAATTCTGTTGCAATTTAATGACAACAAATGAACAAAATATAATTAATTTAAATGCTCAGCACTGATAACAAGATTTTTTTTTCTTAGCCTACAGTACATGTATTTATGACTAAACAAATATGATTAAAATTGTCTTTAGAAACATATTTATATTTGAAACAAAAATGAATAAATATAAATATGTATTTGTTTAAAATTACATAGGGTAAGACAGTTTCCCTTTTGGAACGAGACACTGTGTCCAGATAATGATGATACAAAATAATAAATTTTAATGTAAGAAAAAAAAGTGTAAAATAATAATTTTTTGTTGACAATACAGACATAATGTAAAGCAATTTATTATAAATTATAATTAATTATATAACAATTATAAAATAAAGACTTGAACTGTATTAAGTTGTATTATCTTATTTAATTTTATAGTTATTTATATAATTCATCATAATTTATAAAAGCCATGATTAATATTTTAATGCATTTATTTATTATATTTTTTTAACATACAAAAATGTGTATATATGTATTTTTTTACATTATTTTCTTTCATTTAATTTGTATTTATTTATTATATATTATTACAGAATTAAATATGCTAAATTATGCATAGTTATTTATAACAGCAATTAATAATACTTAGTTTATATTCATATAAAATATATCCACTTAAGGCTCTTCGAGCCATCAAATCTTTTATTTCCTGACCATATGTGCTGCTCATTGCACAAATGATTTTACTTTTAATTGTTGTAACCACTAGGAGGTCCTGTGATTACTGTCGCCTTTGAGTCCTAATCACTGCACAGCCTCTTTAATCATTATAGTAAGTTCTTGATGTGTCTGTTGTGCAATGATGATTGTAATGGGAGGATAAAAGACGTGGCAAGGGGTCGAGGGCGGCATACCATGACTGCACTGTAATAATGCAGCTCAACGAACAACCTACGCTGCTGAACAAACACAAATATGGGGAGGAAAGCCTCTGTCAGGCTTAATTTCCTGTGGCATTTTAGACTTTGAAGGAGGGCTGGTGTAGCTCATGTTATTTGTAAAAAGAGAAGATGGGTCACTCTTTCATTCTGATGCCATTAGACAGAAATTAAGAGGGTCGGATGTGGGTCAGTGGTTCACACAGTGTGGAAAGTCTTCACAAATAATAGCTCAGCTTACTTTACCTTCTGTCTCATTTTACTTTCTGGTACTGTAAAAGATTCTTGTTGTGAGCAGTTTGTGTACCAACTCAATAGGGTATTTATTTAGATGTTTTTGTTTTATATTTTTAGCACTGATGCATTATTTGCATGTTAACAACATGCTGTACTTTTATTTTTTAGACAGTAGTTCCACAATAACCCATGTCAGAAATGTATATCTCTTAAAACTCGGCTTCTACAGGCATTTGCATTCAGACGAACGTTTTGTGTTCTGTGTTTCTGAGTAATTTTTTATTAATCTGTTTGGTATATTTTGGATTGTACAAAATATATTTTTTCAGCTCAGCTGATTTAGTAGCATGTCCGGATAGAACACCTTATTGTGTTTGAAAACACACTTGGTGTGTAACAAAGAGGTTTTAAGACACACCGTCTTAATAACTCAGAACCTCATTGTTCCATATGGTATTCTATATCCATATCATTATTCAAAAAAATAACTGCAAGATAACCAAGAAATGTGCAGGCAAAATTTAAATAATCTTTCATTGCACAAAACTGTCAAAGACCTTTGGATTATGCATTTTAATTTTACACACAGCTGATAAGAAATTTGACAGTAATTATCTTAAAAGGTGTTGCTGAAGGTTCTTTCTGCTTTAAGAGGATCAAATCAGAGCGTTTTACCATGTCTGTGGTAAAATATTATAACATTATAAAAAGTCACCTCTCTTAATTCATCCCCTGTAAAGAACCATTGTTAAAATATTAAAACAAAAATTTGTATCATACTTGACAACATTAGTGTCAAAGTTTTTGCCAAAATCTTCCCATAACTGAATGTATTGGTCGTCAGCAGTGATTTCTATTTTTTATGTTCTTGTTAAAGCATATTTGTGTTTTTTTCTGAAAGTTTTGTTCTAATGTTTGTGAGTAAATATAACATGATTTTATATGCATGTGATAAGCCTGCAACAATTAAATATTAATTAAATATTAAGCACAATGTATTTAAACTCACTTTATTAAACACAGTCTTTGCTGCTGACCTTTGATCCAGTTCAACCATAACAATAAACAAACATTACTTCTAATGGAAAATGTTTAATATATGTAGAAAGTATATGTAATTGTATGACCTATTGTGATCTTTTTGTATATGTAGCTAAATGCAATATTAACGATTGTTGTATTTTTAATTTGTAGTTGACTCTAATCTGCCAGAACTGAGTTTCGTGTTTTTGTACTGAGTTTGTCTAAACAAAGATGAAGATGCAAAAGTACACAAGAGTGTTTACAATACAAGTTTCAAACATTACACATACAAGTAGTACAAGCATGGGGAACAGAGGAATTAGTTTTATTTTTTATTAATGTGGTTGAGGTAGTGTGTGCGTGTGTCATGTTAGGTGTTCACGAAAAAGTTTTTAGCTGTTAAGTTTATTTAACATGTATAATGTAATACATTTTATATTTAGTAGTTTTTTTGAATTTATAAATGCTATCAGTACAACAGGTATTATTAGATTTTTTTTATTATTATAATATTTTTTCACACATCAGACTTTAAACATCTTTTATATATATATATACACTCATCTAAAGGATTATTATGAACACCATACTAATGTTTGACCCCCTTTCGCCTTCAGAACTGCCTTAATTCTACGTGGCATTGATTCAACAAGATGAAAGCAAATGTTGGCCCATATTGATAGGATAGAATCTTACAGTTGATGGAGATTTGTGGGATGCACATCCAGGGCACGAAGCTCCCGTTCCACCACATCCCAAAGATGCTCTATTGGGTTGAGATCTGGTGACTGTGGGGCCATTTTAGTACAGTGAACTCATTGTCATGGTCAAGAAACCAGTTTGAAATGATTCAAGCTTTGTGACATGGTGCATTATCCTGCTGGAAGTAGCCATCAAAGGATGGGTACATGGTGGTCATAAAGGGATGGACATGGTCAGAAACAATGCTTAGGCTGTGGCATTTAAACAATGCCCAATTGGCACTAAGGGGCCTAAAATGTGCCAAGAAAACATCCCCACATCATTACACCACCACCACCAGCCTGCAAAGTGGTAACAAGGCATGATGGATCCATGTTCTTGTTCTGTTTATGCCAAATTCTGACTCGACCGTCTGAATGTCTCAACAGATATCGAGAGTCATCAGATCAGGCAACATTTTTCCAGTCTTCAACTGTCCAATTTTTTTGAGCTTGTGCGAATCTGCTGTTTTAGCCCATCTGCCTCAAGGTTGGGTGTGTTGTGGCTTCACAAATGCTTTGCTGCATACCTCCGTTGTAACGAGTGGTTATTTCAGTCAAAGTTGCTCTTCTATCAGCTTGAATCAGTCGGGCCATTCTCCTCTGACCTCTAGCATCAACAAGGCATTTTTGCCCACAGCACTGCCGCATACTGAAGGTTTTTCCCTTTTCTCACCATTCTTTGTAAACCCTAGAAATGGTTGTGCGTGAAAATCCCAGTAACTGAGCAGACTGTGAAATACTCAGACCGGCTCGTTTGGCACCAACAACCATGTCACGTGACATGGAGAGTGTTAAACTTCCTTTTCCTGCATTCTATTCTTCTGCAATCCAGAGTAACAAAAATAGAGCTTTGGTTTGTTTGTTTGTAATTGTAAAACAAACAACAAGTCCAGTCCAGGTGAGAAAGAACTCATAATCATTGCTTTCCATTAAAGTAACTAATTAATGCAATTAAAAGCTGCAACTAAAGCTAACTTTCCTGAACACCAATATAAAAATGTATTTTTCTCTCTTTCCTCCTGTCAGTTGTGTATGAGCATCGCTCCAGGTTGGAGAAGTCTCTTCAGAAGGAGCGGGTTGAGCATAAAAAAGCCAAAGAAGGCAAGTTTGTATGTAATGCATGACAACATCAATGACTAATTGATGAAGAGGAAATTAAATGTGATGACATCCTGTTGCTTGCATGATGGATAAACTGGTGCAGCACAAAGCAGCTATTGTTATTCCAAGAGTCAAGTTAATAAGATCCCAAGAGTATTTGGGCCTTTAAGCCAAATTTAAAATGCATGAATGTCATTGCAAAATAATAACATGCTATAGTTAATTAAAAGAGAATAATAAGTATTGTATTTGTCTCTGCTGTAATATTTGGTTTTGCCTTTTTCTCACAGATTATCTTTTGTATAAAGTAGAGGCTCAGCAATCTCTCAACAAAGAAAAGGTATGTTGTTTTGAGAGCTATTTTTTTTTTAAAGTTTTTGTAAAAAATGCAGGGGAAGAAAATACACGTGTTGAGAAAAATCACGCACTTGCCCTGCAGTCAAATACTCATCTGGTTGTTTGAATGCAAATGGCTCATGTATTTATTAATATCAGCCCTATGGCTTTCTGGCATGACATTTAGAGTTAAAATGTTGCCGTGCTTACAAAATGACCAGGTTTGTTTGTATTTATCTGTTTACAGCAAGATGCCAGTGTCAGGTTTAATTCTCTGCATTCCCAGCATCAGATTTTGAAGGTCGGTGGGAAAAAACATATCTACGATGCATGCTTGTTTTTAAAAATTGTTTTGTGTAAAATATTTCTATTCTTCTCACTGTAAACACCGATAATTCACTGTTGTGTGTTTACCTACAGAACCAGCATGACGACCTAAAAAAGCAGTATTATGAACTACAAGAGCGACATCAGCTACAAGGAGATGAACACAACAAGGCATTAAATGAACATAAACAGAGACTTGACCAGCTTCATCAGACCAAAGAATCTGAGATTTCTAAGCTCAAAGGTATCCATCTTTTTCTTAGCAACCACCAACTAAAAAACTCTGGTTTATGCCTATTGGTGCCTATGCTCTTTATGGTAGAATTATAAGCTGTAGTCATTTCATTTGCCTCTCTTTTTCATCCCCCCCCCAGAGAATGTATATAACCTACATGAGGAAAACAAGCAGTTGAGAAAGGCTCATCAGGATGTCTATGTGCAACTTCAGGATACCAGGGTAATGTGGAAAAACACCATTGGTCTTTTTTTAAGCAGTAGAACAAAATATTGATTAAAAAAATTATTACTGTTATGGATAAAGTTGTGAGTCTTGTGAAAATATGTCTAGCCCCAAAATTCACAAACAAGTAAATAAAATTGAAAAAATATATTTAGCATGAAGAAAGAATGATATTTTTAGACCATTAAGATATCATTTAATTTTAATGTAAAGAAAAAAGCACATTTAATGCATGTGTTCTATTCATATTTCATAGTTCTATTTATTTATCTGTTACTATACACAGTCGTGCTCAAAAGTGTATATACTCTTTGCAGAATCACCGAAATGTTAATTATTATTATTATTATTATTTTTTGAAATAAGAGGGATCATACAAAATGTGTTATTTTTTTTATTTAGTACTGTCCTGAATAAGAGATTTTATATGAAAGATTTACAAATAGTCCACAAGACAACATGACCTTGTTAAAAAGTTTACATAGCCTTGATCTTAATACTGTGTTTTGTTTTGTTATGGTTGTTCTTGAGTTCCTTGTTTTGTCTTGAGCAGTTAAACTGCCCAATGTTCTTTAGAAAAGTCCTTCAGCTCCTGCAAATTCTTCAGTTTTCCAGCATCTTTTGCATATTTGAGCCCTTTACAGCAGTGTCTTTAGGACTTTTTTTGATCCATCTTTTCACACTGAGGACAATTGCGGGACTCAAACACAACTATTAAAAATGGTTCAATCATTCACTGGTGCTCCAGTAGGAAACACAATGCATTAAGATGGGGGTGAAAACCTTTTGAATTTGAAGATCAAGGTAAATTGTACATAATTTGTCTTCCGGGAATCACATATTTTCTGTTGCTTCTGAAGGGCAGTACTAAATGAAGAAATTTGATATTCATCCTGTTTTCACCCAGTACTAAATAATAAAAAGAAAATAATATGCATTTTGTATGATTCCTCTTATTTTGTACAAAATAAATTACAATTATTTTTTTTAAAATTACAAAAATTTTAAAGATGCAAGGTTTATTTAAACGTTTGAGCATGACTGTATTTAAATGTTTATTTAACATGTAAAATGTAATACATTTTATATTTTGTAACTTGTTTAATTAAAATATTATAAATGTTATCAGCACAACAGATATTACAAAGATGTAAATGTTATTGTTCTTATAATTGAAATTTAAAATTGATAATCGCTTATCAATTTAAACTATATGACTATTTTATTTTTAGGACTATTTTATTGCATTGCAAAGAAAGAAATTGTGCTTAATTGTAATGACTCTGAAATAATTTTACAGTGCAATTTTTGTAATGGTTTTTAAAAATGGACTGCTTAATGTAATATATATTAATATATATGCATGTATGTATATATGTATGTATTTGTGTACATATTTATTCAAAAATTTAAGTGTTTTTGGACATTTTTGTGCAATTCATCCAATTATAATTCATATTCAGCCTAATTTCCAAGATCCATCTTATTGCACATCAGGCGATTGTATTCATGATGATAATAATTTAGCTTTATCATACTGTCCACTTGTGGTTATCCTGAATGTTTGTATTTTAACTATGTCTGTGATTTGTTTATCTTATAGCAACAGCACAAGAGCCTAAAAGCCACTCATGACCAGCTTGTGTTGACCCTAGAAGACCACAAGAGTGCGCTAGCTGTTGCCCAGGTTAGAGCATGTATGCTTGTGTGTGTATGCGCTTTAAGCAGTTGCAGTGTGTGTGCTGTTCAGTCGTTCCACTGACAGATCAAATGCCGTGCAGAGCATATCCTGTATGGAAAGACAAGTCCAGTTTCACACAGCTCATTTAAGCAGCAAGCAAATTATGTATTTTTATTTTTATACCCGTAGCAGATTAAAATAGTCACACTGTCTGTGTAAGCAATGCAATGCTGTGAATTCATAGATGCAAGTTGCATTTTAGGACTTATTTTGCTGACCTTAGCAGAAAACATGGTGAACATGAACTGTAAACCAACTTATCAACATGATATTTTATATTAATGATAAAATTATATCAATATTTAGCTGTAGTAATGTAATAATTTCTTTATGGTTACTTTCCACTATATACGTATACTAATGCAAACAATAAAGCTTAGCATATGTCAAACGAACATTCACATAAGGGTTTTGTTATATCATTTAAACAAAATAATTTTTTAATACATTTTTTTTATTTGTAAGTAAAGTTATTTTCTTCCCCAAGTAACTGCTACATTAATGTAATTAATTTGAGATGTATTTGTGTAGATGTAAATCTGATATACATTATAAACTTGTACATTATAAAAATATTTAATTCAATACTGAAAAGCATTCATTAAATAATAGTTTCATGTAATTAAATTAGATTATTGCATGCGTTTTCATACTTGTTAGAGCATTGTATCATTAGCTTAACAACATAATCAAATGCTTACTATGAGTTACTGTAAGCCCTGTGCTATTTAGGAGTGTTAGTCATGTTGCTTCATCCAAAACAAGACGATAACCATGACTGTTGGGATGCTGCCTATGTAGGACGCGAGGCAGCTCACTGGGTTTTGAAACTGAGCTAATGAGTTTTATTTTATTTTATGCATAGCACTGCATATCAATTATGCAGTACAAATGCTCTCAGTGTGAAAAGCAGCACATGATCAGCTGATTCAGTTAGACTGCAGTGCTGGGTATGCAAGCTGTGTCAGACTGGACTAAGCCTCTATTTCAAGTCCAGTCACATTCCACAAGAGCGTTATGATCTCTTGCACATGCTCTCTCTTGTTTCTCAGACATGTGCATCTCTCTGATAAACCATACTTGTTGTACATCCTGTTTACTCGCACATTTTCTGCAGCTTTGTGAAACCAGATATACAGATATTTGTTAATTAGAAATGTCACTATCTGCTTTCTATGGATGATAGAGAAGGATGCTGAAAGGGAATGGGTTTACCATGTGTGTGCATTTGCAAAAAATCTATTGATTTTGAAAACTTTTATTGAATATAATTATTAAATAAATACATTTACATGTATGTACATGTAAATACAAAGCCATGTATTTCTATATTTAAAACAAAAACATTCTAAATACATTTTGCTTTAAGTTCTAAATAAAATGTTTTTGTAAAAAGTAAAAATATTAAATGATTAAGTATATATTAAATATCAAATAAATAATCAAAGTGTATCAAATAAATACATTTAAACCGTGTTGTTTTTTATTATACAATTTTGATTTATTTATATATAATGTTTTATATAATATGATTAAATTAGTAAATACTACAAAACTGCATGTTTTTTATTTTGTCAGTTAAATAAATACTGATTTAGGTTCTAAATTCACTTTTCAAGTAATTATACAGTAATACCTCGGTTTACGAGCTTAATTCGTTCCAAGAGCGAGCTCATAACTCAAAACTCTCGTACATCAAAACAATTTTCCCCATAAGAATGCAATAAAAATCACTCGATTCGTTCCACACAACCATAAATGCCCATTTTAAGTATTTTTTTTATTTTACCCTATTAATTACAGTTAAAATGACAACCATTAAGATCTCAAATAAATACTAAATAATAATTGACAATTAAACTCTAAAAATACTTGACAATTTACTGTAATGCACTTAAGCTTTGAGTAGCGTCACTGCTGGCGTAATGGAGACGAGAGGAGGGGTTACTGCTGCTTACAGGGAGAATTTCGTACCTTCTTTTTTACTCTTCTAGAGGGTCATTGTTTATATGCTGTTCTGTACGTATATATTTCACTACGTGAACAATAAAGATTACAATTAATGTTAACAACACAAGGTAAAACTGCTGTAAATCACTGTGGTGAATGATGCAACCATTTGAACGGGTTAAGGGGTGATAGGCTTTGCGAGAGGCTGTCGTTACGATATTTCCAGTAAAAATGCGCGCAAAGATGCTGAACATTAGGACTTTTCCACAAAAAAATGCACATGGGCGAGGGAAAAATTTTCTCGCACTCCGATACAATGCTCGTAACACCGATTTGGTCGTAAACAAAGTCACTCGTAAAACGAAGGTATTACTGTACAATTATTGATATAGATTACACTCGTTTTCTTTCTGATCTAGATGCATTTCACTCATGATGGTCTTTCATCTCTATCTCTTCTGCCTTATGTCAGGCTCTTGAATTAAAACTCTTGTTTCAGCTAACCACCTCTCATGTAAACTTTCAGCAGTGTATATGAAGCCTTCACTCTGATGTGTGGTGTTGTACTGATGTAGCGGGTCTCAATGGGTTCCAGGTTCAGGTGGATGAATATAAACAGCTGAAGGAAACGCTCAGTAAGATGCCCAGTCTGAGACATTCTGCAGGGCAGCCCCAGCAACATGAGGCGGTTCAGCACGTCCAGAACGGGAACGCAGACGAAAACAACCAACCCCATGATGCTCACCCAGAGGTATTGAAGCTTTTTACCCATCATGCTTTCAAAACTAAGATTTTTTCCCTCTTATGTCACTGGTCAAGAAAGAGACCTTTCGCATATGGATTCTCCATCAGATGGAGAAACATGACAATCCCGAGAAGCCTCAATCGGACCACAAGGAGGAGGTTGGAGAAATGGGAGGAGCCGAGGAGAGAAGGAGAGAGCTAGCAGAGGAGGAGATGGAGCAGGTGGGGCAGCCTCAGAAACTAGAGGAGGAGTTTGATTTGCCGCATAATGAAGAGGAGGAGGAAGAGGAGCCACAGGCCAACCAACCAGATGAAAACGCATTAGAAAGGGAGCAACGTCACGTTCAAGAGGTCAGAGCTCTTGCCACATTAATATGATTGCAAACATTAGATAAATTACCAATAAGCTATTATGGCTGATAGCGTTCAACAGTTTGGGGGTTGGTATATTTTTTGAGAAAATTATTATTAAATTATAATTACTTTTATCCAAAGTAACTTACATTGCATTTAAGATACACATTGACATTCTAATCAGTTCTTGCTTTCCTTGGGAAATGAACCCATGACTTTAGTGTTGCAAGCGCTACGCTCTACTGTTTGAGCAAGAGTGAAATATGTTTTGAAAGAAATATTTAATTCTCCTCAAGGCTGTATTTATTTGATCCAACGTACAGTAACTAATGTAATATTGTAAATGAAAAAAAACCTTATGTCTCCCTTCAAGACGTTTGTGGTGCGGTGGGCTGGTCCTTAAGGTTCTATGACTTAGACTTGGACTCTACACCGAGGGGCACAGGTGTTATCGTCCGAATACGATTTACACTAGACATTCACTTATCACTCGTTGGCATTGAAATTCCCATTGTGTCAATCAATGCAGTGCAAGTTCCCTTGAAACGGAATGCCTCAGTTACGTATGTAACCTTGGATCCCTGAAAGGGAAACCAGACACTGCGTCACCTTGCCATATCTTCTGCATGCCTGTCAACAACTACTTCAGCCACTTGGAAGCTGCTGCTGCTTTGTTTGGCATGCCGATCTACAATGCTGCTTGCTCGCCATATGTATTTTTCTTTCTCAGATAGTAGACAAACAACACCAAATAAGAAGCGATTCACACATTGCTCTTGAAGATACAGAAGCTACTGCTGCTTTGTTTGCATTCCTCTTATAGTTCCCTGGTTCATGATCTCACCTGTCTCTGACATCCTTTCACACCATTGGTTCATTTTCACATGTACTTCATGATGCAATGACGCAGAGCGTTCCCATGGCGTCAATCGACGCAGTGTCTCATTCCCTCTTCAGGGAACCAAGGTTACAGATAAAATTGTTGCTTTTTTTGTTGTTGTTTTTTTTCCCCTTCAAATCTGATTCAAACGACATTTGGATGTGGTTTGAAATGCAATTCCAATCAGATTATTACAGATTTCGCATTCTGGATGCTCTGGCTTTTTAAATCAGATTTCAAATTGCCTTTTGCATCACACTTCTTATGACCTAATGATAACATCAAAACCAGTGGTGGAAAAGCCGCAAATATTCATACACTTGTACATACATTTACCAGTCTCTTCCGTCGCTGAATTAGCGACACTCTAGTTCTGTACCGAGACTCAACAAGGTGGTTATTTGGAGAGCGAGATGAGGCTTTTTTATTTATTTTATTTTTTATATAAATATTTTCTTATTTACTTTTTTTTTTTTGTGTTACCAAAGCGACCCATGCAGATAGCTTGGTTATGTCTGGACTCACAAACCTTATTTAATTTCTTGCAAAAAATAGTGTAGACAGTCTGCCTGAAAAGATTTAAGAAGAATCTGATTTTTGAAAAAATCCGATTTACTGCAATCTGAGCACAGCCAATTTCACAGAATATTAATAATATTGACTTGTTCTCTTAGTCCAACTTCTGATATTGTTCTCTTAGTCCAACTTCTGATATTGTCCTCCAGCATTTAACTCGTTTCCCATTGTTAGGCCCTCCTCACTCGTCTGTTCTACTCCCAGGTGGCGCCAGCTGAGGCACATGTGCAGCATGCACAGGTGGAGCGGGTGAAGTCTGCGTACGAACAGCAGCAGGAGCAGCAGCGTCTGGCTGCGCAGCTGGCGGAGGAGCGCAGACAGTTGCATCTGCGTCAGGAAACCCTGCAGAAACAGCAGCTGCAGCAACAGAAGGAGAGAGAGGAAAGATTACATCTACAGAGAGAAAGAGAAGAACAGCAGAACAGAGAAGCCGATCTCAAAGAGCAACAACTCCATCAAGAAATGCTCCGGTCAGAGGCCTTCCCTTGAATTATGCAGTTAATGATTTGTTTTTAAAAGTTTATTTTTATTATGAATAATATTTTATAAAAACAAAAATCTACTAGAGACTGTGTTACTGTGATTTTTCACTATTGAAGACAAATTCAATATTAATAAATCAGTAATTACATGTATTTTTAATAATAACTTGCATGCATTAATGAAGAGTGGTCATGTGTATTATTGGCTGTTTTACTGTTCTTGTCACTGTGGTTTAATCCAGGAAATGGCAATGGTTTATTTTATAAATCCTTTTATTTTCTGTATTTACCAGGAAAAAGGCACAGTATGAAAACATGGATGCTGATATAGTTCATGGAGAGGAAGAGCCACAGATAGCTGAGGAGAAAGGTGACAATTTATGTGGTTTGGTGTGAGAGGTTTGCTGCTTTTACCCGTGGTGTCTCAAAAACTTTTTGTTTCAGTGTTTGGTGCAATTTTTTCACATTGGTGCAACGTCATCGGATTGGACCAAATTTTGAAAATGGGTTGTTGGAAAAAAAGAAAGAAAAAAAGATTAGATTAGATTGCACAAGCTTGGTTTTGACCTGGGTCAATTTTATGTAGAAGTGGAATACCTTTGATGCAAAATAAAATTAGGATTATCCAGCAGAACAAAATGTAAAACAATTTTATAATGGGTCAAAACCATTCAACATTTATATAATGTAATATATGCACACATTTGGAAGTAGACATTAAGATGCATATTATGGTAAGACTTTAACTACAGTAAAGAAAGGATTTTAGTGCAATAAAATAATCCCTCAAACAGCTGTCAATATCAAACAAAACGGTATATTTAATTTTAAGTGTTTCTTTAACTCTCTGTAAATAAACTACATTCATCAAACTACACAATCATCAAAGATTAACCAATTTAAAGTAGATTCTAACAACTTTCATTTTCTTATTGCATGCATATTTGTTCAGGGTCACATGAGGGGCTATGAAAATCCTAAAGAGACATGGTGATGGGAGGAAAAATGTGAGATGCAAATGCATAATAACTCATTTTTCCTTCCATTACAAAAAGTAAGATGGATTATCTGATCCTGGATAAAAAAAAACATGAGATTTCCAAATGTAGATAATTTGTTTCCAGATTAAAATGTGTGTGTCTCTTTCATGCGTAGAGGAGAATGTGCACCATGAGGAGCCGAGGCAAGGTGAAGAGGACAATGCTCACCATGAGGATGAGGTGTGTTCCCTCATGTTATTACATACATGTTCCCTACATGTTATTACCAGTATTCATATAAACATGGCTTGATGCTTTCTTTTCCCAAGGAGCACATGTGCACATATATCAAATAATTTCAAAAATCACACTAGGTTTTTTAATATTCTGCTTCAAATTGTATTGAATAATTATGTAATTGTATATTATATTATACAGTGGTGAGAAAAAAGAGTTTTCCCTCTTCCTGATTTTTTTCTATTCGGTGTCACTTAAATGTTTCAGATCATCAAAACTAATGCAAATATTAGTCAAAGATGTGTTATCTTTGACTAATATTTACATTTGTTTTGATGTAAACACAAAATGCAGTTTTTAAATGAAGGTTGTTATTATTAAGGAAAAAAAGTGAAAAAAAGTGCTTGCCCCCTGAACCTAATAACTGGTTGGGCCAACCTTACCATTTTTTCACACAGGGCCATGTGGGTTTGGGTTTTGTTTTCCCTTAATAATAACAACCTTCATTTAGTGTGACAAACGTGCAAAAAAATCATGAAGGAGGCAAACTTTTTTTTTTTATACTGTATATTACTGTAGGGGAATTACAGTTAAGACCCGAGGGCCAGATATTTTGAATGAAGACCTGGAGTCGGAAGTGCAGTCAATAGAAGACATTTTAGTTTGCAGTTTCATCAGCAGAAGCTTCAGGTCTCACAAGGAGTTCGTAGGCCGCCCCAAATATAATAACATTGTTACAGCAATTATACTCTAACAGAGGATACTAACTACGTCAATGATGACGATTAAATGATTCTGATTGGCTAAGAAAGAAAGAAAGATAAACAAAACTCGTAATTTTCCACGCAAGAGCAGACAGTCTGAAGCAGATCTCCGTTGATCACATGGTTGATGGGTTAGTGACCTTCCACGTGGCTTGTTGAGAACAAGTCATTCCGTCTCCTGATGGTGCCAGTTAATCACCTCACCAATACAGACCATGTTAACACACACACACACACACACACACACACACACACACACACACACACACACACACACACATACAGCTTCTCCAAGGCTGAACTAGGCTCAGGCTCCAACTATCAACAGAAAGACTTCTCAAAACATTCTGATAACATGTTCTATCTGGTGAGAAGTAGAGAAAATATTCTTCCTTACTCTATGGAAAAATACAGAAAATTAAAGAAAGGCTTTAACTAATAAAAATCCCTGACTTGATTATAAATCACTCTTTACAAATCATTCACATAAGAAAAAGAAAAGAATATATGTAAAAACAAGAAAAAGAAAAGAATATATATACAAGCAGCAATGGATTTCCGAATCGTCTCTATCATTATAATGCAATTATATTTTATGTGTACATACAACCATCTACAATATGTTACAATTACAATATTAATAGAAACACTATAACGTAAACATTGTTTATGTCACACTTTACTGGCAGTAGATCATAAACAATCTTTTCATATAAATCCTGTAGAATGCACAATAGTGCATTGTGCACAAACATGCAACACTCACAGAATTTATTTAATTCAGGCATCTCCTTTTGAAATTGAATAAGGCTGTATCATGGTTACTTTTTTTTTCTGTCCCCAAACTTAAGATGTATTTTTTTTTTGTTTAGTTATTTAAGGCTTTTTATTACATTAAATTTCAGAAAATGACACAATAAATGATTAGTGACTTTAAGAACCCACAGCTTTTTTTTTTTGCACATGCTCTGTTTTTAGTTGCAAGTGTGAGTAAAGCCACTGTGTGCATGAGTGATTGTGTACTGATGCTAAATATGTCAATCTTACAGCGACCTGTAGAAGCAGATGTTGATCCAGAGGATGACCCCAACAATCAGGGCGAGGATGAGTTTGAGGAGGCAGAGCAGCAGCACCAGCCCCTTGTGGATGAGCAGGAAGAACCGGCACCCGTAGGCCACCCCAACATGCACCTGGCTGTAGAAAATCAACACCAGCCGCCTGCGGAAGAACATCTGGTGGTAAGCAACCAGTTCTTTGCAGCTGGAGTTTCCTAACCAGCAAACGTGACATGTTTTCAGCATGATGTTTAATATGCACGTGAAACGAGACTATGCACCTCTATGCTATACAGCTTTTTTGTGTATAAAAATAGACATACAGTGATAAAGTTTAGGAATCTGATGCTGAAATCTATGGGATATTTATCTTGTGATTGAGAATGTCTAAAGATTTGTGTGTTTTTTGCAGATGCCTGGAAACCCAGACCAACAGGAAGATGCTCTGGATGAACAGTACCAGGAAGATGGAGACGATGAGGTCGGATAGCACATGCAAGCACACAAAGTATTAAAAACACTTATTAAAAATTATTTGTTCCCTAATCGGGATTACTTTCTCTCTCCAGGCTCAAGATGAGCTGGTAGAAAATCAGAAGCATAAGGCGATACGAGAGGAAGAGGGAGACCCGTATAATGAGGAGAATGGAGAACAGGTACTAAATATTTATAATTTGTGGCTTGCAGCTTGGTTTGTTGACTATTATAAAGGAAAAATAGTCTTTTATATTTACATGATATAATTTAAAGAGAGTTGTGTGCATTTTTGTGAGGCTAGCATTAAGCTAGCTTTGAAAGCATAAGATCCCACCTTCCCTTCAGTATCTTCTCCAAAGCCACACTGACTTTAAAACGCATAAGAAGCCTGAGCAAAGTCTGCAAAGTCTCACGAGAGACAGGGTTAAATTCTCTCATGTCTCAAAACACAGAAAGATATTTCTATTATTGATTGCTATCAGGATGTGACGAGAGTTTCAACCAGTGAAACAAAAATGTTTATGAAAATAATTGCCTAAAAGGATTTGAGCAGGACTAAGCAACAATGCACAACAACACAAATGCATTTTCAATATTTATTCCTTTTTTAATTTGTATAGTGAAGTAGCAATTCTTAGCTATTGAAAATGTTAATATGTTAGGGGCTGAGCAATTGTAAACATACTTAAAAATATTAACAATCATAAAGTTTCTTATTATACATGTTCACTCTGTTTAAAAGTGCTTTTTGAAGAAATTTATTCAGCAAAGGTGCATTAAATAAAAAGTAAAGATCGTAAAGATTTTAACAGTGACACACACACACACACACATATATACTATATATTTATTTTTTTATTTTTTATACTAAGCGGCACAGCTGTTTTCATCGTTGATAGTAAGAAGAAATGTTTAGAATGATTCATTTGACTCTGAAGACGGTGTAACAAGTAACGGTGCTGAAAAATCATCTTTGCCAACAGACCAATACATTTAAAAATATCTTAAAATGTAAAACTGTATTTTAAATTGTAATAATATTTCTCAGTATTACTTTATTTTGCAGCCTTAGTGAACATAAGAAACCTCTTTCAAACATTTAAAAAATCTTACTGACCCCAAACCTTTATTCAGTACTCTATGCATATTTTAATATACATTAAATACAATAGTATGTGTTAAACATCGTGTGTTAATGACCTAAATTAGCAAATAATTATAGTGTTCATTTAGCTTGTCAAAAAATTAGAAGGCAGTAGTATGAATTTCTCTAGTTAAGTTGTCTGATCCAATGCACCATTTTTATGGTGTCTGTCTCTGTAATGTATCGCAGAGAGTTGTGTAGTGCTTGCGTGTGTACGTTTTCACTTATTCTTTTGTACATGCCAGCGCTGTAACTGTAGACTGCTGGCAGTGGCACAGTTGGGTGAGTCAGATCAATTGCAGCGTCCTCCACAGTATTCAGTTACCGCCATGAGTCTAGCTTCACTTTAAACATCCTTCACCTCATCTCTTAGATTTAGGGAATGTTCTTCATGCTTGCTTTATTCACATTTATGTACATTTAAAATTAGAGTTCATGCTAAATTGACAAGTCTGTCATCATTTACACACCTTTATGTAGGTCAAACCCATAGCTGTGCCTGGAAACACATACTATATAGCATGTACTACATTTGGTTACATATTTGAAATGTACATTGAACATAAAATGGTATGCTCAAAATAATATGAATGTGTGCAGTATGAATGAAATTCGAATATACTACAGTGTGTTACTGCACTGGTATAATGAGACCTTTAAATCAGTTCGGGAAGCGTCTCATCATCAGATATCGGCGCTGGATCGTCAACATTTGCTTCTGAGAGGCGAAGAGGCTCCCACTCCACTCGTGCTCTCATTGGTCGATCTCGACCAATCACGTGTCATGCCTGAGTGCCGTGGGCGTGTACAAAGCCTCTGAGAGAGTTTCTCTCTTTGTCGGGCATCCTGGGAAACCGTTTCTCTTGCATCACGATGAAGCAACGCTGCTTTCCGCAATAAGGCTGCCGATATGGCAATATTGTTTAATTTGTATTTTTCTATGAATATTTTTGAAAAATTTGCAATGCACTGAGGCCGCGAAACTTGAACCGCGAAGTGGCAAGGGATTACTGTAGTACATGGCTGAAATAAAGTGTTTTTCCTTCTGTATAGGCATATTCGGATGCAGGGCATCACCATGTTTCTTCTGTGAAATAAATTTGAGTTGCAAGCAAACTCAATGCCTTGTGTGAAACAAACATCATACTTGATTTTTTAAATTATTTTTTTTATCTGTACAGGAGGAGGCCAGAGGTAAGGATGTGAAAGTGGATAATCAACCTGCCCAACATCCTAATGAGGAGAACTACGAGGAAGAAGAAGAGGAAGATGAAGACAACCCCCCCATTCGTAGGGCAGAAATGTGAGGCAATTGAAAGGCAGAACAGCCAATCGCTGCCACTTTTGGATTGGGTTTTCCACCCCATCATCTTAAACATTGTACTGGGAGCTGACTTTTTTGGGTTGTTCTGATGAATAGATAACCGTTTCTTCTTCCGGTCCGGTCCTCATGTGCAAGATGACTTGCAAGATGACCCAACCACTTGCAGACCAAACACCTGCTGTCTGCCTTTACTGTATATCCGTCTGCCATTTCTTCTTCTAAGAAACAGTGATTAAGTTCAGTTTAAATGCTGTTATATCTTGCGTTTGATTTCTTTGGCGGGGCAAAAATCTGAAAGAACAGATTTCAACCACCAGAAACTCTTGCACTGAAAGATTTGCCATTTTTGTTCAGTTTTAGCTCCACATACAAGTTGTATTCCATTTTTGAAGTAAATGTTTTTTTTATTTTAACAGTTAAGACTGATCTTGATGAACAGGCAGCAGTCACCAATCAACCGTAAATCTTCACCTGGCCTCATCCATACATGTACTGGTAATTCATCCATCTTGTTGATGAATGGTGCAATGCAGAAATATTGTATCATGTGTGAGTTTGGCAAGGTTCTTGGGTCAACAGATGTCACTACATTGTTTACATGTAATTCAAGCTGATAACTGTAGCTGTCGAAAACTCGTCATTTTAAAATGTTACTGTACATTTTACTGTAAGTGCTTGTTTAACATAGTAGGATTACTGCTGCCTAAACAGACCAAATTGATTTTTTCAAGATTTTTGATTTTTATGTTCACCAAGTGCCTCATAGAGATTATAGGCAAAACCTTCTCAAATTTTGCCCATCTTGCCAGGATGGTTTAGTTTCTGATCTCTTTATTGAATGTTTCCATTATGGAAAAAAACAACAAAACTTTTTTTGTTCTACCTGCCAACTACTATTCTAGTATAAACTAGTACTAGTGTTACACCTGTTACTGAACTTGGTCCTCAAGTCTTATTGTCACTGTTAGTCTTTAGCATATGATATTTGTCAGCAGAGGAATGAATGGCACATTGAAAATGAGAATTATTAAGATGTAGAAGAATATGAATATGCAAAAAGTAAACAAAAAGGTTGGACTAGCTTTCTCAAATTTGTTCTGAATGTATGCTAAATCACTACAATATTGAAAAAAAAGTATTTATTTTGTCTTGTATTTACATTTTTATATTATATCAAATGAAATAATCTTTTGTCACCTTTTTTTCTGGGATGCATATGATTTTTAGGTGTATTAGTTGATGTAAAATTGGTGAAACCAGCTTTTCGGTTAAGTGTCCAGCTTTAATACTTTATATTTAAAATAAATATCTTTGTGTTTAAAGGTTTTTTCCCCCAGGTTTTCCGTTCTGAAGGTGATTTACAGAGAAATATTTATTGATAATGGCATTGTGATGCTCATCCTCTTTTAATCATGCAGAAAGTCTGTCGGGTGTGCTGATGTTAGGAGTAGTAGATGACAAATGTAAAAATGAACAAAAATAATACTGAGTGCTCTGCTTTAATCTTGCCGTTCCTGGAAGACGAGATGATGAGACACAGTAGAAGTGAAACAGAGGTAATGTGTAGATTCAACTCTCCAGTTCTGCAGTTTTAGAGAAGAACGAGGTGTTCTTCTAATGTTTTCGAGATGTTCTTCCCAAACATGTTCTACTAATCATTCTTCATAAAACAACAAAATTGGTCTGGTGCATATTTGTATATTATTTAGGCTAAAATCATTAATCAGTAAGAATTATTGGCTCCCTTGGTAAATATGAACATATAAATCTGGATTGTTAACCCTTTTGGTCTTTTATTTAAAAAAAAGAAATCACAAAAATCAAACTTTTTATTGAAGGGAATCTTTTGCAATTGGCCGCAATTACTGACACCCTTTATACTCACATTTTTTAAACCTGCTTTTTCCAACATAGAATTCTCTTCTATAATGGGTTAACCTTAACTGGTGTGTGTCTTGAGACAAAATAATGGTACATTAATGACATTAAATAAATGTTTTTCTCTAAAACATTTTGGCCACAATTATTGGCACCCCTACATTTTTTTTCATGAGTAAAATATCTGTGATGTATATTCCCATTAATAGTTATATTTTTTAGCACACCAGAATGACTAGGAACATGAAACTATCCAACCACGTCTTCTTGTTTCACAGAGGTAAAATATGAAGAAACATTGAAGGGATTATTTGAGTCTTGGGGTCAGAAAGCCTAAAATGTATTATTATTATTATTTATTTATTTGTTCAAAGAACCCCTACATCAACACATGTTGTTTGGGAGGATTTCAAGAAGAATACTCTTCACTCATCGAAAAACAAACTCCAGCATATTCAGTTGTGAGACACCGCTGGGTTCAAGGACTTTTGGCAGCAAACCCACCAGATGCCTTTGATTCACACAGGGATAAGATGCCCACTGGAATCTGGACCTTTAATGACATGGGCCTGTTTTTCTGCCGAAGGTCCTGGACTTCTTGTTCAGATAGATGGCATCATGGATTCTATCAAATGCCAACAGATGAAAAATTCAAACCTGATGCCACTGTCTTCTTGAAAGCCTAATAAATAATGGGCTGTGGTTGGATGTTATAGAAGATGATTGGGCTGAAGAGGAGAAACACCAACATGGACCTGGGAATTTGAAAGATCTGGAGAAATTCTGTATGAAGGAATGATGTCTGATCTCTTGTCAGATGTTCTCCAAACTCATAAGACATTACAGGAGCAAACTCAGAGTTATCTTAGCAAAAGGAGGCGGCAAAAAGTATTTAAACTTTCAATTCTTTTACTTCAATGAAAGGTTAGATTTTTGCACATTTTTTGAATGAAAGTTCAATATATATATTTTTTTTACAGCCATCTTTGATCACATTTACCAGAGGCCTCATTAATTTGGGCTTCTACTGTACATGTCAATTTATAACCCTAACCCTGAAAGTCTACTAATACTCTACTAACACTCTAATGAAAGTTAGTAGACCTGTAGGTGCAACATTACTCATAGTGTCAAAATAAAGTAAAACTCCATTAAATTATGAGGAGGAAGGAGAAGATATTATATAATGATATAATGTGACAGAAGGACAAAACACTTAACTTGGTTAAAGTATTATCTGACTAAATATATTATTAACTATTAGCCTATATAACACTTTACAGTAAGATCTCATTTGTTAAGATCTCAAGTTAATGTGTTATCTAACATGTACTAACAATAAACTATTTTTCCAGCATTAATTATAAGCTATAAAAACCTGTTAATGTTACTTAATTAAAATGTTCATGCTAGTTCACAGTTCACGAAAAAATAAGACTGATGCTGCAAACGCTGTAGGTCATGATAACTAATGCTAACAAATGAAACTTATTGTGTGTTACCTATATACCCTCACCCTCTATTTTAAAAGGTTAACACTATTTTAAATGTTGGCATGTAGTTACTTATTTTTTATGTAGGCTTATTTATGTTTTATTTAGCCTTTTTGTTTTTCTGTTGTTGAGCTACTGCATTATGTTGTCATTTTTCAGGCAACTATAATGAATCCTTTGGGGAAACGCTAGAAAAACATGTTTTTTGTAGGAAAGCAGAAGTCACTTACAAACAAAGCCACTTCACAGATTTAATAAGGTGTAGTAGGCCTCAGTTCTCTGTTCTTCACTTTCTTGCATGCACGGTTTCCTCGGCTCGGGTTTCATTGGCGCTGAAATTGACACCAAAAGTAAAAGAAAACACTAAAGCGCATATGAATTAGTGATCGCCGCTGAAGCTGAACTTCATAGGACAGTGGCAGGTCATGATGATCAGCTTTTCAGTGTGAAGCAGTGAACATAGGCAGTGGTTGCATAGCTAATATGCGAATTGTCCTTTCAATTTTCATATATGAACGGCATGCAATGCTATAAATTGAGTGTCAGCTAAACATCAAGATGTCTTAACACAATACAAAAGTTTTCATGTTATATGTAAATCTATGATACAGTAGACTACCTGTGTTTGCGTTTAAAGCAGCGTACACGTTTGTAAACACTTTTTAAATGCGCACATAATTTGTACTCTGGTTATACCTCTTAAGGAAAAGTATGTTTGTTTTAAAGGAGACCAAGACGTACAAAGAATAAGGTCCAATCTTTTCTACATGAATACAATCTCAGTTTAAGATATTGTTCAAATACTACTGATCTACACAGAGTCATTATACAAATCAGTGGCCTGTCCACATAAGCCTATAAGAACATGACACCCTGAGCTGTGACATCATTACTTTTATCTACTGCTAACCAGTGTCACATGACTGTATCTGATTTAATCTATGTGCCCTTTCTTCACACCAGTCAAGCATCTAGCAATACCACCCAAGAACGAACACGCCTGTCAAAACAGCCCTCAGGACAAAGTGTGAACTTACCAAAGCCCTGGGTTGGCTGGTCATTGAGCAACCAAATACAGTAATCCCTCACCACTTCGCGGCTCAAGTTTCGCGGCCTCAGTGCATAGCGGATTTTTCAAAAATATTCATCGAAAAATTAAAATTCACAAATACTGCCATATCGCGGAACGCAGAGTTGCTTCATCGTGATGCGAGAGAAACGGTTCCCCAGGATGCCAGAAAAACTCTCTCAGAGGCTTTGTACACACCCACGGGCACTCAGACAAGACACGTGATTGGTTCCCGGCGCGAGATCGACGAATGAGAGCATGAGTGGAGTGGGAGCCTCTTCGCCTCTCTCAGAAGCAAATGTTGACGATCCAGCACCGATATCTGACGATGAGGCGCTTCCCGAACCGATTTAAAGGTCTCATTATACCAGTGCAGTGACATCATCATCATCATCATCACATTCATGAACCGCACATCTCTGTCATCTCCGTCCTTACTGGAGTCTCAAGATACTACTGTCATTGATGAGTGTAGAGCACCATAATACATATCATATGAGAGACAGAGAGAGTAAATGTATAATATTAAGGTTTTATAATTAAATAGATTTAATTAAAATATATTTAAAGTATAAATATACATATTTTAAATATTCTGGTACCTACACACACATATATACGGAAATTCCTAGGGCGGACAATCCTACTTTGCGATTTTCCGGTCCCCATTAACCGCGATAAACGAGGGATTACTGTATGCCGAATAACATGCAGAAGACATACTGTGATCTGAAAGACCGAAGTACAATACAAGCACTACGATACATTCTGTTTGTATCCACCCATGTTTTGATAATAGTCTTTTCTCATTTATATCTTGGCTGCTGCTGTCTAAAGTCAATGCGGGTTTATTTTGAGTAGATGAAATGTGTAAATGTAAAGTACAGGTACAAAAATAGATTTAATAATTCATAAAAATGTACTTTATCAGCTCAAAAGAGTGCATTTGAGAGTTTACTACTATATACAATTGCGTTTATGGAGCTTTCGCAGTTCACTCTGACGGTACAGTACATTGGATTCGGATCTTGGCTTCAGGTTCTGCTGTAATGATGTCAGAGAATGGTACACAATCTGGATGCTGCTGGTGAGGAGGGAGGCACGGAATCTTCCGGTAGCTTTGGAATGCCATCCAGAACTTGAAGTTTTGGCAAATGGAAGAACACACTGTCGAGGAAACACCACAAATCTCAAGGTTAGACTTTATGGTTTGACTTGGCTCTCTTTGAACACTTGGAATGAACTATCACATCTTTGGACAGCTCTTTTTATAGAAAATTAGATAATCTAGCATAGCTATTAACTTGGGGCATAATCTGATTTCAGAGGCAAATTATGCTGTAATAATTAAAAGCTGTAATTAGCTGATTAGTTTTAATTAATTGACTTTTGACAGCAAGTTATTAAAAGCTCAGTGGTGTTTTATATTCCTTTGTGAAAAAGAAGTGTGCTTAATTGTATTGAATGTGAATACATCTTAACTTCAAGGTACTTAAAGGTATATATTTTTTAAATCTGTATTTGTAAAATCTGCAGATAATATATTATGATGAAATAAAAGACCACTTAAGGTTATTTTCAATACCCCTTTAAATTCTGTCATCATTTAATCACCCTCAAGTTGGTCCAAACCTGAATTAATTTATTTTTTCTGCTGAACACAAAAAAAGATATTTTGAAGAAGAAGAAGAAGAAGAAGAAGAAGAAGAATTCAAATATCTTATTTGGAGCACAGACATTGGTCTGTTTTTATACAAAAAGTTACATAAAAAAAGATTTAGACGTTGATTACTATGAAAAATGCAGAAACATACTATTTTTAAATTTTATATGAAATATATATTTTCCAAAACAACTCAGTAAAACTTTACAATAAGGTTTCATTAGTTAACATTAGTTAATGTATTAAGTAACATAAACTAAAAATAAATAAAACACTTGTTACTGTATTTATTAATCTTGGTTAATGTTAGTTAATATAAATATTCATTGTCAGTTGTTTTTTCTAATTAGTTCACAGTGCATTAACTAATATTAACAAAATAATTCTGTATTAGTAAAGGATGAAAATGAACTTTAGATTAATAAATGCTGCAAAAGTATTATTAATTTTCAATTCATGTTAAGTAATAAAACCTTTTTGTAAAGTGTTACCTTTTACTCTAAAACAGTTTGAAAATCAAATCCACAAATCTTCCAAATTTGAAGCTAGTATATAAACAAAATAAAAATGCTTTTGTTAAGATTCTGTTTGGGCGCAATAACAAAAGCTTCCATTAGATGAAATTCGCTTCCCATTCATTTCCTAATTTTTAGGGTTTTAAAATTTTAAAGTGTGACTATTTTTTTCAGGACCATTCCACAGCTTTCCAAATTATGTCCATAGCAAGTGGCAAAACCTTTACCAAATTTCGTACCATTCCGATGAAGTAAAAATTGTCTCTCACCGTGAGCGGTAGTCCTCCAGAAACTGGCAGGGGTTGCATTTGAGGGTCAGAGATTGGAGCGGCGCACTCCTCAGCAGGGACAACTCGCCCAGAGAGGAAATACTGTTTTCAGACAGGCACAAGTGCTGGACCTCAGGAACCTTTGGCAGCTGACGAATGGACGTCAAGTTGTTTCGGTGAAGATTCAGGATTTTACATCTATAACACATGCACGTTCTCAATCACAAGTTTTGTAAGTGATTGTAATGTTTGTCAGTGTTCTGCCTGATATATAACTCACTCTAAAAACTATCTATTCAGTAACTATGAATGTCATTGCACTACATGTTAAAATATTAAAGCAAGCAGGATTTTGAAGACATTTTTTTATAGGCAATGTGTTGATCTACAGTGAAGAAAAAAGATTCTGCATTTGATTATATCATATATATATATATATATATATATATATACAATATAGTCAAATGCAGAATCTTTTTTCTTCACTGTTTTTCTTCAACAACAAAAAAATATATAAATACAATATAGTCAAATGCAGAATATATATATACACATTTATACTTGTTTATACACTTGTTGACGTGTTTTAACACAGTTATTTGTATATTTTGCTGTAGTGTATAAGTATTAAGTATATATGTATTATTAAGCAATTAATTTTGACATTAATTGTAATAATCCAGTGAGATTTTTGTGTGAACATGGAGTTTGACACAGCTCATGGAAGTCTGTCTGGTATTACATGAAGAATCAGCAAAAACTGAGACAAACTAAATCAGGAAGAACTGCAGCAATGTCTCTAAGATGCTTTAAGAAACTGACCTGCAAAACTACCTGAAAATGCACAAGTGTACCTGGACAAAAGCTGTTTGAAACGCAAAGGGTGCTCACACCAAATATTGATTTGATTTAGTTGATAGAAGTTAATTGATCAATAAATTCTATTTATGACCTTTAGATCTTCGTGTGGAGCACCGGCTGTTGTCAGACTCCTTGTGCAAACAAAAATCTCACTGGATTATAACAATTAATGGAAAAATTCATGTTTGGACATGTAAACTGATATTTCGTACTAACACACTGCAGCGTATCTGCCTTAAAACGATTTTATTGGGATAAAAATTCTAAATGCCTAAGACTTTTGCACAGTACTGTATATATATATATATATATATATATATATATATATATATATATATATATATATATATATATATTGTATCTAATGAAATGAAATGATATTCACTGACACTAAGTACCACTTAAATTCTTTTTGGAACCTCTTTATTTATTAGGCTCATTCAATATGGCAACACCTACTGTAATTACCAAGAAAACTTCATCATATTTATACCTAGATTCATACCAAGATTTTTCATCATATCTAGTTTATTCCAAAACCTGTTCAAATTCAAAGCCAAAACATTCCAGAATTTATATTACATTATAAGATAATTAGAAGTTATTTTTTTTCCCTTCAAAACTTCACAGAAATGTACGGCTTATAAATAAATTTTTAGCAATATAAATATAATATTTTATAAGTAAGACCCATATTCAAATAAAATAATGTGACTAAAGAGACAAGAGTTTGATACTGATACATAATTAACAGTTTCCTTCTTACAGTAAAATAAACTCCTATGAGATTACAGCACGCAGCTAAAGTTTCACTACATGTATTTTTACACAGCCATTGCAAAACAACCAATGCAATATAACAGGACAGCCTACATTAAAATATCAAGGGAAATTTGTCTTTTAACCAACCAGATATGCACTCCATCACAATTAATTTCCACAGAGTCATCAGTATTCATGTTATTACAGTGTAGAGGTTAGTGTGGTACCTTGGCAGTCTGACAGAGCTGAGATCCCTCAAAGCGTTATCCACCAGCTGCAGACGTTCCACCCGGATCAGTCTCTTTAGGATGCGGATGAAGTTCTCCAGCTGGTATGGATCTCCCAGGTCTTGATAAGACAAGTTCAGCACCTGCAGTCACAGAGACAGAACTGTGAATGCAAAACGAAGCAAGATAGATGGGATTTTCAGAAGTCTTTACTCCAGTCTTCAGTGTTGCATGCCACTTCAGCAATCATTCTAATATGCTGATTTGCTGCTCAAGAAACATTTCGCATGAGTTTTTCTCAGTCGCTTTGGTACATCCCTCAGATCACAACTGAAATTCTCAAAACTACTTCTTCAACCTCGTCACTTGTGCACATCATTAAAGCAAGTTCTCATACTTTTGAACAAATTGCAATGCTTTGGTATAGCAATGCAATTGATTATTATACAACTGTATGCTGTTTTCTACATTATCAATTGCTTATGTCATTCTTATCAAAATGTATTACACCCGTTCTTTGTTAAGTCGTCTTACCCTTAAAAACATTAGGCCTTAGTACTTTGCATAAGTCATTAAATGGAAAATGAACTAAAAAAGTTGAACTAGTCATAAACTGTCAGTATATTTTCTATAGATTTCTAATGTAAATGTGCACAGAATTGATGAATTAAAGAGATGAATTTTGAATTTCACTAATGAAGGGAAATGTAAAGGGCATAAATACTTACTATTTAGACATGAATTAAAGATTAAGTTACAGGCTTTTGCAGGTAATCCCTTGTGTTATGCTGTTTGAATTGTCTAAACAAATTGTTTGCAAATCTTAAGGATGATTCAAGAAATGTACCAAAGTGACTGAGAAAAACTGTAATAGCAATGTGGAAAAATCTTATGCTGATTAATATTTTGATGAATTACTTCGAAACATTATACAGTGGAGTTCGGTTATGTCGACAGCCTTGGGGGTTGCAAAAAAGTGTTGAGATAACCGTTTAGCGAGATAACCAACACCCAATATGGCGATTTATTTGATGAAGCGATTGGCATGCTATAAAAATGTACATACACTGTATATGTTTGCTAACAAAAAAAGGCATATGTGCACCAAATAACAGCAGAGATTTACCAGTATACAATAAAAAACACCTTCCATTCTCCATACAAACCTTTAATTATATCCTCCAACGTTGCAAACACAATTTTGCTCACAGCGTAAACAATCATAACATATTCGTAATGTCATTACGCTGTACTAGATTGCATACTTTCTTGCGTTCTGCCCGTCTAATGTGCTTTCTCAACAAATTCGGCTTCGTCCCGTCTTTTAATGACCTTCAATCTGTTCTTCAATCCGCCGCGGCGCAGAGCAGAGCGCACATCAGAACCAGAAACAGGGATGTGTTTGTGTGTGCGTGTGTGTGCATGTGCATGTGCGTGCACGTTGTGTGGCTGTACTAGATTGCATACTTTCTCGCGTTCTGTCTGTCTAATGTTTTACTCAACAAGTATCACCAATAAACGGCTTTAACCAGCCTCGGAATTCAGGGTTTGATTCCCACTCCTTCCTGTATTTTTGGGTGTACAGTTTTGACTGAGACATAATAAACAAGCCAGCTAGTTAGCTTTTGTCACAGACAGGCACACACACACAGTGGTCGAGAGTACGAGAGGCTGTGTGAGTCAAACAAATGCAGCGATTTATATTTTTGCAGTGATTTACTTTTTAGACAAAGAACATTTGACCTTTGGCTGCGGCAGCTCTCGCTGCTCCTTGAGAAGAGTAAGAACGATATGTGCTTTCACTTCAGAGAGTCTCCAAAAGTCTCCAATAACTCCAGATAAAGTCGTTAGATTTGTCACTAGTCGCTTTTTTTTATTATTTGTGCTAGAGTGGTCTGAAAACTCGCTAAATATAGCGAAAAAGGCGCCAAGTTGGCAACCATGTGAAGTGGCGTATATGTCCCTCATTTTTGCTCGAGATACTAGGATTCGGCAACATATTAGAATCGACATAACCCACAAAAAATAATAATAAGACAAATAGGGAGTTTGGCGGTTCCACTTCAAAAACGTCGACATAATAGTATTGGCAAGTTAACCGTGACTCGAGATAAGTGAACTCCACTGTATATGTCTTTACTAAACAGATAGACAAATAGATGCTTGTTTGGTGTCTCACCACACAGTTCTCCCAGTTCTCCTGAAGTCTCTCCTCCCATTTCTGTCCTTCATCCTCTCTCCTCTTCCTCCTGCCTCTTGTTAGAAATATGTCTTCACTGTTAACAGACAGCTCGTCTTCAGCAGGTCCTGTTTGATGACATCACTGATGGTCTGTGTCCAGTGATTATGTGATGGCAACACTATAATTTCTTAAAAATGAATAGTGACCCAGAATGACCTCTTACCCTCTCTGACCCTGGGACAAGCAAGCTGGTCTCCGCGGACATCATGCTCCTCTAGCCAGTGCCATGAAGCAAACCTGAACCGGCTGGATGGCAACTACACAAAACAATAGTATGTATAGTTTAGTATGGACACATAAGGTGTCAATCAAACCACACATAATACTTTGCAGTCATACTGACTTTGCAATGACTTACTGGTGTGGCAACAATGCCAGAGTCTGGAGTCAGTTCCACAGAGAAAGGAGTGTGTGTGTCGCTTAACTCAGAGTAGTGCGAGTGAGACTTCGGAAAACTTTCACTGCTGGTGTTCACTCCAGAGGAACTAGACAGAAAGAGAGAGCCTGAAGTCATTAACAAACATTACATCGGTCAAATGCTTAACATTCAAACTTAAATAGATATGAAAATATAGCTATTTGACATTGCATTACCTGCTACGATAAGCACTGTACGGCTAAATAACATTTGTTGATGTTATTAATGAGATGTAACCAACTAATGTCAATACAGAGGAGTCCACTTATCTCGACCTCGGTTAACTCGTCAACCCTATTATGTCAACGTTTTTGAAGTGGGACCGCAAAACTCCCTATTTGTCTTAGCATTTTCTTGTGGGCTATGTCGATTCTTTTACGTCGCCGAAATCTAATATGTCGAGCACAAAAGAGGGACAAATTCGCCACTTCACATGGTTATCTCGTAACTAATGATCGTACCTAGTTCACTGCGTATGCGCGGAGTTTGCGTTGCACGTGGATCGCACGTGAATCTCCAGTGACGCTTCACTCACAGTGCCGCGCAGCCGCAGAAGAAATTGCGGAAGTGGCGGAAAAATCAAGCCTTGCAGATGCTATCTTGGAAGAGGAGATGCAGGAGTTCGCTATCATTGTCCAGGAATTCCCAGATTACACTGACATCGACAAAGGCGTCGTTACTGATAGAAGCATTTGTTTTCAAGCAGACCGTTAAAGGCAAAAAGCAACTAAGCATTTTAGAGTTTGTAAAGAAACCATAGTAACCGCGTGTGCAATACATCTCAGAACTGTGTCCAAGCGAAATGACTGTGTTATGAGCGAATGTGTTTATGTGACTGTGTTTACACTGTGAGCGAAATTGTGTTTGCAGTGTTGGAGAATATAATTAAAGGTTTGTATGGAGAATGGAAGGTGTTTTTTATTGTATACTGGTAAATCTCTGCTGTTAGTTGGTGCACATATGCCTTTTGTTGTTAGCAAACATATACAGTGTATGTACATTTTTATAGCATGCCGATCGCTTCATCAAATAAATTGGCATATTGGCTGTTGGTTATCTCGATCCTCGGTTATCTCGACGCTTTTTTGCAACCTCCGAGGCCGTCGACATAACCGGATTCCATTGTACATTTGTACAAATAAAGACAGATCCTTGGCAGTGTTCCAAAACATAGTGAGTTGACAGTAGTGTATTGACAGAAGTGCCATTTTAGAAACATTTTTACCATTGAACTAGGAAATCCTGTTTCATTTAAGTAATTCCGTTCAACATACAGTACCCTGCAAAAATTAAAAATGGGTTGTGATAGTTTGTTACCCAAATGATTAAAAAATCCCAAATGATTTCCTCTGATAATTTTTTCAGATTAAATCACCACTTAATTTAGATGTTATCATATGACAAAACAGCTTTAAAGAATCATAGTGTACAGTAGAACACCTACGCTATCCGAATGTGCTGCCTATGTAGGGAGCTCAGCAGGCTTTGACACACGTCCTCTGTGTGTAATAAGAGCCTGCGTGTCCTTACATCCGCTGGGCTGAGGTTCTGGTGTAGATTACCGTGAACTCTGCACCCTGATCCGGATTAAAGTCACCCGCGTCACCCGAGCACACCGCCACATTATATCAGAACATTTTATAAGATACGCTGTTAGTGGCTATTGCTGATGTGCTAGGTTCTGTAAAGCTGCTACTTGTAAATACACATTATTTTCAGTTAGGGATTAATTAAAATATCATGAAATATTTGTAACATGGACATTACATAATGTCTTTAATAATAATATTTTAACATAATTTCTTAATAACTGCGACAATGTCATAATTACTTAATAATAAGCCTATATTAGTCAACGAATAAAATGCCTATTAAAGTCGATCTTCATTTTCCAGTGGTAATTCCCATATATTATGTAGGAAAAATACTTATCAACAGTCTTCCAAACAAAACAAGCAGATCTAAAATAAACGCAAACTGATCATGCGTTTCTGTTCCAGCAAGTGTATGGATTAGTGTCTAGCAAGTCTCCTAAATTAGGAGATACGGTTTAAAACTGTTCCTACCTTTCGGACATGTCCGTAGGTTCTGACAGGTCCCTTTGGCATTTGGTATGCGTTGAAGCAGGTTATTTGCATGGAATATAGTGCGGTTTCCCATTGATGATGGATGAAAAGTGTGCCACAGTGCGACAGGTGAGTGTGAGCTCTGCGCATGCGCGCAGCAGCGTCAGCTTCAGTGATCTGCGCACGGAGGTCAGCCAGGGCAGCAGCGTGTCTAATGTTGCACTCCAGTGACTTTTGGAAAATTCAGTATTGCTGGAAAATGTCAGTATAGCTGTAGCTTAGCCCTTTTATGCTTGTACATGCAAGCTTTTTGGAATGATAGTGATGATTTGTACTTTTGGAAATACATTTTTTATCAAACCACAAGACTATTTAAATGAACTAATTTTAAATATATATAAATTAGTTAAATATACTGTATAGTTAGAATTAATTCACTGGTCACTGATCACCACCTACTGTCGCACCAATATAAAAAGCAGAAAAGTTTTTATATATATAAAATAAAATTTTATATATATATATATAATCTCGGTTAAGTATGTAACCTTATTTCCCTGAATAGGGAACGAGACGCTGCTTCAAAGCACTATGGAAAAGCCTCTGCATGAATGCATCATGAAGCATGTATACAATTTGTAACGAAGTGGCTCAGGGAGGAACGAGGAAGCAGCAGGATATAACTCAAAAGTCCACATTTAATAATCATAAACAAAACAAAACACTTTAAATAACAAAACAAAGAAGCACGCATGTGCATTAAACTGAACTTAACCAAAACATAGAAAACTAGCAGGTCAGGATCACAAAGACGGAAACATCCACATTACCAATTCAACAACCGACAAACACAAGGGAAATGCAAGAGTGATTTATACACAAGAGGAATCCACAACACCTGGGAGACTAACGAGCAAGTGATTACAAGACAGGTGCAGGGAGTGAAACAATGACCCAATAGACAGGAAGTGAAACAATGACAAGACTGACAGAAAGTGACAAGGAAGACCCAGACAGAAACAGGGACACGTGTTACACAATTCAACCAACCGCGTGAGAGGATGTCAGAGCGTGTGACGTCACAAACCAGGAATCTACAAATGCATGCCATGCCAAAACGCTGCCATTGCGACAAGTGCATGTCAGATGTGATCGCCCTCAGACGAAGACACACCTGGGCTGCAAGAGTGAGGTCTAGGTTGTAGAGCATAAAGAAGTGTGCAGAGAGGACCAGCCTGCCGCATCACAAACATAAGGAAGAGACTCTTGACAGAAGGGCCTGAATGCTAGCCATACTCATGTGGAGGGTGCGGTAAACCCGGCCGACTCATAAGCTAGTGAAATAGATTTGGCCAACCACTCACTCAATCTCTGCTTGGACATCAGGGACCCCCTTTTTTGTTTAGGAGGCCCAAACATACAAACAGTGGTTCAAATTCTTGCATAAGCACACAATGTCCAGAATAGTTAATGGGCCTCAGTGTGCCACAGAGGAGACAGGATACCAGTGGGTTTACCAGTACTGGTTTACCAGTACTCCCCAAACCTTCCACCCAAAGGTATGTGGAAAGCAATGAAGACCGCCACATACACCTTTAAGGTGGATAGATAACCCAGCAGTGAGTCGGTATTGAATGAACTCGAGTACTGTAACATCCGGACAGTTAACTGGGTCCACTGGTATCCTGGCTCCCCAAACCTTCCACCCAAAGGTATGTGGAAAGCAATGAAGACCGCCACATACACCTTTAAGGTGGATAGAGATAACCCAGCAGTGAGTCGGTATTGAATGAACTCGAGTACTGTAACATCCGGACAGTTAACTGGGTCCAGCAGCCGACCACCGCATAATGAAGCTTACTTCAAGGCATAGTCTCCTCATTTGGAAGCTCTGGAGTAAAGAATGGTCTCAAAAACCTCAGTTGAAGGACCAGAGCTATAAGCTGGGCCCCCTCAGAGGCCAAGCCAAAATCTTCCAAAATCTGCAAACACTCTTCAGAACCCTTGGGAGCAGAGCGATCAGTTAATACTTCGTGAAGTACAGTTGACGACTTGGCCAAGTCCTGAGCCAAAGCATCCAGTCCAGAGGAGCTGGATGTGATCGAGCGACAGAGTGGACAGTGAGACGTCTCTCGAGATGCAGATGTATACACCTGCCTGGTTACGCATTCTCTGGGCCTCAGCCCCTGTCTCGACAGGATGTCTGCTCCCAGATTTTATGTCCCAGGGATGTAAACTGCCCTTAGTGACAGCAACTTCCCTTGGAACCACAGAAGAATTTGGTGCACCAGTTTATAAAGTGGGCGTGAGTGCAAACCACCCTGATGATTTATATAGGCGACCACAGATGTGTTGTCTGATCGAACAAAAGCACGATGGGAGGAATTGCCTAAGAGCCATAAAGACAGCCATAATTTCCAGACATTGTGCCAGGAGAGATGGTCTCCCCTCTACAGACCTTGTGCTAAGTGACCATCTAGGATCACTCCCCATCCGGTGAGGGAAGCATCCATTGATAGCACTCGCTGACATCAAGGAGCTCCAAACGGGTCCTTGGGAAAGGAGTCAGGGTTTCTTCCACGTCTAAGGCACGAAGGCATCGTCGCATGACCTTGATCATGGGAAAACGGGTTGCCCCTCGGGGAAAACCCCCTGGTCTTGAGCCACCACTTCAGGGTTCTCATGTATAGCAGGCCAAAAGGTAGACTGTTGGACGCTACTGTCACCATAACCAACAGTCTCTGGAACTGTTTTGCAGTGAATGATTGGCCTAGGTTTCGATGATTCGATGCGTGCCTCGGAACCGAATCCTACGCCTGAAAAAATGATCCTCGTAACTAGAGAAAGCACACTTTTCTGCGTTCAACCTAACCCTGAAATGTCAGCAAAAGCAACATCTTGATGTCGAAAAGTTAAATGAACTGAGCAAATATCAACAGATCGTCAATGTAGTTCAGCATTTAATGTCTTGGAAGCTCAACACCTCAGTGCTGCGTCCATACATTTGAAAAGTGAGGAGATAATAGATCTAATGGAAGAACCCGATATTATTGTACCTTTTCCTCAGGGACTTCTTGGATGTATGGTCACCAAAGATCAGATCAGATCAGTCCTCTTCAGTCCTCCCTTTTTAAGAGGGTCAAAGAGCCACCTAAAAGGGTCGGTAACATATTTATAAAAGTTAAAAAAAAAGAAAAAGAACTGGTTAAATTACTGAAACGAAACGTGTGTGATCAGACAGAGACATGGGTCAAAATAATTTCTTTAGTGATTAAAAAAGTAAGTCACAAGATAAACACCCAGTTACTTTACAAAGGAATAGTGAATTGTAGGAAAGAAAATATATACACAAGAATAGAAAAACAAAACATGGAATAAGAAAGCGTGGGACAAGCGGAGCCAAATCAAAGAAATCAACAAAACATAAATAGCTAACTTATTAGTGAATATCTTAATCTACCTTTAAAAAAATAAAGACAGAAAAAAACACCTACTTAAGCTATACTAACTAACAAACATAAATACATAGAGTAGCAATCGCTCCTTACCTGATGTATATTAACAGTCACAAAACCTATGCGCGCCTTGTAAGTCACGTGACATATTTTCCCCGTAAAATCAAAAATCAAAAATCACTCCAACGTAAAACTCCTCGAAACTGGATGATTGTGACACTGGCACCTCTCCCTGGGCGGAAGTAACAGCAGAGCATAATTCCAACCCCAGGAAAGATACACTAGATCTGAGTGATGGGAAAAGAGATGAGGAAAGCTTGTCTCTAACCTAAACTACAGATCTTGAGGCCTTCCATAAAAAAAAAAAAAGATTTATTGCATTATGCATAGATGGTAGGCTGGTTTTCATTTCTAATACTTATTACATATATATATATATATATATATATATATATATATATATATATATATATATATTGAGATTATCCTGCTCTCTGCTGACCAGAGGAACAGTGTAGCTGTTACAGTGTACACAGCCAGAGCCCTCGAACGCTGACTGTGCATGCTCCGCTCCGCTCCCAAACAAACAACACAAAGCACATGTGTTACCCCACACGTAATTTTGTAGCGAGGGCAGGGATGAACACATAGCCCAGGGGTGGGCAAACTACGGCCCGTTGGGCTTTTTAATCCGGCCCGCCGAACTTGTAGAAGTTACGTTATTAAATTAATTTTTATTGTAATTAAACTTCCTTAATTTGACCTTTCGCTGTAATGTGTGTGTTTCCCCAACAGATGGCACACTCCAAAGACATTGACCTTTGTTTGTGTTACTCTCTACTTCCCTTTTTTGCTTTGAACTTTGAGCTCTTCAGTAAAAATGAGCGGACCAAAGAAAAGAAAAGTAGACAGTGAGTACCAAGTGTTTAGTAGAGTGGACAGCAAACTATTTATTCGCTGAAGTCCGATCAAGGGCTGTACACATTATTTTTTTTTTGGTGACCTTTTCTGCTAGTTATACTGGTGTGACAGTAGGTGGCGATAAGTGACCATCTTTATGAGTGAATTTTTCAATAAACCGATTTGATTAATTTACAAAACTAACTAATTCTAACTACAGTAATACCTTGGTTTATGAGCTTTGTATACGAGCAAATCGGTGTACGAGCATGGAAAGTCAAATCGGTGTACGAGCATTGTATCGGAGTGAAAGAAACATTTTCCCTCGCCCACACGTATTTTTTTTGTGGAAAAGTCCTAACGCTCAGCATCTTCGTGTGCATTTTTACTGGAAATATCCTAACGACAGCCTCTCACAAAGCCTATCACCCCTTAACTCGTTCATTCTCTCAGCGTCGCTCGGTTTGGTTGTATCATTCATCACAGTGCATACTTTTATACGTGATTTACAGCGGTTTTACCTCGTGTGGTTAAAATTCATTGTGATCGCTATTGTTCACAATGAAATATGTACGTACGGTACAGCATATAGAAAGAAGTTACGAAATTCTCCCTCTAAGCAGTAATCCCCTCTTCTCGTCTCCTTCACGCCAGCAGCGATGCTACTCAAAGGTAAAGTGTGTTTTACAGTAAATTGTCAAGTATTTTTAGAGTTTAATTGTCAATTATTAATTAGTATTAGTATTAGTAAAACCCCAAAAATATTTAAAAAGGGCATGTGGAACGAATCGAGTGATATTTTTTGCATTCTTATGGGGAAAATTGTTTTGGTGTACGAGAATTTTGAGTTACGAGCTCGCTCTTGGATCGAATTAAACTCCTAAACCGAGGTATTACTGTATACTGTATATTTAACTGATTTGGTCCCAGGTGTTAAGTGTTTTCTGAAGGGGCTGGAGAGGCTGATGAAGTGGCCAAGGATGTCCTTAAAAGCCTACAAATCAAGATCTGTAGTGCTGAAGAAGGGGAGAGTCTCAAAGAAATTTGGATTCTTAATAGATGATACCAAATCCTAACTATCACAGAGAATATTAAAATATTAAAACGTCTTGGAGACATTTGATGCAACACTCAAGAACAAAGCACTAATAAGAGAGGTTTGTTGGAAATGTGAGTAATGGTTGCAAGCAGTTGACAAGAGTTGCCTCCTAGGGTGGTTCAAGACTTGGATCTATCAACATGGCATACTATCAAAGAATCCTCCGCCCACTGCTGCTATTTGAGTTCCCAATTTCCACTGTTGCCAAACATGAGATGGTAGTGAGTCAGTTCTGGCTGGGTTTCCTAAAACTATCAGTAGCATTGTTCTGAATATGAGTTCTGCAAACTGAGACTGCCCTTGAAATCTATTGAAGAGTTCAAGATAATGCGAATAAGCGAAATTCTGCAGTACTGTGAATCTTCAGATCCAAAGATTACTGGAGCAAGAGTAGCAGTGTGAATGGAAAAAAGTGGAGATCAGTAGCTGCAGTGGAAGGAGCTGAGGCGAGTCTGAGGCATAAAGTGTTTGTGGGAGTAGTCGGCAATGGGAAGAGCTGGTCTTGGAAGTTTTTAACTCCCACATTTTGAGCTGATCCAAAAGGAAATTAGGGCAGCTGTGGAAGAGGAGAGAACTAGCAGAGCAGTAGCAATATTGGACCAAATGGGAGAATGATCTCCAAAACATCACACAGCATCAAGTTCTTCATCATGGCTGTCTATGACATCCTTCCTAGTCCATCCAACTTGTCCTGCTGGGGTCTTACAGACTAATAAGCCTGCACCCTCTGCGAAACAACTAGAACATATACAGAGTTGTTGCTATTGGTGGGCCGAACAGGAATGCCATTCACTTGGTTAAAGAGGGAGAAAGACCAGTTAGAGAACACCAGAAAACAATTACACAGGATTAGAGGATGGAAGTAGACCTTGGTAAGCAGCTGCGGATTCCTGGAGTAATATGGAGTAATATCATTGAGGATGTGACCTAGTGTAGAATCTCAAAGTATTAAATATTCAGGAACAATACATGTCACAAGTGAATCAATGAATCATTCTATGAAACGATTTATTCAAACACACCAATTCCTTCACTGCCATGGGTTTGCTCGGAGATGCGCTATGGCTGATTCTGCTTTGACTAAATTTAGAAATTTTTCCATTGGTGGAGATAAAATACATACAATATAGTGTCATAAGTGGAAGTCACTCAATATGAACTTTTTGTTTATTGATATGTTGTGTAAAATGCAATATCACTCTGCTGATATTCAACACTCTTGTTCAATTGATATGACTTATAAATGTAGTAGTATATGATATAAACAGATAGCATACAAATTATACATAGTAAATAAAGTATATAATGTAGAATAAAGTTTTAGTCAGTTAAGAAAATAAATTGTTTACTCTAGCAGTGTCTAGAGTATTCGCTCTCTCTCTTTCTCTCTCTCTCTGGACTGCACACGAATGGTGACAAAACATGAAGTGACGTTTCTGTAGAGATGAAAGTTGGTCTTGGAGTCGGAGAGCTTTTTTTAAAAGACACTTTTCTCTGTTTGAACACTTTGAGCATCTTCTCTTGCTTTGACATATGATCTCACTAACATCATGCAAAATAGGCCACTAAACATATTTTGAATATTTGTAACTTGACTCTTTACATTTAACTTCCCCCTCCATCTATTGTCAGTAAAGTAATACATTTTGTTTGTCTTAGAATTGTTAAAGTTTTCAATAGAGGTTATTTTAGACATCAAAAGCGTGTGCTGACAGTGTGTGAACAGCATAGAGGGTTCTTATGCATCTTTATTTTGCATCAACTCTGAAATTTCAAAACGTCTGTCACTGAAGTAGCACAAGATGACAAGTTGAAGACATTCATTTTTATTTCTGAAACAGAGAATACAGTTGGTATTTTTCCCCATCATTTATACCAAATGCACTCTCTCTCTGCCTGAGTCTCCATGGCAACAGCGCTCCACTATCTGTACATTCACAACCTTACATTAAATCAAAAACTCATATTTATATAATAAGGCATATTAGTATGTCAGCAGTAGTTCAGCCATATACGAAACCAAACAAAGGGTGGTGGGGAGGGAGGATCAAAAGATCTTAAGTGAATCTATATAGAGAGAAGTACTTGCAATAAATATCAACATTTCTCTACGGAACACAATAGCAAATATACAAGGGAAGAAATACAGGAATTACAGGAACGAATGATGCTGGTGTGGATAGATAAGATGTGAGAAATGTGATGGAGGGGCCGCAGAGACTTGAAATATTTACAACTCTACATTTCCTGGTACGGTTAAAGCTTATGAGTATCAAAACACAATCGCTTTTAGAATATAAATATCCTGTTTATATAATATTTTCTTGTGTGTTTAGAAAACCATGGCAAAGTAATGAGTTTGTAACATCGTGATTGGTGGAAGAGAAGCATGAAATTGGCTGAGTGTCACGTTGTGATTGCTGGGCTTTTACATGTCAAAGTTGTTTTCAAAGGGCTCGATGACTTCAGGATTCATAACTCTGCCCATAAAGAGGATTGATCCTATGAGAAAACAAAATAAAAATGATGTTACTAATGATAACATTCACAGAAAAAAAACCCACAATACTAAAAATAATAATATAAGTTTTGTGTTTTATATATTACACTACCATTCAAAAGTTTGGGTACACAAAGATGTTTTATTGTTTGTTTCTTGAAAGAAATTAATACTTTTATTCATATACTTTAAATCTGACAGGTAAAATGGGGAAGAAATATTACAAAAATATACATCTCAAATTAATACTTTATTTTTGGACTTGTCAAATGTATCCCGGTTTCCACAATTTAAGCAGTACAACGGTTTTCAGCATTGATATTAATATAAAAAAAATCTTCGAAAGACTTCTGAAGGATCGCTGAAGGATCTCAAGTCGCTTTGGATAAAAGCGTCTGCTAAATGAGTAAATGTAAATGTAGGATCATGTGACACTAATTACTTAATGCATAATTATGTATATAGAGTAATTATGCCGAAAATTCAGCATTGCACCACAGAAATAAATTACATTTTTAAATATATTACAATATATTATATATTGTTTTTAATTTGAGTTATGGTCATGGGCTTTTGAAGTTTGTACGTACCTGTTTTTCTGTTTCTGATGACGAAGAAGAAAGGGTGGTCAGCCATGACCTGTGGGTAAAGCACTAGAGTCCTCGTCAATGCGATCATACCTAGAAAGGCAAACAATAGTTGCTTATATATAGTGACGGGGTTAGTTCTTCATTCATAACTAGAAGATATAGGGACTTAAGATATCTGGTCCCTATTTACTATATGAATAAAAAACTTTCTATACATGGTTTACACAGATTGTTGTACATACCGGTATATGTTTTGTATGTGTGTGTGTTTGTGTATGTATGTATGTTTTTGTTGCTGTTGTTGTTTAAAACAAGAAATCTTAAAAATGTCTTCTACTTTGACTCTTGAATAATCAATAAAAACAAAACAACTTTTCACCACACCCAGAAAACAACATGAATACAATGATTACATCATAATTAGCACATGTTATTTTTAAATATTTTTCATACTTTTAAACTTCCTATGTACATCAATGTAGAACATATGCGTATAAAACCTTTTTTTTTTAAAGTATTTAAGTAACACTACACGATGACTTGTTTAAAAAGACGTGTTGAACAGGAGGGGGCGCTTTTAGCTTGTCTGAATGTACAAGATTCTCAGAGAAATGTATTGCAGTGAGAAAAAAGCCTAAGAGAACTGACACAAAAAGGAAGGATGGGGTGGGTTGGGGGGCGGTTGGAAGGGCTCAAAAGGTAAAACTGAGAGACAGTGACAAAATGTAAATTCGAAAATTTGAAGGATAATTGAAGCATAGACGAAGACAGATAGGGAAAGAATATTTAATGTTAAATGCAATTATAGTAGAATGTGCCAGTAAAATAGAAATAAATGTCACCTGATCCTGCCGCCCCCTCTGCCCCTTCCTCCGTCACCTCTAGGTAAGCCTTCTGCACAGCCTTTCCGATAAACAAATCCTGTCCATCTGTAGACAGACAGAATATGTAAATAAATAAGATTACATAATATGAAAAATAAATAAATCTGAATATGCAAAGCAAGTTATTTCCATGTATTTATGAGTTGGTGTAATCAGAAATGCAGAGCAGTGTATAGTACACATACAGCTTATTCAAACATTAAAGATTTAAGGGCATATTTAATACTGAAATGGAAAAATGTATGAATTGAACATGAAAAAATTAAAATAAAATAAATAATAATAATATTAAATAATGAAATGTAATCAGAAAACTCCCCAACACCCAACACAAAAAACAACATAATGACAATTAGGCTTAATAATAATAATATTATCATATAGCATACTTAAATAGATAAATATAATTTTGTTGCTACTAAAAATGTCGGAAGTGCTTGTACAAGCAAAAATCGCCATCACAGTAGCTGGGTGGTTGCTAGAGCAAAACAAGCGTGTTACTTCCTGTCCTTGAACAGTCAATCACATTTTGATCATCTGTGTACCTGTGCAGAATAACAGTGCATTCTCATAGGTCAGTGGGTTTGCTTTATCGATTACCTGTCACCTTGGCTGTCATGGCTGACAGATCGGCATCTTTGGTGAAGATGTTCTTGATGCCCAGCTGCTGCAGTGTGTCTCTCAGATCAATCTTTTGTTCCACCTTGAATCTAAAAACGATCAGGTTAGCATGAACTTTGATGAAAACACCTTGTAAAGCATAACACCTGTGCCTCACCTGGGCAGATAGACCTCCACCTTCTGCCTCTTGACATTGTTGGCCCACTCCTCCAGCAGCTGGGCTTTGATGATGGGCTCCAAGGTGGCCAGAGGAACTTCCTGACGGGGCAGAACGATCATCATGCTCATGTCTTCACCTTCATAGAGCATCTCCAGGACCTGATATACTCCACCCGCCTCTGTGGTGCCATCGCTGAACTCTCCTGATGATGGACAACATGGAAAGGTTAGTGATTATACTGAATGTTTGACATGATGGAGAGGATTTCAGTAGGATGAAGCCATGCTGTTTTAGTCTGACTGAGATCCTATAATAGTTTTTATTCATATTTTGAATTATTTTTCATTTGTATATTTTCTGTCCTCATTTTCTTTTCAAATGTTTAGTCATTTCGGCATTTTTATCTGTTGGTCCTGTAAGCGCATTCTTATAAATTAATTATGTAATCTATCTGGATGTTTGAAGCTTCTGAGCCGCTTCCAATGTCCTCTAAAATTAAGGCAGGTAATTTCAGAGAGGCTAGAAATATCAAGCTAGCTTTGAAAGCGCAAGATCCCACCCTCCTCTCAGTTTGCTATTCAAAGCTACGCCTCCTCCAAAACACATGAATGCGCAGAGAGCCTGCAAAATGTCTCAAGAGACGGGGCTAATTTACCTCATATCTCAAAGCACATAACATTACAATAATAATGAACATAACCAACTTAGAAAGTTCTTATTTACACCACCTGACTAACACTGCATTAGCTTTTTGCTTCAGAGAGAGCTACTGTTTGTGTGCACCGCTCATTGACCGTCTGTCTACAACTCTGCATAGCCTTACGGAACGTGCTGATGACATGTGAAGTCTGCGTAAGCAGGGTGTACGGAGATGTGCAAAAAGATACATTGACAGCAAGGTTGCCAGGTCAAAAAAAGTAACAAGTTGCCCAACCAGGTGCGTGAATTCTCCACTGAATATATACGCCTCCCAGACAGGGAGGCTGGGTTTTACAGTCGGTACTTTATTGTTCGAAAAAAGTATGGAGGGAACTCTTGATCTTCAGGGAACCAAGGTTATAGCTGTAAGAGAAGTGTTTTTTGAATGAAGTCTTTCTTGCACACCATGGCTGCATTTATTTGATTAAAAATACAGCAACAGGTAAATGTGAAATATTTGTGTCAATTCAAATGATTCTGTAATTTAATCTACAGTAGTACCTCAAGATACGAAAGGCTCAACTTACGAAAAATCCAAGTTACGAAAGCAAAGACGAATAATTTTACTGCTCTACATACGAAAAGTTTTCAAGATACGAAAGGTTTCTGAAAGTCCGAACAATAACAATTTTGAAACTCGCGCCGCACGCCGCCATCTTAGTTAAAGTAGACTCGCCACCATCCTCCTGCTCTCACATTGGTTCCTGATGCTAGCCAAGCCATGAGATCCTTCTCTCTAATTGGACAGCATCCCTCCCATCATGCATCTTCTATACGTACGTGCTGGCGTGCTTTAGCTCAGCCACTCCGCACCCGAAACTTTACATTTTTTATGTGTTTTCGTAAAGTTAAGTGTACGTACGTACGTACGTTATCTGCCGTTTGTCCTCCTCCTCCTCTGCCGCCACTTTCGGAGATAACCTCACTCGAAAGGTAAGCTTCGACATTTTACGTTATTTCATTGTTTATAGGTCAATTTAGCTTTATTATGAAATTTAATGGGGAGTTTTTGGAGGGCTTGGAATGGATTAGCCATTTTACATGTAAAATGTGTTCCAAGATACGAAAAACTCATTATACGAAGGCCGCCTCGGAACGGATTAATTTCGCATCTCGAGGTACCACTGTATTTAAAAATTCTATTTATTCACACGAAAGTTGAATTTTCAGTACCCATTACTCCATATTTTAAACTTTCAGGCAACTATATTTAAGCCAATATTCAAACTTTCCATTTATAACTAAACTCCTGCTCACTCTATAGAAAAACTTGTTCAGCGATATAATAATAATAATAAAAAAGATCAAATAGTCTTACCATAGTAGAAGTCTCCCTGCTGGTACATCATCAGAGTCTGAACTTCACTGCCATCATCCTTGGTGAAGGAGAAGGTTCTGGTGTTTTCTGGTCTGAACTGGTTCTTCCAGCTGCCCCTGAAGTATACAGCATTTACTAGCATGATCATAGTGGAGCTGCTGAAGTCGTCGGCAGTTACCAGGTTTTGGATTTTGCCTGCAATAACAACAAAAACCCAGACTGAATAAATGCTGCATGTCACAATCCTCTCTTTCTCGGAACAGGAAAGACGGCATGATCTCTTAAGTGGCATAAAATCATCTCTCTTCCAAAGCTCTGGGATTTGTGCTGGTATCTGACAGTCTTCTTATAAAAGCTAAAGCTGACTGTGAGAAAATGGATCTGCCTGGAAATGGATTGGAAATGTCATTATCATGCAGAATATAACTGATCTGCCATTATCTACTTTAGTGTCCTCCTTCACTAAAGTCATAGTAATTCCTCTTAACGCCATCTATTCATTTTGAAGAGAGTTCTGGTTGAAAGTGAAATTCTAAATTGGATTATACACTATATATTTATTCCGTGGATTACATATATTTCTATATAATATATTTGGGGGAAATTAATACTTTCTGTTCCACAAGGATGCATTAAATTGATCAAACGTGATGGTAAAGAAATGTATAATATTACAAAAGAATTATGATAAAAATATATCAAGGTTTCCACAAAACTATTTAGCTATTTTCAATTTTTGCATTAATAATAATAATAATAAATGTTTCTTGAGCAGCTAATCAGGATATTAGAATGATTTCTGAAGTAACGTGATACTAAAGATTGGAGCTGAAAATTCAACTTTTTAAAACATTTTAAAATAAATTAAAATAGAAAGCAGTTACTGTAATATTATTTTACAACAATAGTGTTTTTTAATCAATAAACAGCAGTCTTGTTGAGCATAAGAGACTTCTTTAAAAAAAAATACTACCAACTCTGGTATTGTGTGCATATATCTATATTTAAGAATTTTGTGACTTCTAGTTAATGTCTATTGGCTTTGATGCCATATATATACTTCTGCATGGACGTATAAATAAACAAACCCTTCAATACATCCAAAGACGTCTCAAGCCATTCATTAGGTCTAAGTTAACAACAAGGACAGAATTTCAAGAAATCTTCACAAATACAGCAGCACGCAGTCAGTGTGAATAAGTATTTTCCTCAGGCTTACTCTCTGTATGGTTCAGCACCCAAGAGTTGATGCGCTCAGCCACGGCTGCTGACTCGCTGAAGTCCACCGTCTCCACCTCTGCTTTGAAGTATTTCTTCATGAGCTGCAGGAAGTCCTCATGGAAGTGAACCCCCCTCTGCAGAAAGAGGGAGTTGGCCAGCCGGACCACGTACTGCTCTTCATCTGTGGACAGGGCCTGGGTCAGGTTGCTCAGCAGAGAGAACTCCTCATCTGGAGCAGATGAAGGGAACAAGAAAATGCTTTTTTACAATCTGCTGCAATAGTAAAATCTAGTATTAATAATCTCATTAAAAATTCAAAATCTCCCTGAACCTGTCAATAACCAGTCTAGGATATTTTTCACTCCAAATAAAAAAGTAAATTTCACAATGCAAAATAATAAAGATTTAATAAAAAAATATAGATTTTATTTAAATGTTATTATCATTATTTTATTAAAATTTTCATTCCTTTTTAATGCCATTCCAGCTTATATGGCTATATTCATGGCAGGAGCCAAGGTTAGTTATTTAAATAGAATGTATAGGAAAAAGTGCATGGTCACTGTGGCCAATAGGGAAAATACTCTAAAGTTGAAGATGAAAGAGAACATGTAACCTCATGAACTATAGATTTTGTTAACTGCACCTTCTCTGAAATGACTGTAGCCCACGGCCTGTCTGATCTCCTCTAAAGAAGAGCCGCGGGCGCCCAGCTCCACCATGCCCAGAGCCAGAGCCACGCTCAGGGGGGAGAAGATGATGTTCTCCTCTCCTCCTGTGATCTGGAGCTGGTGGTACAGTCTGACCGAGAACTCTGCCGTCACATCCTCAGAAATGTCTGCCGCCTGGCAACCACACCCCCATAGCAACATCAGCGGCAAGAGTCCAAGCAGCAACATGGTAAATGAGGGACGAGCTAATGAGAGAAAAAAGAGAAAGAGTGAGTAATAACGAGAGAAAAAAGAGAAAGAGTGAGTAAAGAGTGAGTGAGAATGAGAATGACATGGTAAATATAACCCCACATGGATGAGAGACATCTGTATAGTGAGAAGGAATCATCATGAAAATATTAGGCCTATTTTATTCTAATAAATTCTATTCTATTGCTCATGATGCAAAAAACTAATTCAGACCCTCACATTTCATGGACTTTTAGTTTGTTATCTTCAGTCACACATGTTCCTTTTTTTGCTTGTTTCCTGCTACTCATCAGTCGCCGTGCACGCTAATCATCACAGCTGTTCTTTTTGGACTCACCTTTATCTTCATCTTGTCCCAGAACAACCAACCAAAAATGCTAAATTTGCTTCAGATAAGCTACAATTTCTTTGTCTTCTTGGAACACTTATGTTGTCTTCCCATCACTTGGCCCTACAACTACAAGACTGTAGGGATGTTCATGATAATGAAGGAAGAAGAAGTCAGATGGCAATAAAATCTAAAAATGTATTATTTCAAAATCAACCAAACAAAACACGAGGCACAAATTATGAGTGTGTCTCTCTCTACCAGGTCTTATATTGTCTATCTGCAAATCACTTCACGACACACATCACACACCACCGGCAGATGTTCTCATGAATGCCTGGCCAAAATAATTGCGACATGAGACTAGTATCTTTGCTTCCCACAAGTCGCCTGCCATGGGACTTGTCGCTCGAATACTGACACACCTACACACACACAAACACTATATTTCCCAGAAGCCCGTACCTTGGACTAATCATCACCTGAGCTGTTACACATTCACAAGAGACTATTTAAACCTGGTTACCCCACAGCTCAGTGCGAAGTCTTGTTTAGCCCCGGTTGACATTTCTGAGCATTAGTTTAACCCCCTGCTGTTTACCCATTATTGAACCTGTCTGCCTGCCTTTTGACCCCTGCCTGGAATTACGACCTGTGAGTGTTATCTGCCTGTTCTGACCTGTCTGCCTGTTACATTGTCTCCGATTCTGCCTGCCCTTCTGTTCCTGTTTGCCCCTGCCTGTACGACCACCCTTGTGATCTTTAATAAAGCACGCAAATGGATCTTAGCCTGAGTGATGAATCATTACAGGACTACAATGCACTGCCACCCCAGTGTCTTTTTGGGACTAATAATTGGGTTGTATTTTCTTTTGTCTGGGTGTCTTGGTTCACCCGATACAACCAGGGAAAAATAGGGATAGGAGAGCAGTTTATCAGGGTGAAGAAGTGTTCCGTCAATCCGCTCCACCCTTGCTCTCGTTTCCTTTGAGTCAGCCTGTGATGGTCCCGAAACAACATCTCCAGCCTGCACCATCATTTCTCTGTTTCCCAGTCCTGTCCCCCAAGAAGCATCCACACAGAAAATCCCCAAACGTAGAGTAAATGCTGGCCAATCTGTACCCAAAATTATTGGATGCCTTAGGTGGGAATTAACCGCCAACTTAACCTTATGTCTTTTCCCCCACATTTAACAGCATCCCTGTGCACACACCATAACTTAACCTTGCGATTTTTATACAATGCCCTTGTTGCATCAGGCTTTGATGAATGGAGATTTGGTTCCACCAATGCCTGATATGTACCCTCCTTAATAACCAGATGCAGCCCAAAAGGAGTTCTCGCCACCACAGCAGTAAAAGGATGGCCAAGAGACTGGCAGAGAAAGGTGGGGAAGGAGCAGGGGCAATAAACGGCTCCAGCACCACTAGATTGACCACTTCCTGTGCATTGTGATCCTCGGCCATCAGTCACTAGCAGCAAGTGTCCCAGAGCTGTTGGGCCATCATGAAAGGTCGGATTCTGGAGAAAGTTCTGGAGAAAGTTCACATTGTCACAGGCCAGGTAGCTGTTGTGCTGCCACCTGTGCTTCTCCAGACAGCAGCAGAATCAGGCGCACTGGCCATTTGGTGCGTGCCCAGCCACAGGCCTCCGCTGTCTTCTCAAAGACGTCCACAATTGCCTCCGGGTCATCCTGTGGACCCATCTTCAGCAGCAGGACGTGGGTGATAGTGGGGGCTGCGAGTGGGGCGACATCTCGGCCAAGCAGGCTCTGGATGATCTACCGGTCTTTATCCTGTGCTTGGACCAACAAGTGGAAGCGATTCTCCTGTTCCAACTTGAGGTACATCAGCGCCTGGCGTTCCATTTGATGAAGACAAGTGACTTCACAAGCTTTGCAAGTGGTGTGGTTTGAGCTGGCTGCATGGCAGCATGTCGACTTCCTTGTACTGGGTTTTGGCACCAGTGTTGCGAGGTTCAAGATAATGAAGGATGAAGAAGTCATGGGTAGAAAAAAAAAAAAAAGTTTATTACGTTTACAATCACTGAAATTAGACACGTGTTTCTTTATTTGTGTTTCCCACTACTCATCAGTCACCATGCACACTAATTATCACAGCGGTTCATCATCCTGGGTTTATTTTCATTAAAGAACCTTTTGTTTATTGAGCCTTTTTGTACTCGCCTTAGTTTTCATCTTGTCACAGTATATCTTAAAATGACCGTTCCCTGGTGAGCAGGTTTCGGTTATGTGTCGGGATTCGGACATTCGTGTTTCCAAGTGTCTGTCTTCTGTTTTGAGCGCACAGGATGAGCATTCGATCGTTCTAGTGCGCTCTGGTTTCAAGTTTTCGTGTGTTGTTGTGTTCTGTGTAGCATTTGGTGATGATTACATCGGCCATGTACTTTCATGTTATGTTTTGTGTTGTGTAGCGCGCAGCTTGTGTTCTTCACTCGCTGCGTGCTTTCATATTGTTTTGTTTGAGTTCATGACACAAGGAAACACGTGACAACCCATGTGCTCTTCTGGCTACTGTCTTGACCCCACCCATCTTGTTATTCGATCATTGGTTGATTACCACACCTGTCCTCCCTCATATCCCTCTCTTGTTTGCTCCCTATTTATGCTCCCTGTGTTTGATGTCATGTGCCAGATTTTCATTGTATTTTCCTGTCAGGTCAGGTCAAGTCCTGTTAAGTTCTGTTTTTCCATCACGGGGTAGTTTTGTTTGTAATTTTGTTATAAATAAAAGCCCATTCTCTGCATCTCGAAGTCCTTGCCTCATCCCTTAACCTCTAACCCATACATGTACAGCTATTCTGGATTAAAGGAGAATACAACACAGAAGAAAATTAATCAGTTTTATTTCAGCAATTAAGAAACACAAATGTGACAAATGTTTAACTAAAGTAATTTTTGCTTATTAAAATCATATATTTTATGTGGATCACTGAACGTGATCAGTAAAGACATATTTAACTATTCCAGGCTCATGTAATATTCTGAGGTTGCATCTCACAGTTTATATTAATTTTGAGATTTAATTCTGTTTTTGAGCAAGATGAGTATGTGCATACTCATATTTAGTTTAGAACTACAATAACTAATGTTTACACAGCACACACAATGCCTCTGCCTCTATAATCTCTCGATTTGTAACATTGGTGCAGAGTTGATCACTGTACATTATTCCAAAGAGAATTTTTTTTTTTTTTTTACTTGATAAATACTGTCACATTTTCCAAGCCCTAATTGAAATTAACATCAGCTTTATTTCTATTCAATTACATGAGTATGTGAGGGAATACATTTTTTATTTTATTTTTTACTTCTAGTTCTGGCAAGAACTTCTAGATGGCACAGGCGTCTTTAACTCATTTGGTAGCAATCACATCATTATCTACACAGGACAGCTGATTGTTTGCTGTCGCATCAGGGGCTAATGGAAGCAATGGGCTTTCAGGAACCCTCCATCTTCTCAACCCTCCACCTGTACAGATGTGCTATTGAGTTTTGTTCACGTATGTTAAATATGCAGCAGTATGTCTTACATGCTCACAGAAATATCTGTGAATATATTGCAGTAGCAAGTTTCTGTACTTAATCTACAGCAGCAGCAGCATAGCAGATCTATTTCGCCAGGACCAAATACAATAACATATCCATATCAATTATCTTGCCAATTTCTATTGCCATAGCAATCTCTCCAATAATTGTGAAATATGCTGCATTATGAAAGTAAGATAGGTTGAGATACAATAGTTTTAACAGTCTCGAATCCCCACAGAGTTAATCTCTCAGTTTCTCCCTTTGACTGCACTGCCAGCGTTCAATGCACCAGCATAGCTGCTTATGCAAGTGAACGAACCCACATTCACCCTCACGTATGCACAGATATAGCTCTACCTTCATCCTAGTATGGCAGTCTCCTGGCTTTAGTCGTTGCCTGGCAACAGTGTTTTCCACACAAACAAAAAATGCAGAGCAGAACATGGCCTTGTGCCATTGTGTGATCGAGATATGGCATGCATGGCATGACCTGGATGAATCTAAATTATGTTCTAGATTAGGTTAGAATTATATTTGTTAGATTGAACAACTTTTAAAAAGAGTATATAAAAATTTGACTGAAATAAGTTTAAGTATTAAATTTAGTTCAACTGAAAAAAAAAAAATTGTACAATAAAAAAAACACAAAAAAATAATAAAAACTTATTTTCAACAAATTAATTAACACTATAATGATAATAATAAGTGAATTTAAAAAAAAAGAGTATTAACTTAATCCAATACATTACACATATTAGGTAATATAATCAGACTACTTTTTGATTATTTTTGATGTAACTCATTTATCAATCATTTGAATAGGATAATCTTCAACCACAAAAATGAAAAGAAAACAAAACTATATTCCATTCTTTGTTATTTAAGGCCTGTGTTTAGTCCTTTCTGGGTGTTTGTCAAGGTTACATTATAAGTGGTTGTCCTGGTCTTGCTTCGTTTAGCGTTTTGTTTGGTAATCTTGCTTTGTAATAAAGTAGTTGTACTTTTATCTTGCTTCGCCTCCTGATTACAACCAACGGTGTGATAAATTGTTAGACCACCGAAAAGGATCTAGTAACTCTGCTGCCATCATCGTGGAGGAACTATTCCTCACCAAGACGGACGGAGGATTGAGGATTATTTGGAGGAGTTCTAAAATTAAAATCATCTCTCATCCTGCTCAAAGGAAGAGGTAATGGATGTGTTCTGGAGCAGCCTGGACCCAGAGTTCTAGCCATTGTGCCTGAGGGAGAAGCAGGCATGACTCTCGAGCAGTACTTGGACCGGGTAATGCGGAGCATAGGCTCACCTTACATGGTCGGTGAGGCGAAGGAGGCCACTCAATCGATGCCACCCCAGCCCACTTCAGAGCCCGCTCCTGAAAGATTTGTTTACCTGCATGTCGTATGACTATTAACCGACATCAGAGAACCGTGAACTTAATAATAATTGCGATAAATATTAAATGATAATTTACTTAATTTTATTATTCACCAAAACTAATAAATTCACAAAAGTAAATACATTAAGTCAAAGAGGTTCAGCTTATAAAAAAAGTTGGGGAATCCATTCATTACATGTAAATATGAAGTTCCAAAAACAGTAATGCATCGTTAAATGACTCACTAAGTGATAATTAAAATAATTTGTGTGTTTGTCAGGAGTTTAGATTCTGTGGATTAGATTTGCAATGTTGAGAAAACACTCCATTAAAGTAAAGTGATTTCTGTAGTGAGGCTCTTGACTAGTGGCCATGTGTGTACAATTCCAGTCTTCCAAATTTGGAAGACTGCGAAACATCGGATGTCATCGATTTCCAATCGAACAAAACTATATTACTGTAAGCATCTATTCAGCACCAAATGGGATTTGAGTGAAACAAACAACTGATTCAAAATCCTGGTTCACAATCCACAGAAGTTTCATCTGTTCTCATTCCTTGAACTTTCCTGATCTCTCCATTTCAGATACTCTTGGTTTAAGTGTTACTCTTATGTGTGTAGGCTTGTGTAACTGGACCTGACCCTGGTGACTGAGGTCTGGGCTAAAAAACAGATGGTTGCTTGTGAATAAGAGATAAAAGAGAAAAGTGAGGGAGGACGAGAGAGGGTTCGCCTGAAAACAGCACCAAACCTGCCTGACCTTTCGCTCACTCATGGTGGATTCTGTACAAAGGTCTGATGGCCACCTGGGAGAACTCAACGAGACCACCAACCACCCTAATGGGACCGAGCAGAGACAAAGAAATTCTGGCTCTTGTGTGAGTGGTTCTTTCTGGTGACACTTTATTTTTCAGTACACCTGCAATGAGAGAAAAACTAACAAAACTAGAGGTGTTTGCACATGTAAAAGCATGTGGATTTTAGTGTGCTCCTAACTGCAGTGCAGTTGCTTGGGTTCCAATGCAGTTACTAAGTCTCTAACTACGTATCCCACCTTTGGTTTTGCTGCTTTATGGTCCGCCAGGTGAAAATCATAAGCCTAATTACTTGATTTGAGTTGTCATTACAGGTTTAATTTATAGGCAAAGTTTCATAATTTTGTTCAAATTGCTAAGAAACTTACAGTGTTTTTATTACCTGAGCAAGGCTGTCAACTCAAGCAAAGCCTAGACAAACCTGTCAGTCTCTGCTCAAGTGAAATCAAGCTTCAAAGTGCCCAAAAATTCTTCTCAATTCCTTTCACACACGCACAGAGCAATTGCTCTAAATAGTCTCCCAACTGCCTTGAAAATGTACTCAACTTGCAAGCACATAGAGATGTCGTCTCCGAAATGGGGGCAGCGTAGGCGCCCTTTTCATCTGTTACTTTTTTACTCTTCATTTTGAGCTCCAGTTGAAATACAAGAGAGTAGAAGGATTTAGAAAGACAATCTGATGGAGATAGTTTGACAGACCAGCTTCCATATCATGAATATCCATGCAACTAACAAATCCAACTTAACTGATGCATTGTTGTTTCTAATTAAGCTGACCAAATATGTAGTTAGTGAGAGGCCAAGTGGAAACACCAGGGTTTTTTTGTATTGAAAATTTCAAGGCTGAGATAGGCAAAAACTTCATAGCAGTATTATATAGTTCTCTGTATTTCACTAAATATTTGTAAGAAAAGTACATGCATCTCCATTTTCTTGCCATTTAGTTTCACTGCAAACAAGCAAGCAAAAGGTATTATAGAGATCTTAATGTTAATGCAATATATTTAATTTAGCATCTTTAACAAAGGAAACAAACTTGGAATTCCATGGTCCAAATTGGAGCTCTTATTTAAAAAAAGAAAGAAAGATTGTTCATTTATACAGGCACATCTGTCATCATCAAATGGAGAATCACAGTTGGTGGCACCAGAACGCTCTATTCACATCCATCAGGCTCCACTTTCCTGACAGGATGGCCCAGATAGAGCAAAGCATGCTGGGTAAAAACTGCCATCCCTCCCCTCTTCAAGCTCCAGAAGCCTCAAGAGGACAGACCCAGCGGTGCAGTGATTTTCAGAAGGGGACACGGAAAAGATGGAGCAGAATTTGACTATAAGTGAAATGTCGAGTAGGTGGAGGAATCAGAAAGAGACCAAATATATTCAGACGGAAGGCTGAGAAGGCAGTGGTGAGGGAACACCAGAGAAGACATGGGTCAGCTTTAACCATATTCAAGCGACTGACACCCATAGGAACCTGCTGAATACTGTTGTACAAAACAAACGACTACTATCGTTCTGAAGATTCAGAAAATTGATCTAGGCAGATATTCAGACATACATTTTTGCTGCCTTCAAGTGCACCTGAGAAATTTTTACTTCCAAGTTGAGCATTCGTTACCATGACATGAAGCTTTATTAATAATAATTTGTTGAAAATGACATTTGCATTTTGCAAAAATATGAATTATGCAGTTATCATTTTACGCAAATTAAATTTCAGGTTTTCAAGCATTTAATCCCACACTCTTCTACTGTATATAGAACCTTAAAATGTTCTTTTTGAGGCACTTCAAATATAGAACCTTTTAGGGATTTATTTTATTTATTTTTTATTAAATGTTATAAAATATAAACGTAAATTAACATACTTTGTCACTAGAAAAAAATAAGAAAGAACCATTAAATACGAAAATACTGTGAAATTAAAATTGAGTCTAGAACCTCATTGAACATTATTTCTAAGACTGTAGAAGAATTGCTAATGAATGGATGTAAAATAGTTAAGAGGAATCTAAATTTAATTATGTTTAAATCAGTCCATTGGGAAAGGTTTGCAAGCTCAATACCAAAGAAATAAAGATTGTATGGGTGTATAGTAGCTTATCCTGCCAGCAGTCCAATACCACCCAGGTCAACACATGGCAGCATCCATCTATCATGAGAGGGTTAGTATCTGGCTCGTCCTGACAGCGTTGTGGCAGAGGTTCAGAGTAAGAGGCTTTGGCCACAGTATGTGTGTGTTTGTGTGTGATATTATCTCTTTCCGTCTGCACTGGCACAGCTGTCCAACAGCATTACCCACTGATGAAAAATAAAAATAATAAATCAATGCCATAAATTGCTGCCACCATAGAGAACACCAGGCTGTTGCACGTCACTCCAATATAAATGATATGAAGCATCTTTACACTCTTATGCAAGCAACACATCACTCTTACCAATTGAAATGAATTTCCTTTTGACCTTTGTTACCTACTTTAACGCATACATACATATATATATGCGCGCGTGTGTGTGAACTGCTTCAAGACAGCAAATTACCGCAGTTTAACTTCACCTATCCTTGCAACCCAGTGTTAAAAACCTTTTATCCATCCAAGTTCAAAGGCAGAGTCGCTTCTTCCCTCTGCTGACGAGTGAAGACGTGACTCAGAAATGCAGGCGTCCTTCAAAAACAACCCCCAAGAGAGAAAAACAGTGACAAACCCAATCGCTCATGGGCTGCCAATGCTCAGACACTTCAAATCTCCTCATCAACATTCACGCCAATTCAGCAGTTCTACAAGAGGTTTATCAGCAGCACAGCAGCCTAAAACATCTAACAAAATCACCAATGCTTAATTTTGATCGATTCATTAATAAATCAATAATTTAAACTATTTAATCAAAATATTCTGTTCAATAGCTTATTAAAAACAATTAAATATATAATATTCAAATATATTTCAACAAATAACATAACAGAAACTAAATAAAGTGTTAAAATATTCTAGTCTTACAACAGCTTATTATTAATAATAATATTTTTAACATATACATATGAATTAAATATTTAACAAAAAACAAACATAAAACGACTTATATTTTATATTATTAAGGGATCACTACTGCTTATCATTTAAAAAAATACTAAAATATGAAAAATCTAAAATTTTAATAAAAATAATTATTTTTTAACTTAAAATACACTGTATACAAATAAGACTAGAGTGACACAACTGCTTAACAACAGCATCTATAGCAAGATAAAAGATATAAAAGTACAACATTTTTACATCTATATCAGAAAAAATATAGACATCTAATCTATAAATATCATTAGTTCAATTACTAGTTCAGTACTTTATATACACACAGCACAAAAAAGGATGTCTTGCATTAATTATTAGTATTTTATCTGCTATAATTCATCCACACCTTATTATTACACAAATTGACTGGGTTTTATTGATTTAATTTAATCTTCTCTCACACAAACCTGACTGACAGGAGAGCAGAACAGGCTGTACTCAATGCGGAGGACAAAGAACATAAGGAAGATAGAAACTAAATTAAAATGTACTCGCTCTCCAGTAAAACAAGTCTGCAAATTCTCAGAAGCAGGGAAATAATTGGTCCATGTCATTCAGTTGTTCTGACCCAGTTAGTTGCTATAAGGCACATTAAGCAGATGCAGTTCAAAAGATTAACATTTCTGAACTGTGATCAATAACAGGACATTTGCATACTGTATGTTTAGAAAGGCCATCACATATGCTCAAGGAACATGTTCAAAAAGCAACAGTGAAGTTCAATATGTCCTGCACACTTAATGACAAAGCCTTTGAGAGAACACAGATGTTTTTAATACTCTTTATGCCATCTGTGCTGTCCTGAGGCCAAGCGACGATTGTTTGCAGGAAGACAGTACTCTGTCAGAGCAGAATTTTTTTTAATCCCGTCGCTGAAATTTGACAATGAGCCTGCTCATTTAAGCTATATATAGCTGCATTTATGGTAAACATTAAAACTGAACAATAAACATTTAGACTTATTTAACTTTTTCAGATATCACATACCCATCCTTATTTCTTTTTTCGCTTCTTTGTCACACTTAAATCTTTCAGATCAAACGAATGTAAATATTAGTCAAAGATAACACAAAATGCAGTTTTTAAATGAAGGTTGTTATTATTAAAGAAAAACAAAATCCAAACCTACATGGCCCTATGTGAAATAGTGAGTGCTCCCTAAACCTAATAACTTGTTGGGCCACTTTTAGCAACAACTGCAATCAAGTATTTGCTATAACTTGCAATGTGTCTTTCACAGCGCTGTGGAGGAATTTGGCTCACTCATCTTTGAAAAATCATTGTAGTTCAGGCAGATTGGTGAGTTTGCCTTTTTAAGGTCAACTGCCTTTTCAAGGTCATGCCACAGAATCTCAGTAGAACTCAGGTCACTTTGACTAGGCAACTCCAAAGTCTTCATTATGTTTTTCTTCAGCCATTAAGTGTTGGACTTGCTGGTGTGTTTTGGATCATTGTCCTGCTGCAGAACCCAAGTTCGCTTCAGCTTGAGATCACGAAACGATGGCCAGAGATTCTACTTCAGGATTTTTTGGTAGATAAATGGAATCATGAATTCTGCTATCACAGCTAGTCTTCCAGGTCCTGAAGCAGCAAAACAGCCCCAGACCTTCAAACTACTACCACCACCATATTTTTTTGTTGTATGATGTTCTTTTTCTGAAATGTTACTTTTACGGCAGATGTAACGGGACACACACTTTACAAAAAGTTCAACTTTTGTCTCGTCAGTCTACAGAGTATTTTCCCTAACAGTCTTGGGGACCATCAAATATGTTTTTTGGCAAAATTAGACAAGTATTAATGTTCTTTTTGCTCAGCAGTGATTTTTGTCTCTCATCTGCCATGTAGGCCAATTTTGCACAGTCTCTTTCTCATGGTAGAGTCACAAACACTGACCTTAACTGATGCAAGTGAGGCCTGCAGTTCTTTGTATGTTGTTGTGGGGTCTTTTGTGACCTCTTGGATGAGTCATTGCTGCGCTCTTGGGGTAATTTTGGTCAGCCGGACACTCCTGGTAAGGTTCACCACTGTTCCATGTTTTCACCATCTGTGGATAATGGCTCTCACTGTGGTTCGCTGCGGTCCCAAAGCTCAATTACTTTCTCTCATTTGAAAATCTTTTGGTCTACTTACTTTGTCATGCAGTTGTGTCAGTAATCATGTCTGGGTGTAGCTAGAGAATTGAACTTAAGTGTGATAAACCACAGTGCACTGGGTACACTTTTTCTCACAGGGCCATGTAAGTTTGGATTTTGTTGTCCCTTAATAATAACAACCTTCATTTAAAAACTGCATTTTGTGTTTACTTGTGTTATCTTTGACTAATATTACAATTTTAATGATCTGAAACATTTAAGTGTGACAAACATGCACAAAAATAAGAAGCCAGGAAGGGGGCAAACTCTTTTTCACACCACTAATTCTTTGGGTTATGGATTGTTTACAATTATAACAATAATTCTGGTCTTATTTTAGAAAACATATAGTGCAACATTTCCTGTATATGTTGTAAACTGCGTTGGTTCTGTCAACACATTTGAGAAAGCACTTGAACACTGTTATTCATGCTTTCAAATTAATGGCTTATCCACACCTGCAAACCACGAATCAATCTGGCAATCAATATCCACTGATTGGAAGTGACCACCAAGGAGTCCACATATGCATGTGTGAATGTGATTACAAGCCCTGAAAAGGGCTGCAATTCTGTTCCAACCCCCCCCCCCCCCCCAACGTTCCATTTTAAGTCTTCTCTTTCCTCATTCTTTGCCTATCGATCCCTCGCTTTCATTGCCTCCCTACTCATACCGATTGCACTTTAACACCTCATTTTACCTCCCCTCTCCTTTAGTGGCCTCTCTCTCTCACATACTCCACATTACACACACTCTCCTGCACACCTAATCTCCACGTGAAATGCGTCCCACAGAAGAAACCAGCTATTTTACACCAGCATTAGCAAGGGGGGGCTGGAAAGGAGGAGCGTTCTCCATTCTGCTCTCCCTGCATGTCTCATTTACAGAAACATGAAATAGGATTTTCTTGCAGGAGATGATTTACGCATCCCCAGATACGCCCAGATGTGGGGATGCGTCGCTGCCTGCAGTTTGCACATATCCTCCGCTGCTCTCCCTGATTCAATAAAAACATTTGAATGATTGAATTAATAACGAGAGGGTTTAAAACAGAAAATGAAGAAAAAGCTCAAGAATATCAATAAAACAACAACAACAAGCTGATCAAGACAAGGAAAGGTTAAAAAAAATATGAAACAATAGCAGAATTATCCTGAACTACTATTTCTTCACCACGGATTGTAATGTTTTGTATTATTTGTACAGAACTAAATATATGCAGAATAGATGTGTGTGAATTGAATGTAAAACAGTAAATGCATATATCACAGCAAGTACAATTCTAAGCTTTAAAGAAATGTAATATTACAAATGTAAAACATTTGAGGATAATATTACATGGAAATGTTCACACTGAAAAAAAAAACACACACACAAAAAAACATCACATGTTATTAAAGGACATTCACATCTGCACATCTTTTCCTGTAGAGAATAAAACCGTCATTCCACTACCATGATGATGAATTATAAACCTTACAGAATAGATTTTTCCTTGTAATTCTGAATAGATGACATTCGGAAAGAAGACACGAAGATGCGTGGATGTCTCTTACCGTAAGATGTCAGAGAGAGGCTGATGCTCTGGGATGCTGATGTTAAATCCTGCTCTTCTCTGCACCCTCACACACCTTTATTATGAGAGACAGCCCTGCCCCTTCTCTTCCGATTGGTCAGGCCTAAACTTCGCTTATTTATTGTCAGCTTTTTGTTTTATTTTATTTGTTAGCTTACACTTAAATTAATCTTATTATATTTAGTTACATATTTACCAAATACATATTAACCAAACAGAGATTATATGAATACTGCGATATGGCGAAAAAAAACGCCAGTCTTTTGACTGCAATTCGTACGTTTTTAGTTATAGCGGTGGAGGGAGTTGTAGTTCTTTGTCAAATTTCTGCGTATTGCCTTGCAACGGTTGAAATATTTTAAAGGACTACTAAACGTCACACCTAGCACCGTTCTATCCGCTCTCTGTTCTCTGATTGGTGATCAGCGCCACCAATCCCCGCCCCTCATTCTTTAGATTGGTCATGCAGAAAACTTCCGTCTTTAGCGAGCGATTCCAATCCACACAGAAAGGAAAATATTCAAAAGAGTTCTCGAGCTCTTCGGCAGTCAAATACACATCTACACGAGCTTAACACAGGTAGGGAAGGCTGAAAACGCACTTTTAAATTTAACCTGGAATTAATGATGTTCGTTTCGCTGCCGTTTCTTTGAAATTAATTTGTTTTGAGACTAGCAGTCACCCAGCTAACAGAGACCTTAGCAATCCAGCTAACCAGAGCCTCACAATAGATCAGAGAGAAAAGTAATGTTTAAATTGGATTTATTTTGGTTTATACATGGCCGTCTCAGGTCAGTATTTATCAGGCATCAAGTTCTAATGGAAAGTAAATCAGTTTTGAAGACTGTAAAAGCAGGCCTGCTGAAGACTGAGAAAAATATTTACTCAATGAGGTTTAGAATGACAGTTTAAATATTACATAAGCTTTGATCTTATACCAATCAGTCATCCGAATCAGGTTAGATGGCTTTTATAACGTTACAAATGTTGAAACGTTGATGTCCTGGATCTGTTTCAGACCAGACGTTAGAATCAAGCTGTTTGTGTTTCACACAATTGCAGTTTTGATAAATGCGATGACGTCACATTTGGGTGTAAACCTGAACCGTCTTGACAGCTTAAATCCGTCATTAGAATGTGTTGTGATGCCATTATCCACTGATGTAAGAGTCAGATATAGTTCCCAGTTTACCGTCTCAGGAATAATAACTTTTTTTAATTGAAGTGAAGGAGAATTATATACATCAAATAATTATTGTATATATTTTTAATACTTATGGTCCTTGAATTGGCTGAGAATCCCTTGTTCTGTGAAAGTTGCAAAAACCTGTTCTAGAGTGATTCGTTTTATTTGGACTGTGATTGTATGATATTAGGACTAGATTTATTGTTAACTTACCAATATTTGTAACTTTAAAAGTGCTTGAATGGAAAAACATTTTTTTTAAATCGCATTACAAAGTGTTGTTGTTATTTACTGAAAAACTGAGTACATAAATGACTGACGTTGAATTACTTTTTAGCATTTGTGTTGATCTTTACTGTAATAAGCATTAGAAGTGAGGTTATGACAGCTAGTCAAACCATCATGTTCTTCTAACCTATTAAAGCTAATTAATGCATGAAATCTGATTTTAAATGTGTAGAAGAAATACTTGATGACAGTATTTGTATAATTACAGTTTTGTGAGGCACTAAAATGAAACGACTGAAAATTCTAACGGTGCAATAATCAAACCCGAGATTATCTATTGTCATGCATATCTGCATTATTTCATATTACGTTGGTTCAATAATTGGCAGAAAATTCTTCAATACATTATAAAGTAAATGCAGTAAGGTTCGGTCTGATTCAGGATTCACCTGTGTAAGCGTGTTACCTGTTTCAGTGCCAAGGTCAGACTAGAGACAACAGGAATCAGGTGTTGGTTGGCCTTTGTTAATAGGAAAAGGGTGAGTCATTATAATGCATATGTAACCTGGCAACTATGTTTTATAAGAGGAGTGCTGGTATTTCCAACCATTAAGGGAAGCAGTGGCTTGCTCTATATGAAGACGTCACAGTGATCCCTATGAATGTCACCCAGATAAGGCCACCTCCCATAGCGGGGCCAAAGGCCTTCCGATCAGGTGGGAATGACTCACGGCCTCCTGTCCGTTAGCCTGAATCGGCTGGATTGAGATAAGCGTGCCTCGCTTTCAATGGTTTGTAAAGTTCCTTGTAGCTTGAGAGGAACTGTGACCTTCTGCAGATAACAAGCAGCGTTATTGTTTCACACGTGTTGGGTGCAGGGATAAACACTTTGGGATGTTGTTGTAGGCTTTGAGAGGAAATAAAATGACTTAAGGCCCGCTCACACCAAGGGTGATTACTGAAATGCTAACTAATAATCATTCTAATTCTTTAAGTAATAAGGAAGTCCATGCCACGATGATGACAATAGCGAGGAACAATATCGTTGGAGTCAATTTTATGTTTTTTCAGCTGATGAAATATATAACATGCCTCTCAGAATCCATTCAACTTTTAAAAGCTTGAGCATTTGAAGTGGCAGATGGCATAATTTCAGCACATGTTTGTAATAAATGGATAATTATCATATGTTGGTGTTGATTTGTTATTGTTACAGTAATCTTTAAAGTTATCTTTCTTGGTGTGAATGGGCCTTTATGATCTATTTTCACAGATTGACAACACATTTCCACAGTTACTAACATCATATCAGATCTAACATCATAAAATAGTTATATATATATATATATATATTTATTTTTAAAACTGTAAATTTAGAGCTGCAGCTAATACATTTAAAAAAAATGTAATCTGTCGATTATTTATATATATTAGTCCACTAATCTTGATTGATATGCAAGATCAATGTTTATATGTGAATAAAAGGCCTGAAAATAATATATCTGTAATATAAAGTGATTGTGAAATTCATATGGATTAAATTCTGTGTTTGGCATATACGTCTGCCAAATGCATAGATGTAGATTCGTTTTACGATCTCATTATGAACTTTTTGAAGCGTCAAAGTGGTAGTTGCGTAGCTGTCAATGGAGGGACAGAAATAACTTACATTTCATTTAAAAATGATCTTCATTTTGTATTCTGAAGATGAACAAAAGTTTTATGGGTTTGGAACGACACAAGAGTGAGCAAATAGTGACAATTTTCATTTTTGGCTGAACCGTCCCTTAAAGATTTTCCATACAATCTGTGTTGTCTTTGGGCTGTACAACCTTAGAAGGATCATTCAAAATCCATCGTTTTAAATGTCATGGGCGCAATGTCCAGGAAATAGCCTTTATTTTTCTTACACTGGCCACGTGTCTCATACCTTTAATCTTGAGGGGTCTAAATCTCACAGAAAACTTGGCGCTTTCCCATGGCTATCACGTCTAACTTTGAACGCAGGTTGAAAATGTCATTTCCTTGCTTGTGAAATAGAATCCCGCTACCCTTTTATAATCTCTTCCTCATTGGTGTCCTTTTCAGAGATCAGCTGAGCCCCCCTCATCGCGAGCCCCCCAGGAGTGAATGAAGCTCCCCCCGTCCCTTCCGTGCCCTGACGAGGATGACAATGGAAGAGATGAAGAATGAAGCAGACGCAACCTCGATGGTATCCATGACACTCTATGCTGTGATGTACCCTGTCTTCAATGAGGTACGGTGGTTAGTCTCCAGCAGGAGAGTGCTCAGTTATACTTTCGTTGACACACAATGCAGTTCAGGATTAGGAGATGCAAATGATGCACACCCACAGGCTCAGGAAGGTCTGAGGTAGTGTAGTCACTCACTTTACTGCACCTGTAGTTCTACTTCCACTTATATTATCTTTACAACCAAGTTGGATTCTGAAGTTGTTAGTAGAGTATTGTCTACAAAAAATCTGATAACCATTAAAAAATTGTCCCCTTTTATAACTAAATACAGTGGAGTTCACTTATCTCAACTCAAGGTTAAGTTGACCCTATCATGTCGACGTTTTTGAAGTGGAACCACCAAACTCCCTATTTGTCTTAGCATTTTGTTACGTCGATTCTTTTGTGTCGCCGAACCCTAATATCTCGAGCACACAAGAGGGACAAATTCGCCACTTCACATGGTTATCTCATGACTAATGATCGTACCTAGTTCACTGCGCATGCGCTGAATTCGCGTTGCACGTATAGTGCCGCGCAGCCGCAGAAGAACTCACGGACAGTGTTGCCAACTTAGCACCTTTGTCGCTATATTTAGAGAGTATTCAGACCACTCTAGCGACACATTTTCAAAAAAGCGACTAGCGACAAATCTAACAACTTTATCTGGAGTTTTTGGAGACTCTCTGAAGTGAAAGCACATATCGTTCTTAGGCTTCTCAACGCGCAGCAAGTGCTGCCGTGGGCTCTACCCCATCCCAAAGCACTCACAGCTGTGTGCACATAAAGCCCGCCTTCTCTGATTTGATTGGTTTTCTAAAATATTTTGACATTGACGAGCGGTTCATGACCAATGACCAAGGCTTAGATAAACACACACACCTGCTTCTGTTCTGACGCGCGCTCTGCTCAGCGCTGCTGCAGATTGAAGAAACCGGTTATTAAAAGACGGGACGAAGCCGAATTTGTTGAGAAAGCACATTAGGCAGGCAGAACGCAAGAAAGTAATAATAATAATACGTTTTATTTATATAGCGCCTTTCCCCTGCTCAAGGTCGCTGTACACAAAATATATATACACAAAATAGACATACTTACTCACACAATGTAGGACATAAACATACAAATATACAGAAGAGAAAAACAAAAACAATTCTAAGCAGAGAAAGTTTGGAAATGCTAAATAATAAATTTGTAGTCTTTTATTACAAATAAAATATATGTTTTTAATTGAGGTTTGAAGGCGTAGAGAAAGAGGGAGGGAATTCCAGAGTTTCGGGGCAATCTAGTACAGCGTGATGACCTCAACAATATGTTATGAGCAAATGTGTTTACACGTGTGTTGTGACTGTGTGTACGCTGTGAGCGATCATTGTGTTTGCAATGTTGGAGAATAAAATTAAAGGTTTGTATGGAGAATGGAAGGTGTTTTTTATTGTATACTGGTAAATCTCTGCTGGTGCACATATGCCTTTTGTTGTTAGCAAACATATACAGTGTATGTACATTTTTATAGCATGCCGATTTCGCTTCATCAAATAAATCGCCATATTGGCTTTTGGTTATCTCGATGCTTTTTTGCAACCCCCGAGGCCGTCGACATAACCGGATTCCACTGTATATACATACATTAGTTAACTCTGGAACCTTAACCATGTCTCATTCTTTAGTCATAATGATCTTCATACTTGCTTAGGAGAACAGAAAACACATGCTTTTTACACAGTCTACATGTGCTGCTGTGGATTTATTCATGTCTCTTTAATTAGAGGCAGAATCTACACCCACGTCCAACTATATTTCCATTTTAATGTGGCGATAATGACTATGTATAATGTATGCTTCACTAAAACCAAACAACCTGCTTTATCTGGCAGTAAATTAAGATGGCGCGTGTGTGTGTGTTGCAGCTTGAGAGAGTAAATCTGTCTGCCGCACAGACTCTGAGAGCAGCTTTCATAAAGGTGAGTAAACATGCTGTGATTCTGACATTACCTGCTTTTCAGCTCGTTTTCTTTTTTCATGTATTTATTTTGTCAGAAAATCACCTTCAGACTCTCTGAGTTTTCTCTACATCAAGGTGAAATCAAAATGAACCCCACAAACTTGTTTGATACTCATTCCTGGTCTTATTGTGCATGAATCATCAGTTCATGTTGTTATGCATGTTGTCTAATTTTGAAAGTTGCTCCAAACAACTTTCCTTTTTTGCTGATGTCAGAAAGTAATATTAGTCAGAAATAAAAAAGCTATTGACTTCTGTCTGTTTTCATTGCTCTCTTGAGAAGAGAGTTTGACATAAGCCTATGTATGCTTAGATGAAAAACTGAAGGTGGAAGCTAAGCTGCAGAAAAATGGCATATCATTAAAATATGACCATATTTTAAAGTGCTGCTATTATGCCATTTTAAGGTTTCCTTATATGGTTTGGAGATCTCATATAACAGGTTTACAAAAAAACCTAAACACTAATTTTCTTATAATACTTATTGCACATCACCACATTTTTCAATGGTTCTTAAACGACTCATCGGATGAATCAGTCTCACTAAATCCCTCCTTTTCGCAATCCTGCTCTGAGTGACCATATGGTCCAGTCTATTACGATTGATCTACTGCTTAAGGACATGATGGAAGCTAAACACCCTTTAGCTTCCTCAGTTCTAAGCGATTACCTAATTTTCCCGCATATAGCCCGCAGACACAGATAATCCGCACCCTCATATAGCCCGCAGGTTTTGGTTTTGTGAAAAAAAACATTGGTATAACCCGCACCTATAGATTGAACTTTTTTGTGTAAGTTCATGTTTCGAATTTTGAATGTTGCTCGCATGACGTCAATTATCCATAACTGTTCAGGCTCGGTACACAGTGCTTGTGCACGAAATTTCAATAAGAAAACAAACACAAGTCAGAATCAGAAGAAAAAGAAAAGCAGTCTCTCCCGCTGTGCAGCAGCACGTCCCTTAAGAAGCGTCTCTACAGGTGTTGATCATCGGATGAGATGAGAAGAGCCCGCCCTCATGGCAGCACAGCCAATCACGTCGTCTTGCATGATTGACAGGTCAGACAGCCTATCAGCGCCAGCTGTCAGAGTGATGGTACAAGCGCCAGATACAACAACCTTCGCAAGAAAGAAAAACAGAACGAAAATAAAACCTTACGTCCTTAGGGACGTAACTAGTATATTGAAATATTTTTACGTGTAAAAAATTTGTGATATAGCGCGCACCCTTATATAACCCGCACCCCCATGTGGGGTTTGTAAAATCTCGTATAACCCGCGGGTTATATGCAAGAAAATACGGTATACACACTGTAGAGACAGTAACGATGACATTGATGAAATATTGTAAGAACTAGTTACAACCTCCATCACAAGGACGTTACTCCGTGATGCGCCACTCAGTTTGAGATGCATTGAGATGTTGCCATCAGCTTCAAAGAGTATGTTAATCAACAAACCAATGTGTATATTTGTAATTTATTGCAGTGCGCATGATCTGTATCAATAACAGCGCATACGTTAGCCGAGCACGAACATGAATCTTTACTCAAAGTAAAAAGAACGACATAATCTGCATTAATAGAAAGTTTTAGGTAATCGTGTCCCACAGCTGATTTGCAGAACTATTTTAGTAAGATGGTAATAACAGGAATTAGCTGGTTAGTCAGAAACGTACGCAAAACAAAATGGTCTGTTTTAGTCTTCTCAATCAAAGAGATTTGTAAAATTTCAGCAAAAAAACAATTTCTGCTCCTGGCTTTGTAATATTGTTGTTTAACAGTCATATAAATTAATGTTTAAAGACATTTTGGCATGTTTATCTTTTCCTCATAATTAAGCACATAGATTGATTTGTGTTTAAGTTTCAATATAAGAAGAGTGTGATATGTTGATCAGATTATGAAACTCTTAAACTATTAAAACAAATAGTTTATTGTTATTGTTCCCTTTTTGTAATTTGCCACTTTATATTTTTATATCAGAAATGCTTTGTTTGTGGTTGTTTAGGACTGACTTTTGTTCTTTGTTTGTCCATGTCAGGCAGAGAAGGAGAACCCTGGACTGACTCAAGATATTATCATGAAAATTATGGAGAAGAAGAACGTGGAGATCAACTTCACAGAGTCTTTATTACGCATGGCTGCCGACGATGTTGAGGGTGTGTATGAGTTGTTACGTTTTTGGAGAAAAACATGCTTGTATGGTTTGCAATGCAAAGTCTTGTAAACGTTGCATCCTCATGCCTCTAGAGGGAGCTGTTTCCCCATGAATCAAAACCGGAATGATGCTAATGTATTTTCCCTCATAATACAATTTCTTCCTTTTTCCAAGTGCTTTTGACAAGTTCAGATGTATTCTGCTAATGAATGCATAGCAATGCACTGGGGTTTTGGGTAATGCTCATTTTTGTTGATTTGAAATGTAAAAAATGCTAAACGTACCTCAGAATTTAATCCAAGCCAAATGTAAAATCCTTGTTTTGCTCTTCCTAATGTAATCTGTCCTTGTATACTTTGTGTTTGTGAGGTGCCGCATCATTAATATAGAGGTTTCCGTATCATTATATCTGCAGTGCATTTAACGTTTCAGCATTTGTTTAATAGCATTTATTATGGTCTCAAGGCAGAAGGTTGTCGATCATGATTGGCCATTTGAAAGTTGTTAAAAGTTCTATTATGTGTATGACATTTTAATGACATGGTCATTAGATTTCAACTGTTGTTGCTATGGTGACCGAGTGTTTCCTGTGGGTGTGTTCTTTTGTGTGCAGTGTACATGATTGACAGGCGTGAGCGGGAGTTTCAGGATCTGAATGAAAGAGCTCGCGCACTGAAACAGATCCTCAGCAAAATCCCTGATGAAATCAATGACCGAGTCCGTTTCCTGCAGACAATCAAGTGAGAACAAATTCACTTGCTTTTTTTTTTCCCCCAATTGCGTCATGAATTTCGTATCATTACGTCAGTCTTTACTTGCACACTTGCCCTGTCAGAGTTTCTTTTTGAAGTATGTATTTAATATTTAAAGAAATGTCTGGTTCATGTTTCACTCTGAAATCAAAAGAAAAAACAGGACATTTTTGATATAAAAGGATCTGTTTTCCTTCTGAATTTTTATTTTTAGGGTGAATTTTTTTTTTATAGCCAGTTTCAATATGTAGGAATTTTGACAGTTGTATGTAAAAAGCAATAACTTTTTCCCCTCCAGCATTTTTAAAAAAAAGTTGCAAGCCGGTGCCAGTATTTTTGATAAATTTCACAAAAGTTTAAATGGCCCCCAGCATATTTTGTTGTATGAATATCTGAGCATTCAATATATCAAAAGCAAGAACAGAGCCTCTGCTTTTAAACAAACAACAAAAAAAGTTATATTCTAGCTGCACATTCTTTTTTATCAACACTTGAATGTGGGTAAGTTTCATAAAAAAGCAACATTTCAAACAAAAAGCTGAGAAACATGCATTTTTGTCAAAGACTACATCCAGCTCAGATTCAGAATGATGATCAAAACGTAGATGGATTCGATCGAGTCCATCAACACCCCCAAAGCTTCACAATCATATAGCTCACCCTGAGTCGACAGTTCACTCTTTAACATTTGGCAGTTTTGATTCAAATGTTTAATGTTGATAATAGCGTTATTTGACACGTGCATCTGCTTAAGGGCCAGTCACACAGCCTATCACGCACAGATTGGGTTTGTGCGTGCTTGTGCGTCGAGAAATTGACCAAAGTATTCCACAAACATTCAACGCACGCCCGACGCATGAATCACTGACGGAGCGCGTCCAAACATGCACGCTTCGTGAACGTTCCACGTACAAGCACTTTCAGAATCCACATTGTCAGTGGAATGAACGTGATACGTGCGCGGTTCATGCGTGATATGAAGGTGGGTTTTCAAACCAGTTCCGACACATAAGCACTGACGGCTGACACGTGTCCCGCGTATAGTCACGCATACTCGACGCATAAACTACGCACGGCGACTCATGAATAACGAAAAATTTTGAACCGTTCAAAACTCAATCACGCACAAACCGCCTTCGACGCACATCCACTTACAATCACTGACGGTCCACGTTCGTTCCACCGACGAATTACGCATATGACGCACGCTCCGCGCAGAAAAGAAAATCTGTGCGTAATTCGTGCGTGATTCATGCGTTTTTGCTGTGTGACTGGCCCTTTACATATGCTATCGCTTATTTCTGCTTTTTTTTTTATTGCTGCTTATTTTCTGTTTTGATCCGGAGATTCTGTACTCTTTCAGAAGATGTGTAATAGCGCCCCCGAATTACGCATACGAACACCGGCGAATTACGCATACGACGCACGCTCCACGCAGAAACGAAAATCTGTGCGTAATTCGTGCGTGATTCATGCGTTTTTGCTGTGTGACTGGCCCTTTACATATGCTATCGCTTGTTTCTGCTTTTTTTTTCGCCTGTGTTTTGATCCGGAGATTCTGTACTCTTTCAGAAGATGTGTAATAGCACCCCCGAATTACGCATACGACGCATGTTCCGTGCAGAAGCGAGCGCATACGAACACCGACGAATTACGCATACGACACGCGCTCCGCGCGGAAACGAAAATCTGTGCGTAATTCGTGCGTGATTCATGCGTTTTTGCTCTGTGACTGGCCCTTTACATATGCTATCGCTTGTTTCTGCTTATTTTTCGCCTGTGTTTTGATCCGGAGATTCTGTACTCTTTCAGAAGACGTGTAATAGCGCCCCCCTACCGTATAACAGGGTAAGCCGGAAAATTTCAATGGCAGGGAAAGAGTAATTAGTAAAATTTTAAGTGTTCACCACTATTAAATGTCCCCACTTATGGTCATAAATATAGCTGATGAGTGTAAAAAGTCACTTGACTGAGAAATGCAATATGTCTGAACATTTTTAATTGGTGTCCACAGAGATATAGCCAGTGCGATAAAAGAACTACTGGACACAGTGAACAATGTCTTTAAGAAATATCAGTACCAGAACAGAAGGGTGAGTGACAACAGACATACACACTGTCATTATTAGCTCAATGCTGTCTCACTTACTGAATGAAGAAATGATAATGGATTTGTTTTCCAGGCACTTGAGCATCAGAAGAAAGAGTTTGTGAAACACTCAAAAAGCTTCAGCGACACTCTGAAAACATACTTCAAAGACGGAAAGTATGGAAGTTTTAAGAATCATTTTTATTTTGTTTCTTGACAGTTTTTTTTTTAATTCTCCATATAAATTTATAACGAGAAGTTCTCCGCTTAATTCTTGTCATCTTTTGTGCTTTCATCTGAACATAACATGATATTTAACAGAACAAGTAAATGGAATTTGATTTGCAGATCAAATAACAGTAATATGCATCAATGAAATTGTCACAGTCCTTCTGGATTTTATCAGATAAGCAGTGTTGCAGTTCCAATGATCTTTTAGGAATTAAATGACACGGTAATGTTTGATCATTTTAATTAAAGTTATAGTGATCGCTATGGTTAATAGTGAAGAAATTAGATGATTGGATTGCATTTAATATATTTTTTACTTCAATATACCACATCTCTCCATGCTTTTGTATGGAGAGTTATAAGTTAAAAGTACCCTGTATATATGTAATATGCATTTGACAATAAATTATAGTATTCAAAAGTTTGGGGTCAGTAAGATATTTTATAAATATTTCTTAATGTCTCTTTTTCTCACCAAAGTTGCATTTATTCAATCAAATACATCAAAAAATTTGTAATATGAAATTTTATCGCAATTTCAAATAACTGTTATTATCTATTTAAATATACTTTAAAATGTACTTCATTCCTGTGATGGTAAAGCTGGATTACTTCGCCATCATTACTTCAGACTTTAGAAATTATTCTAAACGTAGATCTTCAGCTTTACATTTCTTATTATTAACAATGTTGAAAACAGTTGTCCTGCTTAATATTTTTGTTTTGTTTTAAACAGTAGTGTACCCTATTTGCACTGCAAGACTTTTAACAGTTATTTAAGGAGAGGTGGCAATAATGATGATGGTGTTTGAACTCATAATTTGTGTACAATTGTTTTTGTTCCATCCTTTTGGAAATTACATTTCACCCACATTGCACTTTTTGTTAATTTTAAAGTTAGTAAAACCTATTTATTTAACCTAAACCAACTCTTTTTGTAGGGTGCAAGAAAGTCCCTGAGTGTCTCTGCAAAAAAAAATAGAAATTTCACCTGTAACATCAATATGCGTTCAAATCTAATTTCCTTTCTTCCAGGGCAATAAACGTTTTCGCCAGTGCCAACCGGCTCATCCACCAAACCAACTTGATACTGCAGACCTTCAAAACTGTCGCATAGGAGTCATAGAAGTTTTTTTTTTATATAACCTTTATATGAACAATGTAAAAAAAAAACACCAACTTTGGACTGTAATTTATGATTCTTTTCTCCTGGCAGTAACACTTAAGGCAGGATGGCTTCTATTATGGTTTCTAACCCCATCTAAATCTAATCTTCTTCATGAGCTGGAGTGACTGCCCAGTGTTTCTCATATCCTGAGCTTTATAGTCACACTATCGCTGTGGAGACTCTCTCGCTTGCTTTCTCCCTCTCTTGCTTCCGAAGTGTTTTTGTTCTGTCCAGTCAGTCCAAGAAAAAGCCAAATGCCTGGGGGCCTTAACGGTGAGGGACACAGGGTGTTCCAGACGTGCTTGTAAATGCTGGGGTTTCGTTGTCTCCTCTGATGCTTTGAACTTGAATGAGAGATGTATATTTAATAGATATTTGGTAACAGAATTGTTCAAATAAATGGCACATGTCAAACTCAACTTTTCTCTTTTTTTACAATTATGATAAGAATAACTATTGCTCATACTTTTGGTTAAGGATTTTTCAAGACTCCTAATGTCAAGTATTAAACTTTGGGTGCACATAAATGATACCTTAGACATGCTAATACTTGGAAAAATCTGACATGGGGATGCGCAAATTTTACATTCAACATTTGTTAGCTAATTTTGGATGACTTTTGACCATACTTTGCACAATGCATTTTGCACAATCAAGTTGCGTAAGATCCAAGCTTCACTTTTAACAACTTTAGCAAGTTGTTAATTGTGAAGAAAATGCAAATTCACACCTGTGTGGTAAAGGGGCGGAGCTTAAACAAACCTTTCAGCTGTGCTGTCATTCTGGATTGAAGAAGAAATAGGAAGCAGCTGAAGAAAGTTAAACTCTAAAGCTATAAAAACAAAAAATTAAACCCAAACTAGAACTTTGTCGGAAGTCATTTTTGCTTTGAATTTGACCATATAAGTTCAGCAGCAAAGACACTGGTTAATAACGTGACATTAAATATATAAAGTATATTTTTGTTATTTAACATTTGTAGGTTTGTGTAATGTTCTGAGTTTGCTTTTCACAGTTATTCGTATTGAGGAATACTGAATGTTTTTGCGCAAATGAGATGAGTAAATGCATGCTTTTAGTCTAGAACTACAACCATCATGTCTCCCAATTTCTCTCGGCATGAAGACAAGGGTGGTGTCGGACAATAAATGGACAAATTAATTAACTTGGGTTAATTATTTGAAAAGTAATTTAGATATTTTGTTAAAAAGTAGATCGATCTTGCTGCTAGTTGGGCAAACTTAATTCTTAAGACACGTTAGGTTTATGCAACTGGCCCCTGGTAATACCATATGCTTTTTTCCCCCTAGCATCAGTCTGAATAGAGAAATGTGTGAACATACACCGTCCTCACTCAGTTGTGCGATTGGTGGTTTCCATGAGACATACCCGAGGCTTTGAAAGAGGGCTGGTAATGAAAGGGTAATATGTATAGGCTTTGTCATTGCTGACAGTTTGCTCACACTCTCTGGACATACCGGTACTCCTACTCATGCCTTGCCTTTGACCGTCTCATGGAAGTGCTTTTCTCACTCTAAGAGCTTGAACTTGAGATCTTGCTGTTTTTCACAGCAGTGCAGGAATTTAAAGATTGAAGGTTTGTATGATATAGGTACAAGGGGGATTTAAGCTCCAGTATATCCGATTTGAATTTTTTATGGAAAAACAAACAAACTAGTATGTAGGTAAAGGTTTTGCAACAAATTTGTATGCACACAGCCATTGTTGCTATGTGCACAGTGCTATGGCTATGGTGTCCTTCATAAAAAAAAAGAAGATACCCTTCATTCCCTTTCAAGTGAAACGCCTCTACGTGACTGCATCTGAAGCACGTGTCAACTAATCCAATGACAAGACGGGGGGCTGACTGCGAGTATTGTGAGAGGTTGCTGCTTCGCACAGTCCACTCCTGTCTGTCACTCTTTGAGGAGAGGGTTTAGACTCAAGTTCCCTGTGGTCCTGGCCCCACTGCTGCTGAGGCAGCACGGAAACTGAGATTGCGGGGATCGCAAATGGATTTTGGATAGTTCCTTCTAGTTATTTATCCTCAAAAAAAGAGTAGGAAATCTACAGGCCCTGTTAGTATCCCTCACGTGCCTTGAGTTTGCACCAGGGATGGCATTCCTTTGTGACATTTTATGTCCCTAAGATGACAACCAATGTAACACGGCCTATTGTGTTACAAGACTTCTGTACTCCTTTTTTTACAGACCTGGACCAGGAAAATCTGAACCACCTGTTCTCAGTTTGAGCACTGGACACTTATGTCCCAGTGTCCAAGTACACCGTTAGCAAGTGGATAGTTGAGGCTATTTCTCTTACTTGAGGTCTCTAGCCAGCCTTTGCCTTTGACTGTCAGAGCTCACTCTACTAGGACTATGGTGGCCTCCAAGGTCTTACTGTTGGGTATTTTTCTGCAGGAGGTTTGTGATGCGGTGGACTTGTTGTCTCTGCTCACATTTGTCTGCTTTTACAACCTGGACCTGGGCTCTTCTCCAGGTTTGCAGGTGCTTCTGTATTAAACCATGACATTTCCATGACAGGCACTTGCAAGCATTGTGTTTGGGTGTTTCTAAGCGTCATCAAAGCGTCATATGCAGCATCTTGTTCCCTTCTCAGGGAACAAGGGTTACAGTCGTAACCTGAGATGTTTTCTTTCAAGGGAACTGATGCTACGTAGCCCTGCCATACTTCCTTTATCCCTGTGACTATCTTACTTGGGCTAACTGAAGCTTATGCAGGTCATTCCAGATGGGCTTTTATGCTTTCCTGGTCGTGAATTCGACATTGGACCAGTTGAAACATGATCTTCAGAGGCAATCACACAGACACATTCCCAAAGCATCATCGACACAGCATCTCATTCCCTTCTCAGGGAACAAGGGTTACAGCCGTAACCTGTGATGTTTACATTTATTTTAGCATCATTTACTTTCATATTTTTATGACCGCTAGGGGTCAGCCGTAACAGAGATGGAAGTGAGAGTCGAAAATACCAGAGAGATGAGTGAAAAGTGAAAGTTTTATTACAAAGGGATAAATCTTCAGGGGCAGACAAGGCCAAAATAACAAACAGAAATGATCTATGCGAAAACATCTAATTTACCTGAACCCAAAAATAAAGAAAACAAAATACAATTTAACTTGCCTATCTCCCTCAGCAAAAACAAAGTGAAAAGATGTCAAACAAAATGCCGTCAAACCCCCTACTTCCCTTAATGTGAACAAAATATATACAAGTGGGTTAAACAAAGAATATTTACAGATAGCAAACAATGTCAAAATCGGAATCCAAGAATCGTAGTCAAACAAGCAATGGTCGGAAAACAGAATTACCAGATTCAAGATCACTAACAAACAAATAAACACTCTCACAGTTTCACTAAACAAACACAAAACTCACAATCTCACAATTAATCACAAAACAAACAAAAACAATCTCTCTGATACAACACTCGAAGACAAAGGCGATACGAAAACTAGCAATAGCAAAGGATAACAATCAAAACACGGTACAACAACACAGTAGTGGCCTCTTGTGAGTGTTTGGGGCGGTCCTTTTATCTGGATCAGGTGAGGAGGAGAACCAATCACAGCATTCAGTGAGTTAGCTTAGGAACACGCCCACCTGGAACACAAACATGCACCACAGACTATACACAGAACACACAATCAACAAAACTCAAAATCAAAACAATATCCTGTACTTCCAATCTATTTCAAGTGCCACAAACACTTTTTATTAGATTGGGTTACTGGAGATGTTGTAAAGTGTTTTTAGAATTATCATAGGAACTGATGGGTTATAAATTCATCAGAGAATTACCCTATTTAAAAACATGCCAAGAGGATCTTTAAAGGGATTTCATCAGTGTGGCATTTTGAAGCACCTTCAAGTTGTTTTCATGTTTATAGTGTTCCTACCTCCCTTGATGCCTTGGAAACCTTCAAATGGTCCAACACAGTCATTTTTATTATTATTATTCTTTACCTTATGATCTTAGTCATAAAAAAACCGATACCTAGAGATTCTCTAACATTTTCTGCCAAGCGCCAATCTATCACAAAACCCTCAATGGGCCCTGAAGTTATATTTTAATATTTTTAGTGTACCTTACATTAAGGATCATTGATACCTTGAATGGTCACTTTACAATACAAGTTTCATCATAAGCCAGTAATGTTCTGGAATATGTGTGAATATTTTATAGGTCTACCCATTATACTGTATGTTTTAGTCTCCAGCAACGAAACTGTTTTGTCGCTCCTATTAAGGTTTTCTTTGCATCGTAGAAAGACTGCAGTGTATCAGGATCTTACTATCATCCCTTATTCACAGCATGTCCTACTGTTCCTCCTCAGGTATTCTCCCTATTGCTGTAATGCATAATGCATGTTCTCCTTGTATGAACTCTAGGCCCCATGTCCCAGAGCAACTTCCTTCCTCTCCACTGCCTTTTGATTGACAGCTGTTACAGGCCGAAACCATGGAGACCGTAAGTGTTAGGAATGTATCCTGACTGCAAAGGACCATGTGAACACGGCTAGGCTCTTGATGTGAGAGGGAATATTTTAACGTGAGCAGCAGAGCTTTTGAAGTCACTTTGATAGAGCATGTCTGAGTTTTAAAGCTGTCTATTACAGCTCAGAATGCATTAGGTAGCTTTTATAGGTGATGTCTGATCTCATTGTTTAATGTATTTTGTATGTGTGCAACTTTAAACTTAGGTTTTGGCATTGCAGATTTGAATATCAATTTTGAAAACTGCAATGTAGTTTGAATTTCCATCAATCCTCTAAATAAACAATGCAAGGTCATAAACTAAATTTGCATGAATTCATTGAGGAATGCTGATTTCTAAAAAGATAATTTACTAATAAATACAACTTTGTACAATACAAATACAACTGACTTTGGGGCTAAATAACTTTAATTCCGATCATAATGTGTCCTACTAATAAACAAAAGCTTGCAAATTGACATTTTGGCCAAATTATTTAGAAATATTACGGACTTAATACGATAATGTTTTGTCTCCATAGAAGTCATACAATTATTAATAATACATTATCAGTAAGGCTACATTTCGCATAATATACCGGTACTAGGGGTATGTTTCAACTATTGTTTTATCTCAAACTAATTTTTGTGGAGGAAAAAGCATGATTCATTACAAATAAGTTAACCTAAGCTGCAGTTCAGCTAAATGTTTAATTGTCCTTTCTACCAATCATTTATTAATATGCAAAAGCGAAAGTCATTAATTATAATTTTAATGACTTTTTAGTTAGCATTGTATAGTATTAAACTATAGTAATTTTATGAAAATCCATGAAAAATAAGTTTAGCTAAATTTGTGTCTCTCATGCTAAAATTAATTTAAGTGATAATAAATATATTTTAATGCCTTTGCAAGCATTGTAAAGTGTGTAAACAAAGTAACGGTACCATACTTGAAAATCTTTTAAATGTCCATTTATATAGTACATTCTTAAGGAGTCTACTTTATAGTTTTATTGCTGATGTTGTTATTTTATTATTATTATTATTTTGTAGATTAATGGTGTTTGTTTTATTCCTTGGTGTAGCGATCATCACCATTTCATGTTATCACTATGTAATACTATCCAGTGGACGTTCTGAAGTTGCAGGAGTTGAAAAGATGATTTGGAATATGAAAAAATTAGGTAAGCTCCAACCCAACATATTTCTACTTCCTGTGTATCACTTTGAGAAGTTCTTGTTATTTTTGCAGAGAGCCACAGGTAATGAACACATCACAGTCCAAGTGTCTAAATATCTTACGACATGTCATGGCAACTCACGTTTAGGCGGACGGGGGAATCTGAAGGACAACTCATCTCACATCGCCGGCATTCTGTACTCTCTGCATATCAATTAATATGTAAATAAGTGGCGCTTTACTCAAGGCATTCAAGTAGATGCCTTTTTTCTTTTTATGTCTTTTTCATGTCACACTCAATGAGTTTCAACTGGACAATTAGGAGTTTTAATGCCTCACTATGAAAGATCATGTTTTCGCTCTAGCTCCTGTATTAGCACACATACATTCCCTCCTATTTTATTATATAAGGAACGCTCGTCACTCATACCGTCGCTTTTCATAAAGGCCCTCGAGCGATTGCTGTCAGCACTTTTCTTTCTTCTGGATTTGGCCTTGTCATCAAAAATGTGCTGGGGTTATGCCCCGTTGCCTCATGGGATATCACCCACCATTTCCTTGCAACATGTAGATGAATTGTTAACTCCTTTTACTGGCAACATTTAACTTTCCTTTTGTTTCTGGTTTAATTTAATTTAATGGCAGACCTTTCTCAGTCCATGAAAATCACAGCTGGAGGTGTTTACTTGCCAGGGAGAAACATTTTCCGCGTTCTTCTGTAGATATTATTGACAGGCATGCACAACAAGAAGTCGACAGTGAGTATCTTGGGACTGTAGCCTGAAGCCATGATACAAACTCTCTGATGCAGGCTGTTATCGTTATTTGTCATCGTTACGGTAAGGGACCGTTACTCAGAGCTTGATATGCGTCTCATAGTGTGAAGAAGACAATTTGTGTTTGTCTCTTCGTGTGTGGGTACTTTGCCCTGGAAGATAGTGAGAGGAATGATGGAAAGAATGGAATTTTAAGTAAACAAGAAAAACAAACCGAGGGAACAAAACAAAACATGAAAAAGACTAGTTAATTGAAAATTGTGGGGTGCTTTATCTCTGTAGCTGTGGGCGGGATCCTTTTTGAAGTCTCACCTCCTTGGGGAATCGTCTAGTGTTCGGGATTAGACATGCAGCACGTCTCAGTGTGTCTGTGTGTGTGGAGTCCCAATCCTCTTGGCACTTTGGCCTAATAGATGCTATTTCCCATAATCCCTCAGTCGCTCTTGAGTTACGGTATGCATCAGGGTTTGATTTTTTTATTTTATTTGGAGTGTGTAGAAAATATGCACATCCTAATTTCACTATGTAACATCAATCTGATACTCATTAAGAGCCAATTCATCTCTGAGCTCTAGGTCAGTGCTTCAGAACGCAAGTTTTACACTGGTCATCCATTAGCAACCTGACACAGTGCTAAAATTGTTTACATATACACCAATAATGCGGTTCTTTCCAATAATAGAAGCAGGGCTTAATCACAGTAGACAACATGAAAGCAAAGCTCTCCACTCCCTTTTACACAAGGTTTCATTATTCTGATTATTCTACAAGAATTGTGGTCATTTTGTGGACGTTTATCACACGTACTCCAATACACAGCACAAATACAGTAGGTGTGTTACTTACCACAGTTTTACTCTATACAATAATGTGAGAAACAAAGTACACCTTATTGAATTCTATGGCTTTTTATGAAAAAGAAATCTGGTCCTTGACAGGCCTTAAAATGAAATAAATACAACCTCACACGACATATTACACTGTGTCATTATTTAACAAAAGCTAGGTCAAAATGGAAAAGTCATAGGTGACAAACACACCCTTATTGCTTCCATAGGGATTAAGAGGGTAAGAAGCAGTCAGGCACTGCTAATCAAATATCTTTGAATAACTGATCATCAGCAAGTATGATCACCTCTATAAAAGCAGGAGTTTAGACAGTTTGCTTATCTGGAGCATTCAGGTGTGTGTTAACACAATGCCAAGGAAGAAAGACATCAGCAATGATCTTAGAGAAGTAATTAGGGGGGGGGGGGGGGAGGCCTGGGTGGGCCTGGGTGGGCCTGGGCCCCCTCATTTACACGTCCGGCCCCCTCAGATTTTCAATTGTTTAAAATCGCTACTGTGAAAATGAAAGTGAAAGCACATATTCACCAACTTGTTGGCTATGTCATCAACTACCTCAAATGTGTGGAAGTGAATGTGTTGTGTCATTTAAAAACCTTTATAATGATTGTGTTAGCTGATCTATGAAATAATTTTGGCTTTAACTTCAATTTTTAACCAAAGGTCAGAAGCAAGTGCATTGGCCAATAAAGTGAGATTAAATGCATACATATATTTGTTTAATTTAAGTTTTGCATGGTATTAGGATTTTTCATTTCACTGATTTGATTCATTTGAGGAATGCTGAATCTTTGTTTGTGAGGATAAAACAATCTTTGCTTGTTTGAATTTTTGAAGTGAGATTAACAAATGCTCACATTTAGTCTAGATTAGAACTATAAAAAGCATCATGTTCACAAACAAGGACTCCCAGGCTTTCTCAACATGAGGACAGGAGAGCTGTCAGTCAATACTGTGGTACCTCGCGATACGAGCAGCCTAACATACGAGTTTTTTGAGATACGAGCCGGAACTCGGGCCATATTTTCGTTCAAGATACGAGCTGTGTTTCCAGAGCGTCCCGCTAGTTGGCGCGCAGGGTCGAGCATCATCTGAGAGCATCTCTCACTCCCTCGCACGTTACCCACGTGTGAGCGCGGTTCGCGATTGTTGACTGGGAGGGGGGGTGTAGAGGGGTTTGCGACACACGCCTACTCTCGACCACAGCTTCAGCGCCACTGCCGAGCATGAGCGCGGTTCGCGATTGTTGACGGGGTGGGGGGGTGTAGAGGGGTTTGCGACACACGCCTACTCTCGACCACAGCTTCAGCGCCACTGCCGCTTGCAGCCACGACAGAGAGACATTACACGGAAATGTAAAATGAAGGAGGTTTGATACAAGTTCGAGAGTTCGGCGGGCCGAATTAAAAACCCCAACGGGTCGGATATGGCCCGCGGGCCGTAGTTTGCCCACCCCTGGTCTAGAGTGCCTACATCCCTCCACCCCCCCTCCCTCCTCGCCATTCACCTTCCTTAGCTGCACTCGCCTGTCTCCAAAGTAAGACTATTATGCTAAATAATTATTTTATTTATTTATTTCATATTTTGTAATGTATTTGTTAATTATACATGTTTATTTGTTATTTAAAAACATATCTTTATTCATAATTTACAATGGTTTGGGGATTTTTCGTAGGTCCGGAACGGATTAAATCGAATTCAGTTATTGAGAAATTCGTTTGAGATACGAGCCGATTGACTTACTAGCTCGGTTTTGGAACGAATTAAACTCGTATCTCGGTACCACTGTAAATGGAAAAACAAAGTAACTTGCGTTAATTATTTGAAAAAGTAACTAGGATGTTTTTGTTGTAAATTTAAAAGTAATGCTTTACTTTAATATTTACTTGAAAAAGTAATCTGATTACTTGTAATTCGTAACTCACACTGCTTTCTACAATTATCTTTAGGCAATGAGCTTAATCGCATCAAATTGAATGAAGTGTTGCGTTTATATGTGGTAAAGTTTAATATACCCAATATAATCACATTAGCAGGTCGATAAATAAAGGAAGAAAATTACACAGCCGAGAGGAAATGGCCGCCTGGTCAACAGTATGTATGTATTTGTGTGTGTGTGTGTGTGTGTGTGTGTGAGAGAGAGAGAGAGTTAATGAAGACTTGAAAAAAAAAACATTATCTAAATTTCTCCAAAGGCAAAGTGAGAAAGAGGGGAAAACAACGAGGAAGATGACACAACTGAGAGATGCTGACAGAGGGAATGAGACTGCAGAGGTGACAAAGAACTGAAGAGGTGATGGGAGGAGGAGGAGGCGTCAAAGACAAGCGTCAAGATTAGAGTCGAGAGCATGAGGAAAGTTTTAAATGAAATCTGAAAATGACACGTTAGAGGAAAGGTTTCTACTGTGCTCAAGAGAATTTACTGTCAAGTTTTTATTTTGCATACAATCAAGTTATTGATTTGAATCTGTGTGACGTTTGTGTAGCTCTCTCTTATCTCGTTTCCGGTTATAGCGCATTTTCAGCTGGAAAAAGTAGTTATGCATTTAACAGGTCGTTGACATTTTCTCAAAGACTCTGGAATCATTTCATGAAACCTATTTTTTCTTCTTCAAAAACACACTGCATCTCCGTGGTCGCGTCACCTGCGTCCTGCTCAGTTCTGTGTTCAGACAGGAGGGGGCAGTGTGGAGCTGCGCATCATATTCCGCTCTTGTTTACTTGCTCGAGTCTTTGTGATGTGAGTGAATTTTACCGCATTTCATTGGATTTAATGTTTACATAATGATTTCGAGTGTTTTAGCATCTTGTTTACTTTTTAAATAAAATTATTTAATGTATCGTTTTATTCTCTGCACAAATGAGAAAGCGAGATCTACTTATATAGGGTTTTATTTAAGTCTGTTTAATTTTTTTACCACCCAGTTTCAGAAGAAATCTCAACATCTCAAATTATGCTCAGATGTGCCAAGAGCATTTGCAGTACTGACCTGCAGTATAGACCTATTATTAGTTTTAATTTTATTAACTATTTTGTATCATTTTATTCTTAGTAAATTATAATAGCCCTGGCCTGTCAAAATTAAAAGATCTCACAATCAACTGAATTCCTAGTAAATAGAATCCAATATTAAATGATCTGAGATCCAATTTTTTTTTCATAGCTACCTTGTTGTATGACAAAAATGGGCCATATTTGTACTTGTTTTTTTTCTAACTGTTTTAGGAGGAACATGAGAGATAAAGTTGATAACTAAAAGAAACAGAGTTTCATAATTTTCCTCTGAGAATATGAGAGAAAACACTCTCTAGACTCTTATTCCCGTCTAACACTAACTGAATCCTTGGCTGAAACACTGAATGAACATGTAATCTATGATGCTCTTGTCTTGCTTCTCCTTTAAGGTCATTTGTTGGGCTTTCAAGCTCTGCAGTGGCTGGAGGACGCAAGTCAAAAGGTCAGTCAATTTACCTGTTGTCATGGCAGCACAGGTTTTAACCACGGCGCTGGATGAGAGGCCGAGACTACAAGCACGTAAAGTCGGAGTCATTGATACAGGTGAAATGTCCTGTTATGTCACACACTAAATACCATTTAAAAGTATTTTAAATAACATTTAGGAATTTATTTTAATTAGTATGCATACTTTTTATAATCTCATATTAATTGAGAATATATGTAATGAAAATATACAGTTAATGCGCATAAACAAAAGTGATGTACACACACAGTTTTACAGATGGTGCTTAGATCAAGCCACGAATAGGCCTAGTTGATTAGTTCAATTAGGACATTTAAGTAGCTGTTATAAACGTTCCTTAGAAAAAAAAACTTTCCTGTGTTCATTTTGAGACAAAACAATGACACTGACATAATTTAAGATTTGTCACTGCAAGTTGCTTTCAGTTAAAACAGCTCAAACATGCATTTTAGTTTGGGACTAGGCTTAAGCCTTGCCTGTGAAACCGGCAGGTTAGTATCTCTGTGTTTGGCCATGAGTAGAACGTTGACATCATATCATCTGAACAAAACTGTGTGTGTATCTGCCTCTCTTTGTTTTTCCGAACATTTGCTGTCTGTGTGTCGGTGTCTGACAGCATCTTCATCTCTCATTTTGCACTCATACTGATGTAACAAGGTTGTTTGTTGCTGGTTAAACCACTTTTACTGCCGAAACAGTGGGTTGTAGGAAGAAGGACACGTAGATCCGTAGATGTGACTGAAAATGTATGTTTGGACTTTGACTATCTTTCTCTCTCTCTCTCTCTCTCTCTCTCACACACACACACACACGGGGTGTTGCTTATTCCTAGAGGCAAATCCCATATCACCATCTCCTCCAAACACACAGAATTTCCTCCTTAATTGTAATGCCTTGTCTCTAAGTACCCTTTTTAAATGATTTTCTTCTCACAATTTAACTATGACTTTCAATATAGCTGATTCTTCTACAAGAATGCTTGATGTGTAAATAAATATTATCATTATTTACACGCTGTAATGTTGTTCCAAACCTATGATCAAATAATTGCAGCCTTTGTGAGTGAAAGATATCACTCACAAAGGCTATAATTATTTGATCAAAATTACAGTAAAACAGTGTTATTACAATTTAAAATCCTCTTTTCTATTTGAATAAAAGTAAAATTTAAATTAATCCTGTCATTACAAAGGTGAATTTTCAGTATCATTATCATTTTCATGATTTGCCTCCTAAGAAACAGTTATTTATATTATTAAAACAAGTTGATCATCTTCATAGCATTTATTTGAAATAGGTCTTTTGTAACATAATTGTATTTTGTTATAAATGTCTAAATGTCACTTTTGATAAAGGTAATGCATCCTTGCTAAATAAGTATTAACCACAATTATAAAAATGACAGAATATATCTCTTTGACTGTACAATTGGTTTAGGTCAATTATTATATATGATCATTTAGTGTGTATTATAATTATTATATTAATTTATAGACCAAATTCACACTGTATATATGTAACTTTTACTTTAGATGGAGAAGAAAAAAATTGAAGCTGTGTTTGTCATCATCATATTATGTGTTGGACATTTCCATTGTGACGTCTTGTTTTGCTAGACTAAGTAGCTCTTGTTCTGCAAATCATTATTATACCGATAATTACAGTGTTGATGACCAGCAGGTTTCAGGGTCCACAGCGTGGAGGTGATTTTTGGGTGGACGGATGGCGTGTGCCACAGCGATGGCGCTCCTCGAAGGCATAAACGCCTCTCATCTCTCATTCTGCCCATGTCCTGCAATCCTTCTCTGCCCTATGGCCCTCTCGTCTCTCTCACTCTCATTTTCTGGAAGATATAACCAGCAGGAGGTGTTTGAAGAGGCTTCATCTGTTTCACCAGTGTTATTTGGCATCTTAACATAATGTGCTTGTCTCTGTCCAAGACTCATCAAAGGGAAAATCAAAACAACTCGCTTTTATCTCTGTTCGGGTGTCTCAGAAAGAGACAAAACAGTATGCGTTCATGCGAATGAAAGTCTGTCTGTCTGTGAGCATGTCTATGCGTCTGCGTTGAACGCTCACGCTCATCAAAGACAATCTCAAACAAATTCACCAGGGCACTGCAAAAGAATCTGTGAATGATAAAAGCTTCATTAGTATCTGCTCTTGTTTTATCAAAGCTTACTGTGTGTTTGTGTGTTCACTTCCTCCCCGTGATGCTGAAATGCATGTTGCCTTCCTCTAAAGGAAACAATACATATTCTACAGTGTAATGAACTCCGGTTCAACTCTACGAATACACACAAACAAACACACTGGGTTTAATAATGCAAGTTATCTCAGACTACACAGTCATTCCAGGAGGCATTCTTTTGAGTTTTTGGGAGGCTTTTTTTTTTTTTTTGTCGTTGTCATTGTCAAAAGACAGCATGAACTGTAAAACATTTTGCTTCGGATTGGCCAATTGCGACATCCTGCAGCATAATAGTTTTTTCTACAATGACAACTAAACTTGACTGCTGGCCTATAGTCATTCTTATGCATAATAAAAGAAAGTCAAAGTTATATTTATTTATTGTTTTATTTGGTTTTATTTTATCAAATGCTTATTTTTGTTTTATTTATTATTTTATTTTATTTGCTTGTTTATTTTATGTTTACTTATTTGTATTTATTTGTTTTATTTAACGTTATTCGTTTTATTTAAATTTTTTAAATTTTAAATATTAATTTTTTTTAAATATTTTTTTCTTTGCTTTGCTTACATTATTTTTGTTACTTTATTTATGTTTTTGTTGTTATATTTTTGTGTTATGTATTTTTTGTTTAAGTAGACATGCATCATCATGCGCACCACTCGAATTTTCTTTATAAAATCAAATTTGAACAGCTTTATATATTTGTTTTATAAATCAACGAGGTGTATATCCTTTACACTAGGATTTTGAAAGCCATAGACGAGTAGAAAGATTGCACTATGGTTCAGTTTGTCCTGCAATTGAAAACTTCACAGAACACTGAGGGGACAATTAGAGAGTGATAAAGTGCAGATTTTGTGTGTGCATGCTTGTGAAAGACGGGACGCACTGCAGTGTGAACAGAGCATAACTAACAAGCTATTTGAAACATTCCTCCTGTCTGGATTATCCTGATGCTCAAATTAAATTATGTTTACTGGAGCGTCCCAGGCGTGGATGGCGGCGCAGTGAATCTGCATAAGAGAGAAGCCACTTCTCCTCATCAATATTCAAATTCACTGACTTACTCTCTCACACAGAAGCGGCTGTGACAGCGATGCTTGCGGCCAAGTACACGTCAAGACTGTGGCTGAACTCTGTAGTGAAATTGTTACACCAACGCACAAATTTTTCATTGCAAGTGTTTATTAACTTTACTGTAAGTCAAACTACATGGTTATGCTTGCAGAGAACGCTATTTCAAATCTGTGTTTCTAGCTTAGTAAACTTAGGACCAATAAGGGCATGAAAAAACCAAAGGCAATGCTCAGTCTGAACTATTAAATGAGAATTGTCATCATTCATGTCATTCTAACTTTGGTGATTTTATTTTTTCTGTATGAAAGCACTGTTCAAAAGTTTGGAATCGGTAAGATTCGTAATGTTTTTAAAGAAGTCTCTTATGCTCACCAAGGTCATTTATTTAAGCATAGATACAGTAATACTGTAAAATATTATTACAATAAAATTTTTTTTAATATATATATTAAAATGTAATTTATTCCTGTGATGCAAATTAGCATAATTACTTCAACCTTGCTACTTTCAAAACTCCTTTTAATAGTGATTTGCTGCTTAAGAAATATTTCTTATTATCAAAGCTGAACAGTTCATTTAAAATACCTTTCTTAATATTTGGGACTGAATCATTCTATTGAGTCCAATTTCATTTGTTGGTCAAGTTTAGAAATTGGGACTGAAACGGACAAATTGTTGATGAATTGCAGATTTGGTTTTTGAGCTAAAATGATCAATTGATATGATTGCAGGCAGCAGTCCAATGGAATGTGAGTTTATCACTGAATTACACCTTAAATTTGCGTCTGCTTGTCACACAAAGTTATATTATGACATAAATGGACTTGAAATATAGTATACAAAAGGTCCAGTTTCCATTCATTGTTATTACATGTAAAAGAACAACCAGAAAATATCTAAGTAAATGAATTGCTTTAACATAAGTGTGAATGAAAATATCTAAGTAAATGAATTGCTTTAACATAAGTGTACATTAACAAAACACAAGGTTTGAGTATCTTCACCCAGGAGAGTTGAGACACTGGCCACTGCCTTTTCTGCACACCTCAGCGACTGCATTATTCACTGATTGGAATGGATGACTAGCATGTACGGGACAGTTGTTCGGGACCTTGAATAAATATATGGCCAGTGGGCAGATGAATAATGGAAGTTGTGTGCTGTGAAGCCAGAAGCCATAACAAAGACATCTTTAACATTACTCGTGTTGCTCTAATGTGTTCAGTCTGAGTTTCACACACAAAATGAGAACATTTTGAAATTAGAATTTGATGGTGTTTTTGTTAGAAGCAGTCAGTGATGGCGAGATGATTGTATATATATGTATAGCACAGAAAACGCCTTGCGGAAACGTCGAGGCCCGAGGGCAAAACCTTTGTCGTATTCCCTTTGCAACTTAAGTGAGTCATCAGATTTTTGTCTTTCAACCAGACATTCTGATACATACAGATGTTTAACGCATTGGAAAGATCACTTCTTCTTTCCCTTCTTTTTTTGCAGTCATTGCTTATTAGTCCTAATGGGAAGCGTTAATTAGTGATTGGGGATTTTGTTCAGAATAAGATGCAGTTTCATATTTCTTTCTCTCTCTATCATTCACTGACCAACCTAGTTGCAACACTTCAGTAAAATGAAGAGTAAAAGATGCACATTATGTGTCTAATTGAGGTTTTATCTGTGTATTTCATCAGAGAATGATGAAAAATGTTGTTGTTCTGACCAAATAAGTAGTGTTTTCTGGCAAGCTTCATCGCTATTCTTCATTAGAAGTACATAAATTGAGTACAACATTCACAGTTTAAAACTTATGATCAATATAACTTGGCTTCCTCTAAATTTCTTAAATTCATATTCAGTGCTTAAGGACAATCCAGTGCTTGTCTCAATCTTTACTGTCAATAATTTATGCTTATCCTGTAAATAGAAGCATTCCGACTTGACTTGAATGCAACATTCAAAACCTAATTTTGATCATTTATTTGATTGATTCGGGACTTTTCTGTATCTTTTTGTTGAGAACTTTCCCCCCCTGTAGGAACACAAAGGTGTAGCAGCATCAAGATGATCACAGATGATGATGGTGTTGGATGCTTACAATAATAGTATGGAACCATAAAACCATGGTGTTAAAATGGTACTCCAAGATACACTGCTGTTCACAAATTGATCAAAAGGGACAAAAAAGACATTTATCATTTCTATTTCAAATAGATGCTAGTCTTTTGAGCATTCTATTCATCAAAGTACAGTAATACCGCGAGATACGAGTATCTCTACATACGAGTGTTCCCAGGTATGAGCAAGCCTTCCGGCAGATTTTTGCTTCTAGATACGAGTAAATATTCGAGATACGAGCACTTGTACTGACGCTGATGCCGACGCATTTTCACTTCACGTGTTCGCCGACTTCTGTAATCACCAGCGAGTAGCTGATTTTCTCTCTATTTTGTGCATTATTCTTCATAATAGCGATGATTTCTAAGAAATTTAGTAGTAAGGATGGTAGTGAGAAGAAGAAACGCATGATGACCATGGAAATGAAGCATGAAATTGTGGATAAATATGAGCGCGGTGCCCGCATGGGAGATCTAGTACACACTTATGATCGCAGTACATCCAAGATATGTACCATCCTAAAGCAAAAAGATGTTATCAAGAATGTAAATCCTTCCAAGGGCGTGACGATTATATCGAAGTTATGTTCAAATATAAATGATGAGATGGAGAGGCTTCTGTTGTTGTGGCTAAAGGAGAAGCAGATGTCCCACGATAGATATTTCGTTAAAAGCTCTGTGCCAAGTGAAAGTGAGGGTAGTCAGGCGAAAAAAGGTAAGAAAAGTGAACAAAAGTAAAGAATACAAATTGAAAAAAATCAAAACAAAAATATAAAATATAAAAGTTTGTTTTAAAATATGAAAGCTAAGTTCAGTTATGCTTCGTTCCTGCTATTCAAGAAAATTTGGCCCATGTAGAAATTTAAAATGGTAAGCAATAATGCCAATTTGTTCTATCAATACCATTTCATACTGCGAGGTGAGTTAGTGGAAAACCATTGCATATCTGCTCTTTTTATAACTCCGTAAACTGTGACATTTAATTTATATCTGTAAAACTACAGATGTAGATACAGATATAGATAAAACTAAGTATCAGTATACCTAACAATGTATGTTTTCAGGGAAAATCATAACATCAGTGTGTATAAGATAAGTTTAGAAGATATCATCAAAACTGTAATGGACAGAACTATATTAGATCTACACAATCATTCACTGAAATTAACAATCAATTTATTATATAATTTCTGTCTGACTCATGTAAGTTTCTTTGTTTTTGATTTGCAGATGATGGGGAATTTTTTTTTTCTTCCACATTTCCTTGGTTGTAAATATTTTTTAAATATTCATGTTTATAATAAAACAATTCTACATACAATTGTGTAATGTTTAAATATGTTCATGGCTTATATGTGTGTATGTATGTTTTTACAAAGATTATAGAGATTGTTTCAATAAATGTTACTTATTGTAATCATTTTCCATTCATTCTAATGTTTTTGAGCAATATGTAATTTAGAAGATGTAGTAAATTTGTTAGCTGGTTGCCAGCGTTCTTGTAGCAGTAGAGCACTGGTGTTTACAATGCTACGGTCATAGGTTTGATCCCTGGGAAAGCAAGAATTGATTCAATGTGTTCCTTAAATGCAATGCAAGTCGCTTTGGATAAAAGCGTCAGTCAAATGCATAAATGTAAATGATTAACATTGTAAGGATAAAATTAGGTTGCTGTCACTTTAAGACCTTTCAACTGTTTTTCTTCTCCACATTATGTTTGTGTCAATATGGTTTGTAGCGGTTAATAACTGATAATAAAATCAACCAGTTCCCGCTATTTCACACTCTAATTCTTTTCTATTCTTAACTTGTCAAACACTGAATAGTCATGCTTTGCAAAGTTGTATTTTTCAGAGTGCGTCAGCTGTTCCGCGTGAGTGTTTATGACGTCACATTTAGAACGTTGCGTGATAATGGTTTAAAAAGATCATGTTTCTCGCTCATTTTGTAGGTTGAATTTTTGGAGTGTCTGGTATTAATTTAGCAGTATCTGGTATTAGAGTTGCAGCGGTTTTATCATGGGACAGCGAAGTTCACGAGTGAACAACGCGTTCGATGAGCCTGTACTACTCAAATACACCACCATCACGGCGGAGAATCATCCTTATCGAGATGATCAGATGCCTGTTGCTATTGAGATTGATGGAGGGAGAGAGGAGAGAAGGAAGAAGAGATTCTGGAAGTGGCCCACTCTCCACCTTCGTAGAACTGCAAAATACGATCTGCTTCAGGCTGAGAAAGACTATCAGAATGAAGCGGGACTGTACCGGAAACTTTCCAATGGTAAAATCACATGAATGTCATGATAGTGCAATCCTGAATAATGCTGATTGATGACTGAGAAATCGTGTCATAATTGCCCCTAAATGAGAAACAACTAATTTGACTTTGCTCATTTTTTATTTTTTTTATTTTATTTAATCTACAGCTTCAACTTCTGAAGTTCAACCTGCTGCTGAGAAACATCCAGAGCAGGACGTCCTGGACAAGGGTAAGACTAATAGATCAACGAGAAGTAGAAAATCGTATTATAAAATTAACAGTCTAACTACAATGGTTTATTTTTTAATAGACCACATTTACAGCCGTTATAAAATTGGCCACAAACTGGGTGAAGGAGGATTTGGGACTGTGTTTGCAGGGACTCGATGCACGGATGGACTTGAGGTTTCAGTTTGCTTACAAAACTTTCAATATCAGTTCATGATGGGCATGATATGATATCGGTGCACATACTAATTGTTAATTCTTTGTTTTATTGATCAGGTGGCAGTGAAAGTTTCAGTGCAGACGCCAGACATGCCAGATATCAAAGTGGTGCGTAGTTTGTACTGTCTATGTTACTGCTTCTCAGTCACTGTTTTCAGTTTATACTGTAATGTCTTACATTCATGTTAATCACAGACTACAAATGATTTTTTGAACCTGCTGGTGAACCAGGACACCATGGAGGTTAAATTGATTGACTTCGGCTGTGGTACGCTCATGAAGAAATCAGCCTTCAAAGTCTTCAGTGGAATGAACGGGTTTATTTATTAGCTCACAGAAACTCATCCCATACATAGTTGTAACAGAAGGACTCACAGGCAGGGATCCAATTGCTTTGTCTTAAATAAGAGTGGTCGTACGGGCACAAGGTCAGGGCAAACAGAGAACATACATGAACGGAAATACAGGCAGGGATCACAAAGGCAGGCAGACGGAATCAGGATCGTAGTACAGGCGTCAGTCAAGACGGGCAGATATCAATCATAAACGTTAATCCAGGCACAGGTCGGGGCAGGCAGAACAGAATCAAATAACGGGTAACAGGCAGAAACAGCAACAGGCAAACAAGACAGGATAATAAACGCTCAGACTGATAACCGGGGCTAATCAAGACTTCGCCGTGTGTGCATGGGTGAATTAGTCTTTTATAGTCCAGGTGATGGTTGACAGGTGGTGAGACAAACAGTCATAATTGAGTTCAGCTAGAGTGTGCAATCAGTCCAGTGTACTGCATGATGGGAAATGTAGAGTAGTGTCAGTATATGTGTGAGCTCCCTCTGGTGGCCAGGGAGGGGAGAGCAGAGCTCATATTCATAACAATAGTCAACATGCTGTGGAAATTGTTTAAAGTCAGACAACATCTCTTTTGTTCAGGCACAGAAGGTTACTGTCCACCAGAAGCCCATTATAATGGCCTGCACCACGCAAAACCGACAACAGTGTGGTCACTAGGGATCCTCCTGTTCCTAATGGTGTGTGGAGATTATCCCATAGCTGACGACCTCTTCATGATCCATGTGAACAACTTCACCAATCCTGGTCTGTCACAAGGTGAGATCTTCAATGTACAAAGGACCATTTGAATTCTAAATCATACACACAAAAAAGGCCAAAAGCTTCAAAGAGAACAGGTCTAAAGTATAAGATATAATCAAACATCTCTCTTGTCTTTTTGTACAGAATGCTACGACATGATTTTGTGCTTGTCTGCACCCACAACCAAAAAAGAGGATTGTTATGGAGATGTATCTTCATGACTGGTTTAACGTACTGCGTTTAAGATTAGCTAAATGCTTATTTTTTCATTTTGTTTTAATTTGAGCATCAGTCATATAATCATCATTAACTTGCTGCTAAGTCACATTTTCTCTAAATGTAACGCAGTTAGACAAATTATGCTGATTTATGTGTTTGTTTCAGGTCAGGAAGTCTCTCTGTTCGGCATCAGTATAAATAGCATAAAGCTCACATTATTCCAATTGAATCCATTAATTCCATTAAATCCAATTGCGTCAGAATCATGACAGAATACGGTGGACATTGCAACGTCTCGTTCCCATCTCTCAGGGAACCGAGGTTACGACCCGCTTTTGAGAGCGGGAACGAGACGTTGCAATGAAAAATGCATTTGGGAACGGTGTTTAATCTCGCCGTGTGAGAGACGCAGATCAGGAAACCATTCACCAATCACAGCGAAGAGGCACACAGCTCAACCAATGGCAACGCCGCCAGGTGTGCCCACTACTGATAGGTGCATCCAAACCAATGAAATCAGTAGCTGAAGCCTACCAAAATTTGCATATCAGAAGCCTGAAAAATAGCGGGCTACACTATTACAGGGCAGACACGACTATTCAGAGAGCATTTAAACACAACTAATGTGAGACCATAGCGTCAATGGCAATGCGGCGACAATAATTGTGTGTGTGTCTATACTAATAAAAAACATGTTTTTTTCCCATTGTTATGGATCTGGAATGTATTAATTTGTTTAATTTTAGATTGAAATAATTCAAAATATTCAAAGTTTACTGTTTTTATTTCATTTTTGATCAAACAAATACATAAGAAGTTTATTTCAAACAGTGTTGTTTTATTATCAGACATTATTATAGATTTTCTGACAGTTGTTATTTTTGTATTTTCAGTTTGAGTGAAATTCCAAATTATCTTCTTTTGTGTGTGTGTGTGTGTGTGTGTGTGTGTGTGTGTGTGTGTGTGTGTGTGTGTGCATATGCTTACTGGGAAAAAAAGTAATGGCGAGGATGACAGAATTTTCATTTTGGGGTGAACATTCCCTTTAACTCTAGGTTGCTCCAAACAGATTGTTCCTATTGTTAAAGTGTACTTAAGTTGTTTTAAAAGTAAAAGTGTCTGCTGAATAAATTATAATACTGAAAGCTGATGCATGACTCTCATGTTAGCCATAAACCTCCCTCTCAGTTAAATCCATCGATTCTTCTTGTAAGCACAACTCAAAAAAATTATTACCATCTTTATGATGAATGATATTTTTCAGAGAGAAATGTTTCTGCTCGTCAGGGCTGCTGTCGGATGTATCCTTTTGTCCTTGAAAGACAAAGTGGCCCTGACATCACAAAAGAGTGATTGATGACTCAAGAACGGGGTGTTTGTCAATCCCCATAACTTTTACCGAAATATAACCGCTCCTTCCAACGAGGATGGATTGGATATTCATTTTCATTTTACTGCTTTAACAACTCATGATAATTTGTGGCCTCACATTTAGCAGTTAGGCAGCTTGCTTGTTTGATGTAATGGCCTAATAGACCGCGTAATGGATTACTACGGTATCTCTCCAAGAGAATGTGGCAGCAGTTCAGATACCCGTCTGTCTCTGTTTGTTACGATGCAAACTTGTGTTTAAAACGTATTTGCTTTTTATAAACTTTGTGGAAAAGGGTCAAAGGTCAGCCTAAGTTGGTTAGAATAAGTGCATAAGTTGGTTTGACTTCACAGTGATGTTTTCTGTATAACGAGTTTCTTAAATCCAGCATAAAAAATTAACACACTAATATTTTATAAGTGCATTTTTGGTCCAATTTCCATCTGTTTTACACAAGGTTTTAGTATATTCACCCAGGAGAGTTGAGTATATTCACCCAACTGAGGCTGTTAAGACTTCACAGGCGACTCACAGGCAGGATCTAAGTGCTAGTCTTTATTAAGAGTGGTCGTACGGGCACAAGGTCAGGGCAAACAGAGAATATCCGTGGTAAATAATCCAAGCAGGGGTCAGAAAGGCAGGCAGACAGTATCAGGCACAATAATCCAGGCGAGTAGTCAAGACAGGCAGAAAACAATCTCAAGCGTTAATCCAGGCACAGGTCAGGGCAGGCAGAACAGAATCCAAAACGGGCAAACAGGTAGAATCGGTAACAGGTAACAAAACAGGATATAACTGCTCAGAATGTCAACCGGGGCTAAACAAGACTTTGCGGTGTGTGCATGGATAAAGCAGTCTTTTATAGTCCACGTTTTCTTGTCACGCGCAGTTTTGGTTGTTTACCCCCGTTACCTTCCCCATGTGCTCCCTTTATAATCTCCTCATGTTTGCTGTTCTTGTCTTGCCTGTTCCTGATCTCCCAGTTAAGTCTAGTCTGTTTTAGTTCGTTAGTCAGTCTTGTGTTTTCCCCCACGAGGTAGTTTTGTTTGCCTTTTATTTTATGTTCAATGAAAAGCCCTTCTACCTGCAATATTGAGTCCTCGCTCTTCCTCTCACCCCCAACCCTGACACATCTCTTTGGGGGAAATATTTTTAGGTAGACCCACTGGTAACACATTTCCTCTATGGCACTTTGAGGCTGAGGCCTTCAGTACACCCAAGGGTACCTGCTTGGGATTTGGCCTATGACGTCATCACGGGTGTGACTGCCGGTATAAAAGAGGCTAGGTGCAACGATGCGTCATCCTCTTTCTTATCTTCAGGAGTCAGCTCTGTTTGAAGCATTTGTCTAATCCTCACGACTATGGCCAGCAAGGAAATCCATTTCAGACGGTGTGTCAGCGGTTTCTGGTACCAGATGACACACACGAGATATGAGTGACGTGTCCTGATGAGGAGCATGCACGCGCAACCCTCAAGTAAATTGTGAGCGCTATCCTTTGAGGAAGCTGCATTCGCGTTTCTCTCAGTACGCAAGCAAATCGGGACAACCATCTGAACCTGGTGGATCTGGCCCTGCTGCAGCCGAGGTGAGCAGGAAGCTGCATTCATTGGGCTTGCGAGTTTGTCACTGAGCTGAAGAGAGTAAACATCTCTCAGCCAACAGAGGCTGAAGCGAGCAAGCTTTTGGAAGAGGATGTAACATTGCTCACCTCTTCACAACCAAGTCTCCTCGCAAGCCAAGGCAAGCAAGAGGGTGCAGACATCAAAGATGTCTTTAAGTGTTCGAGCCCCACGTTTTTACGAGCTATTGTCGGGTATGGCTTGCACTACTGACTGGATAGATCTGCTGTGGAAGCGCAAGGAGGTCGAGTACCCAGGTGGCAGACTGGATGAATGCTTCCTCGTGCGTCCCTTCCCTTTCTCCCCGAGCTCCACACTAAGGCGCTGAAGTCATGGGGAAAATCATACTCTGCACGCATCTATCATGCTCAGGTGAATTGCGACGATATGAAGGACGTGAAGGCCGAAAGGCATGTACCACCTCACGTGTGCCTCTCCCTTCAGGCGGTAGATGATGGAGAAGATGGGAAGCCCGGGGGAAGAGGAAGCTACACCGAGAAGCCGATGATACCTTGATATCTAGAGTGCAGCATTCCGACTTCTCTCACCTTCAGAGTGTTGTTTATGTCACGTGGGGGGTTGTGGAAGGAGGAGGACTCAGGTGCAGGTGAAGTTAGACTATTTATTAACAAAAGAACATACTTCAAACATAACAAAAGAAACACCCACGAGGGGGGAAAACAAGATCAGACATAATAACCAAACACTCAAGGGTAGCAGATCGGGAATAGGCAGGTCAGGAATGCCACGCAGAGAAGACAAGAGGGGAACACAAACTTCCAGGGAGAAATGACAACGATACGACACAGGGCAGCAAACATGAAGGATACTTATAGGGCACACGATGAAGGGTAGTGATCAGGAACAGTTGGGAAAACATAATGAGAACAAGGAGGCGGGAAAAGACAAACAAGACCCGAACACGCAGCCAATGCTAGAACGCATCGCGGCGTGTTCACAGAGTGACACACTAGTGACACACCCACTACGCGTGACAAGGACAACAAGCAGACATGAGGACACGGGAGCGCGCACGGAACGTAGCGCGGTCTCACACAGAACGCAAGAGAGAGAGCAGTGCCATTAGAACACTAATAACACTGGAGCCGAAACGAATGGAATGTTATTCACGTACATGAGAAAAGGAAATCGTTTAGATAAAAGCCGAATCAGAAGAAAATGTTATTTTATTATTTGTATTCTTATGCACTTCTTGCAATGCACTTATGCTGGAGACCAGGACAAGTTCTAAATGCACTGGATCTGCGGTAATCTGCTCTTGACGAATACTGAGATTAACCTCCTACATCATGCTGAGCAGAATATGAGTACTTAAAACGAAGATGCATTTTTAATAAGGGGCAGAAAGCTTAAGTCAGCATTCAGAATGACCTCTGGATTAATTATGTGGGACTCATAACTAGCAAGGTTTTGAAATATATATATATATATATTCCACTTTTATCCTTTGATCCGGTGGCCTCAGCTCATTTTGGGTTTAATCGCAGAGACTTTTGTGACATTTAAAGTTTTTTCTTGTGCACACAGAGCAGGAGGTAATGGATCACACAGATTTATGAGACTTCAAGTGGATATGAGAAACGTCTCACTGTGGTAAGCAACTTCATCAGGGTTAATAACTCCCCAAGGGCCCTGTGAGATCAATTATTCTGACAAATGTCAGAGAATCAGGTATTTTTGTGTGTATCAAAAGGAGGAAAAAATGAAATAGCTGCTGTTTCTAAAATAGAAACACAATTCACCATTTACTTTTTTAATACATGTTCCTGGTCTCCTCTGAGACAATATTTTTCCAGGTGACATCACTGATGAGTTTTTACTAATTTAAGTACACAAATTACTGTTTAGGTGTTTTAATCAACAAGTTATTGCATTCATACACTAGCTCTGACTATGTTGTTTGTGTCTCATGTTTACTTTTTAAAACCATTTGTCTTTTCAATCTGTGTTAAATAGCTAGGGACAAACTGTTGTGAATATCCAGACAAGCTGTATTACATGAGCATCTGAATGAATAGTACCTCCTCCTGAGAACTGTGTGTGTGTGAGAGAGTGTGTTTGTGCATGTGTGTGTAAGTGCTGTAATTTGTGTCCCACAGGAGTTTCCCAGCCATACCAGATGTTTGGCCAGACCTGCTGGTCACCAGTTTTGTACGGCTGTACACGCAGTGGGTGGAAATTAGGATGCCTTTAAATTATACGATTTTAATATTATGGAAATGATTTTGTATTATGATTGGCTTCATGTACTGCCATGGTATAAGTTACTGTTACTGTTTAATCATTGATGTCATAAATGTGATGTCATAAATCTAGGATCAAAGTAAGCATTTGCAGTCTTTATAACGGTTTCAACTTTAGAATTTAAACTTTTTCGCCATTCAGTTATTGTTTTAGTGTTATTAATATTGAACTACTTCAGTTGATTTTTTAGAACTGCATTATAGGAGAATTTTAAACTGTATTTTATAAAGTGCTATATATAAAGCATGACATGTAAATGAAGTTGACTTGACTTGACTTTTTTGTTTGTCATGTATTCATGAAATGTGAGTGTGAATTAGTTAAAAACAATGTCGAAATACCCATTTGTCTATGTTAGCCTTGATCATTTAGCTTGTGTGTGGCCTTCGTGACATCAGCTGAAAGGAACATGATTTAAAATGCAGAGCAAGACAAACATTTTTTAATTAAAATATGTGCTCTGATGAATACAACCAGCAATTTATTAAGAGTGTAAAAATTCTTTAAAGTGTTTGATGTGTTATTTTCTGCCTTTTTGCATTTCCTATACTCTTAAGAACTAAATCAATCCGTCAGTGTCTTTGTACACTAGTGCCATTCTTTCTGACCAAATAAATCTTTTCTAAAGCTTTGTGAGTTGAATTGTTGTTCTCCATGTTTTATTTGCTACTGTCAGATGCACTTACTGTGTTGAGGACAGATGTGTTGGAGAAAGTGTTTAATTTGGGCAATCCCCATTTGAATTTTGGCAAAAGTTGGAGGTCTTGATTGGTGAAAATATACAGCCTATTTTAGGTTTATGTCAGTGCAAGTTGCTTTCATTTAAAACAGTTCAAACATGCATTTTCCTTGGTCATACAATAATCTCAAAATGGATCGACATGGTAAAATGATTGAGATTTGGGATTTTACAACATTAATTCACTTGCAGTAATAATACAACAATACGTTAATAATATTAAATAATAACAATAACAACATGTTTTATAATTATTAATTATAATACTGTAAATAGTGTTTACAATATGTATTATAATAGAAATGGTATATGTAATTGGTAAAATGGAAGAACTTTTGAGAATATTTCTTTGGAATGAATTAGCTGCCAGTGATTGGGTTCTTTTGTTGAACAGTAGCAGAGAATCCAGCTGTGTCGGATAGATTTACATCCCTCGTGGCTCACCGTTCAATTGTGTGTGTTCAGTCTGTGTCCAGGTGTTGTGTTTTGGCAGGCCTTACTGAACAGATGCTATGGTGTGTGTCCCTGCTTACTGTGATATCGCTGTGCCCTTGAGTTAGCAAATTAGCAACATTCAGAGATCTTTTCACAAGCTGTTTGTGTGAGTGTCCATCTAGTCGTATATGTTTGTGACTGTTTGCTAAAATGCTAATCTTTCAGCAATTAGCTTCATACTAACAGGATGTCTGATATGCGGTGCCAATGGTGTGTTGACTTAATGACATGTATTAGTAATATTCAGAGTGAGAAAGTGTTTGCATGTAATATAAGCATTAGTGTTTGATTTACATACAGTAAACACTAGAGCAAAGATCACATGCTAATAAAAGTCAGGAAAGCAGTTCTTAGTGTAATTGTCTAGTGAAGCACAATATAACCAACATGTGTTAATGCATGTCGCAGAAATTGACGTCATGAACCAGTATAAAGGTGCGCCAAGCACCAGAAACGGAAGCTTTAGTGTCTTCAGCAAGCACTGGAGGGAAACGTGTGTGTATGTAAGCTATTGTGAAGCAAACAAGCAGTGTGATTCTGTGTCTCTCCCTGCCTGTGCTACTATGCAAGCAGCGATGCACACAGTCTTGCATTGTTTGTTTGGGAGCGGAGCATACACAGTCAGCGTTTGAGGACACTGGCTGCGCTACAACTAGCAGTTGCACTGCAAGAGAATCCGTTCCAAGAATAAGTTTTTGCGCTGTTTATAGCCGCTCATGCAGGTGTCAGGCGCTGTGTCACTCCCTGCCCTTGTTATATCACATGCAGCGATACACATGCTTGGTGTGTTGCTTGCATGGGAGAGGAGCATGCACGGTCAGCTTGAGCAATTGGGCAAGTTGTGAGCAACTGCCGCTGCGACCACTCCGATCCCGCTTGGCAGTCTTTGAGGAGGCTGCTTAGGCTTGTGGTCCTCTCAGTTTGGGTCCTGCTGAGGCTCAGTGGCTATTGCTATCGCGGGGATCGCAGTTAGATCTGTCCTGCCACCTAGAGGTATATAAAGTGATTTTTGCTGGTTCGAGCCCCGGTGGGATGCACTTTATTTTTCACCACTTCAATCTCCAGTTTATGGGTGCAAAAGTATGTTGGCGAGAGCCACCACAGGTTGCACTGGGCTCAGGCAAGATTTCTGATAAACAAGACCCGAATTCAAGATAACTGCTGCCCTTGAGCGGGTTGCACTGGGCAAATCGCCTCCTCTGAGGAGGGTTCTAGAGCAGTCACTCCTGGCACTCCCTGCAGGAATCTACACCACTAATTTGGATGAAGCGCTTGCGTGGGATATCATTCCACTTTCTTGTCCCAACACAAGGGTAGAACACGCTTAGCCGGCGCTTACACATGCTGTGCTCGCGGTCGCCCCGCCCTCACCTGGCAGTCTCCGAGGAGGCTGCCCTGGCTAGAACCCTTCAACAATTTAGCCTAGCATGAGTAGGCTAGTCACTCACTGAGCATTTGGGGCTGCTGAGCATCATGGCAACAATTTCCAGTGCTACGTACTTGGTTGCCTGTACATGCAACACCTTCAGTAGTGACTCGAAACAAGGGGGTTATAACACTTCTGGCTTCCCTGCAGAGACATGATCTGCACTGCAGCAGGTGCCCATGTTTCTTCAGACACTGTTCAACCCAGGGTATCCAAGGGAGACAGGGCACACAGGTTTCCAGAGTGCTCGGAAACCTGTGTATGTTAAACTGTCAAACCGGGAAACAAGGAACCAAAGCAAAGGAAACATGGTCAAAACAGAACATAGCTCTGACATTAGGGTGGGAGGAGCAAGATTGACAAGATTGTACTCGAGAGTCCAGTCAGGATGAAGCCCCAGGCTGAAGTTGAGGGAGGGAGGAGCCATGGTGAAGACTCAGCTGATGACACTCTGGGGAAAACCAATGGAGATGGGGCTGCTGGAGATAGAGACCCAGGTGGAGCTGACAAGACGAAAAGCCCACACAACATCGCTGACACTTGAGACCAAGGTGGAGTGTGGCGACAAGCATCAGAAACGGGGAGCTTGAGGTAAAGCCGAGGGGAAAGGAAGAGCCAGATGGAGCTAAAGGTGCAGGAAGGTCAAAGTCTGATTAAGGCAGAACCAGTAGGACGAGGGAGCCCAGTGGACGCCAGACCTTCATGGAATAAGACGTCAGACCTTCATGGACCTGAGGTGGAGCCAGTGGATCTCTCTTACTGGTGACCTGAAGCTCTGAAGCGGGTCCCCACATAATTGTGGGAAATGACAGAATTTTGGGGAGAACTAACCATCTAAATGTACTATATACAGTAAATAAACACTGACTAGGAGATGCAGAGGAGCTTAAGGTAACCAGTGAAGGTGGGGCTAAAGAACTAGCTGCCAGAGGAGCAGGGAAAGGGCGGTTGGGCGAGCACTCTGGAAACACACTCTGAGGTTTGCTCTTGTAACTCCATTGTGCAGCTCGTGGGTGGTGGATGGTTGGTCTCTGGATGTGGAGTGGAGCTGGTGTGGTCTTCAGCCAGGTCGATGGTGAATTGTTGTTAACCAGCATCCCCTCCATGAATGCTGCAAAGCCTTCCTTCAGACCATCCAGTGGAGCATCCTCACTCAGGCTGGTGTGGTAAACGACAAGGTCCAGGTAGTGCGTTTGATATGCTAGATAGATACATTCCTACATATGAACTTCCTGCTCCAGGCAGATTGACTGAACAGCTGGTAGGTCCATATAAAAATAAAAACAAACAAAAAATAAAAATACTGCAAAAAATTATTCTGTATTCTGTCATGGGTAGTTGTTAGTTGTGTGTCAATACAGTGTCAATATAGCACAATCGTGATGCTTTTATATACGTGAATTTTTATTTTTTAGGTGAACTAACCCTCTAAATGTACGATATACAGTAAATAAACATTGAATATTCATGGTTCAACATTGACATTCATGGATTTAAAGCCTCAAAACTATTGATAAAATAAATACATTGGGTTTTGACAGTTGAAATTGCAATAAAAAACATTTTCTAGTCTAAAACTCCTGAAGTAACCTCACAATTATGTGAATGGTGAATGAACGTATTCAGTATTAAGTGATATGATTGGTCAGTAAGTTTTGTGTCTTGAACTTGTTTCCAGTATCTTTAAAATGATTTAGTTGGTCTGCAGTTAGTTAATAAAGTTAATGACCTCTGAATTATTGCGCAGATCTGTAATATATAGAGGAATCCTGCCTGCCTGCAATGAAACAGATATAGTTATCTTTTTGAAACAGGAAGCAGTGCAGGTTTTCGGGTGTTGGAGGTGTGTCTTTCAAAGCAAAATTGAAGAAAATTTAAAATCGGGCAACCAAACTCAACTGAGATTAGTTCCCCTACTCGGCTTTGCACAGGAAGCATTTGGGTTGGCGTTTTGGATGTGTGCCAGTCTGTGGGAGAAAAAATGGGTGCAGTTCATCAGAGCAGTGATTCTGCCGTGAATAAGACCATTCGTCCGTTACCAAGCAACGGTTCCACTCGCTCCATCATCAGTACCGGCCCGGGAGACGGGTGCAGAAACGTTGTTATTGATGGCTCCGTACACCCATTTAATCTCTCGGCTGCCACAGAGGGTTTAAATAACCACGAGAGAAATGAGGACAGACACCCACGACTATGCACGCTGCCTGTGCCCCCACTGGCAGAAGAGTCAATTAAAGTTGAGGAACTTTTGTATTGGAGTTAAAAGTCAAAAGTGACGTGGATAGAAGCCAATTACTAACCAAATCATTCCTGTGTACAATGTATTCCAGATGCTGAGTGTACCTGTTGCTTTAGTGAGCCCTGAGAGATGGGAGACGGTCACATAGAAAAGAGATGACCCAAATTTTGATTCATAAATAAATGCATGTTCTATACAGTGTATCTGTAAAGTTATTTTGACAATTTTGCTCTCTACTCTAGCATGTTCCTACATTATTGGCATATGTGGTTCCATGATGAACTTTTAATATCTATGAAACCTTTCCATTCAACAAAAGGTAATTTTATAGTGTTAAATGTTCTTCACACTTGTGTTAAAATGTTCTTCACGCTTAAAATGGTTATTCTGAGAGTTGTTTACTGAAAGGTTCTTTGGGGAAACGAAATGGTTCTTCTATGGCATTGGTGCGAAAACCCTTATAAATAGATTTTATTTTTGAGAATGAATTGACATTCACTTACCCCCATATGTATTTTGGACCACTATTGAGAACCACAGTCCTCTGGTTCTGCTTCCAATGTTCATAGTAGCACCACTAAACAGCCATGTTTGTTAGGATCTTTCACAGGTGAGTTGCTTTATTTGTGATGGAATAAACATTAGGCTTTTAATGCATGAGGGCATTGTTTTGGATGATTGACTTGTTTTCTTCTCCTGTTTGGTAATGCATATGTTCTTTAGATGTTATTCCTGATAGACAAACATTATATCCCTATTGCAAGTACTTACCTGACACCATGACCAGGAAGGTGGTTCACCCAGGGTGAGACTGAGCCATTGCACTCTAGTTATACTGACCCCTGCAATTTCCCCTAATGTGGGGATCTTGACAGCATAATTTATAGTTGTGGGCGACTGCGTCTCAGTACCGGCAAGAAATGTAGGTGGGAAGAGTGAATTAACAGTGCTCTCTTCCACTCTCATGACCCACAATTACGAGTCCCTTGAGCAAGGAACCTAATCCCCAATTGCTCTCCGGACGTCTCAGCAAAAAATGTCTGCTCCTTGTGTATGTTCATTATGGGAGTATGGGACACCATACTTGCCACACATTACTTCACTACACTTCACTTAAAAGGTTAGACACTATACACGAAATGAACAGCAAATTTTTGTTTTGTTTAGTCATAAAATCCCATTTAGAAGTCTTATTTTCATCTGAATTGTTTTAGTTATAATATAATATTATATCATATAATATTTTATATTTTACAATATAATTTTTTTGCTGTATTTTTAGCATAAGATACTTCTCTCAATTATTCCAAATGTTTGACCGGTATTGCAGTCACTGTCTCTTGAAGCAGACCATTTCCTGACTATCTAATTGCATCTTCACATCATGAAAAGAATGGAAACCATTAAAGGTTGCTTGTGCAGCAAAAACCATGTTAAGCGGATGATCACACTAGAATTTATGTCTCATTCATTGTCATTCATTGCATGTTCATATTCTGTGGACTTAGAGCTACAAGTTTACATAACGAAAAGACATTAGATCAGTTCTAATCATCTAATCAGATGTTAACACCACAGATGGACTCTTGGGAAACTGATGTAGATGGCATATTTTAACATTCTGAATTTCTAATTATTTATTCAAAACAGAAGCCTTGGAGCATGACATCACATCCTGCCCATTTTGTTGTGGACACCGAAATAATTTTGCAAACTTAAATGTAGTGTGACTATTGTTTTTTTTTTCTGGCTCTTCTTGGAGTTATTATGTGAGGTTTTTCTGTCTCATTACATATGACTTTCTCACTCAATAGTGTTTGGCCCCATTTTGCCAACATTAAGATAGGCCATTGCAGTTTCACTTTAACTAATCTGCTAAAATGATCTCAGCAGTGCATGCTGGATGAATGTTGCGAAACTCATTATCATTCTCGCATCACTCCTTTGCAAGCTCTGAGCTTCCTCAAGCTGCCTGAAGAAGCATGTTCATGAAGGGGGAAAATACGCCACTGTTCTCATCTGAAATTCAAATTCCATCTGTACGAATTATTTGAGGCCCAAATTCTCAATTAATTTCATCCACAGCGTATAATATATGTGCTGCAGACAGTTTTCGGTGAAATACAAAAGCAGTAATTGCCTGAAAGGGAATTCTGTAGTGGTATGCATTAAGTCATGCCAGTATTAGCATTTTAAAATCAGTTATGTCCTTAAACAAGCAGTGGAGTTGCTCCTGGTGCTCTTTTCAAGAGACCACTGTTTGTCTTGCATACCTAAAACTGCAGTTGAGCTGTTTTTACTGCAGTATTTGTTTGAATACATACACAAAGTAAAGTAACATGGTGTAAGCATTCTACACCATCGCCATAGCACTTGCCAACATAAAACACACATGAATCACTTGATATAGAGTATTTTATTTTATTTTTGCTTGTTGATTTCCTATTGAAATAGGAATTATTGAAGGGCTAGTCCCATTTTTTAAACCAATAAGCTTTCACCTGAACGCAAGTGAAAGGTCAACAGCTTTTTGTAATAGTCATGTATTTACTGTACATTTAAATTATTAATGTAAAATAATATAAAGGTTACCTATAGCAGATAACAGATAGATTGCATCAAAGATGACTAAAAGCCACAGAAAATATTAATTCATGGGGTCTTTAATCCCCCCCCACCACCACCATGCCCCCACACCCGTTACAGAAGTGGTTAATTTGATCAAATAAAATTTCATGTCCTGTAAGATTAATAAAGACCACCTCCGCCTACTGTAGGCCCAACGATCCTCTACACTGTCATAACATTAACGAGGCATCAAAGATGGTGTTTTAATGCCCACTCTCTGTTCTTCCTCCCAGCACTCACTGATATGATGCCATTATTGTTGTTTGTAATTAAGCAATTTTATATAAGGGAGTGAAAAAATACTTTAATTGAATTTCTGTTCAAATCACAAGTGCAACGCTGAGGGGGCTGAAATTTATGCAGATTACTCTGTGTGAGGAGATGCTTCTCACTCGCGCGTGCACACACATCCACACAAACTCAGACACACATACACACAAACTCACAGAATGTGTGCAGAAAAACAGGAACTAACACTTTCATATGAACAAGGTCAGTTTGATATTTTATCCCTTGCACACAGATGTACAGTACTATAGGAGAACGAAATGTACATGTATGCACCCCATCCTAAATGTCATTTTATGTTAAATATTTCTAAGCTTTCAGTGGGCTTACATACATTAGTATTCTGTTTAAAACACTCAGTGATGTTATGGAATTCATAATGCATGTATAATTTAAATAATGCAATGTAGTGAATATTTATGTCTCTATTAAATGTTAATGTGAAATGTCATGTATATGTATATACTGTATAGTTATGTCAATACACTCCCCTGTACTGTAGATGCTTAGTAGAGAGTGAGGTGAAATTTGTTAGTTTATTTGGGATGATGTTTGGCAATGTGTTGTTACTTTTGTCTGTAGCCCAGTTAGGTTACCATGCATGATGCTGATGTAGCTGTTTTTGTTGTTGTTGTTTTTTTTAAATAGCACACCACTGGAAATCAGATTTGTACATGTTGTAGATCTCAGATTTTTTTTTCCTATTCTTCAGTCCTAACTTAAACTTTCTGTCAGATGACTCACAAAAAAGAAAAAGAAAGAACGATTGGAAGTCAAGGTTTGAAGTAATAGCTCACTAAAAACTGAAGTGAAAATCAACTTGAAAAGTTAAATCTTTCAAATCATGATGTAATTTTTGCACAATGCAGCAAATAACAAGAGAAGTACATATTCACTTTCATTCAAACTTTCATTGCGCTTCAGTAGGTTATATGTTTACCTACATAGAAAAAGCATAATCAGAATTCCAACCTCTTAAAAAATATTCTAAATCCAAAGAACTCTCATCTGCCTCTGTCAGCAGCAGAGTACCGTAGTAAAGAGGCACTTTTGACACCTCTTTCCCATCTGTATATAAACTAAAAGGAAGGTGAACTGTGTAAATTCATTGAGATGGTTTGAAAGTCAGCTGGTCTAAGGGAACTGTTATAATAAGTGTAAAGATTATTTAAACCGTCCTCATTTGTCCCATTTTATGTAAATGAATGCAGACACCACTTACAGCTCTTCATTAAATTGTTAGCTTTGGTTTGCTGATTCACATTTATATTTGATGTTTGATTGCTAGTAAACATAACCTTTTCTGCACTGCAGCTGCTAATGGGTTTTTAGATAATTTTGGCATATATAGGATGGCCTTCTCAGATTTTTCAAGTAATCATGTTTTGTTTGTGAATGGGTATTTCAAATCGTCTCAGGTTAAGACAGTAACATCTCGGTTACAAATGTAACCTTGGTTCCCTGAAGAGGGAATGAGACGCTGTGTTGAAAGCGCAATGGGGACGCTCCCCGTGACCATGTCGTGAAGCATGTGTGAAACCAAACCAATAGTGTGAATGCACGTCAGAGATGAGATACCAGGACAATATACCAGCATGCCAAATGCTGAAAGTGATAGCTAAAAGTGTCTGAAAATGCCTGCAGGCACGCGGGAGGTGTGGCAAGGTGACACAGCGTCTTGTTTGCTCTTCAGGAAACCAAGGATACATTCGTAACCAAGACATTCCCTCTACATTTGAACATTCCCATAACATTTAATGTACTCGATACATCAGAAGAAGAATGGCATCTACACTGATATTGGTCTCTGTTTATTCCGAGGTTGCTGTGATCAGCTGGATCTGGGCCGTATCCAGATCAGATGAAGGACCTGCACCTGGACACGAGCACATCACTGCCCTTAATTGTCTGCGGAGACCGTGATTCTACTAGACCCTCCCCTGTGACGATCTTGATCCCATCTCCATCCGGACCAAATTGGACTTAATATTGGACTTGAAATGTTTGGCTGTTGGCCAGAGGAGAACTGGTTTGAAACAATCTGCATTGTAAAAAGCGCTATAAAAATAAAGGTGACTTGACTACATTGAAAACGCAATGGGATGAGAGTGTACAGAAGGCCGAACGGTATCACATTGGAAGCTGCTGCTATGAGGCCCAGCAGTCTCTGGAACTACTTTACAGTTAGTGACTAGCCTAGCTTTATACTGTTTTATTTGACTGCTTGATAGGCTGGTGTTGATGCATACAGGTGAGAGACGTGCGGACATCGCCACCTAATTCCAAACAACACCTAGGAAAGTGGTACTCCGTAGAGGAGAAAGCACATTTTCTTTTGCGTTCAGTCTCAACCTAGCTCCTTCATGTGAGCAAGAACAACATCGCAATGCCGAAATTCTAACTGCCATGACTAAGCTAAAATCAAGCAGTCATCGGCGCTAGCGATGCGTCCATGTTTGTTGTAGAGGTGCAGGGTGACAAAGCTAGACCGAATGGAAGGAACTGGTAAGCCTTGCCCCAGAAGGGTAACCTGAGGAACTCTCTGTGTTGCTCAATGATGGAGATATGGACGTACAGATCTTTGAGGTCTATAGTGACAAGCCAGTCCTCGAAGCTGATTTGTGACACTATCTGCCTCAAGGTTAACATTCTGAACTTGAGCTGCATAATTGTTTAGTTTAGCTGACGTAAGTCTAGAATGGGACGCAATCACACATTCTTTTGCCATAGAGAGGCCAATGCTAGCTGTCTCCCTGATGGCCCAGAGAGAAAGAACTGTGGCCCAATGAAACTCAGCGACTCTGTCTAGGCCAATTCCTCTGCCCTCATCAAGGTCTCTTAGCAGATCCGCCTGGTAGGCCTGCAGCAGTGCTGTGATGTAGAGGCACGCCGCAGCCTGACTAGTGTTGGACTATGCCCTGCATACCAAGGATGATGTAAGTCTGACGGGCTTGGTGGGTAGTGTCAGGGCCTTAAAGGATGATGCAGATTGTTATAGTTTGAGATTAGCTAGGGTTGACACAAACAAACACACCAGCTACAAACACACTTTAATATTTCACAGTGCGTAATGAAGACGCGTAAACTGCTGCTTCCGGCATTTGGCATGCTCTTATAGCTTCCTAGTTAATGATGCCATCCAATCTCTGACGTACATTCACACTATTGGTTCAATTTCACACATGCTTCACAAACTAGTCATGCGGAACGTTTCCATTGTGCATTCAAGGTAGTGTGAGTTCCCTGAGATGGGAACGAGATGCTTCATCAAGGACGCTTAGGGAACATATTGGTGTGATTGCGTCTAAAGTATGTGTGTGAACTCAGTTCAATGGCACAACGTCAGGACCAGGAAGCTATAAAGTGCACCCAGACCAAATATTGTCAGCTTCTAATAGGCCGAAGCGCTTGTACATTTTGCCAGTGATTTGCATTTTCACTGTAAATGATCAACAGAGGTTTTGAAGAATCTGTGAATACTGTCAAACCTCAGGTCCACAGAGCAAAGCTGAATGATAGCACTGAAACAAAAGAGGAGAGAATCCATTAGTGAGACGTCAAGAGATATATATTTCAGGCGCTTGTCTTCATCACTTCTGCATAGAGGTAACGAGATCTGAGACTACTTTTCCTTTTCTGTCTCTTACTCTCAGAGCGTACTTTTTTTCCCTGTCTCTTTGCTCAGATAAGAGTGGGGTTTCCCCTGGACGATGGGTGATCGGGGAGATAAACAGGCTAAGAGCAAATGGAATCTGAAGAGAACTTGTTCAGGAGGCTTTTGTGGAGGAGTACAGATGGGGAAGAGGTGTCAAAAGTGCCTCTTCATGTCTCAGTGTCGACAGAGGCAGATGAGAGTCAGATGAGAGGCAGAAATGAAGGGGTGGCCTTTACTGGTAATAAGAACAAAACACTCTCAAGGAGAAACGCAGCTCAGCGCATAAAGAGAAATGAGCTGTACATATGCGGTTAGCTGCACACTGATGAAGTCTGGATAAAGTAGAGTAGTGTTCTTGATTCTGACATTTCCTTTTTATTGTAATGAATACAGATCTGCTGCTTAAGTTTATAAAGCATGATGCTTCTTTGGGAAAACAGTGATGTGAGAAAGAGATGATTTCTCACTTTTTTGCATGTTTGTCACACTTAAATGTTTCAGATCATCAAACGCATTTAAATATTTGTCAAAGATAACAGAAGTGAACACAAAATGCAGTTTTTAAACGAAGGTTGTTAAAATTAAGGTGAAATAATATTCAAACCTACATGACCCCACAAACATGCAAAACAATATGAAATCAGAAAAGGGAAAACTCTTTTTCCCACCACTGTATATATGGTCAAATATATACTTTGAATGCACTGTAAGTAGCTTTGGATAAACGTGTCTGCCAGATGAAAATGTTTTAAGGTGACATTTATTTTCCCGCATTTCAGGTGCATCAGAAGGCTGTGCTTTTCCTGGATGTCAGAATGATGTTTGACCCTGTGGGTGAATGTTTAGAAATGACAGGTAGGACATTTGGTGACATAATAATAAATGTATCTTGAGCAGCAAATCAGCATATTATAATGATTTCTGAAGGATCCTGTGACACCAAAGACCGGAGTGATACTGCTGAAAATTCAGCTTTATATTACATAAATTACTTAAAAAAAAAAAAAAAAAAAAAAAAAAAAAATATATATATATATATATATTTTTTTTTTTTTTTTTTTTAATTTTTTTTACAAAATTACAGTTAGTTATTTTTGAACTAATAAATGCAGACTTGGTGAAGATAAGAGACCTCACAAAAATGTCTCTGGTTACAACTGTAGCCATGGTTCCCTGAGAAGAGGTTATGTGTCCATGAGATGACATCCCGGCCAATATAAGACTCCATGTACCAAATGTGCAACACCAGGTCCCTAATGATGAATAATAGAAAGTATGGGACACCCAGAATGATCAAATATCTAAATTACAAAAAAAATTGCCAATATTTATGGTTATTTCCTAATTAAAAGTATAGCTTAATTTTAAATAATTATTTGCAATTTTAGTCAAATTAAACATGCAGCTAAAGTCAAATTTTAATTAAATTCTAATAAATTAAGTGAACTTCACAGTAGCACTAGTAAAAGAGCTACACATATGCGTTTGCCCACACCATTGGAATAAATCATTGGGCAGATGGGTGGTCCTTACATGCTGCTTTCTGAGCCTGATTCTGATCTCACTGTCAACCTTTCAGAACAACGCATGACTCAAAAACACACTTATAATGTTAAAATGCTGTCTACAAAGGCAGCTCAGTAGGTTTTAGAACAGAGCGATATTCTTCATATGCAATCTGGCATTGCTCAGAGCCTTTGAAAAATAGAGATGCAACGAGAGTCTCTCCATGTATAGAGTTATTTGAGTATTTGTCTTTCTGCCTTCGCTGTCACTGTGTGTGTGTGTGTGTGTGTGTAGCAGGAGTGCATCAGAGGCTTGGGTGCAGAACAAAGAGACAGGCTCATTAGAGTTTGATCTGTTCAGCAGAGTGACTGACTGCTCTGTCTCTTTCTCTCTCTCTCGCTCTTGACTGCAAGGGAATGTGGTCCTAATGATGTGATTCCTCGTCTCTGATCACCCTCTTCCTGACTCTCATTACTGCAGGGTGGCCAGACTGTCACCGCTCACCCATGCCCACGCATGCCCACTTACTTATACACTCTTCAGAGTGATTAGGACTTTGGCTTAGATGTCTGAAATCATGTGCGGTGAAATTCACTCGAACCATAAATGGACAGGCCCACAGGGAAGAAAAATTGCATGCTAGTTCATTGTTAACAGTTTTACTATGGTAAACTAAACTAAATGAAATCATTTATACATATGAATTTGTGCAGAAATAATGGGTTCCTTTGGTTAGAAGTATAAAGCCAACCTTTGGTTTAACTCATCCAGAGGGAGAAAGCTGGAATCAAGAACATCTCTCCAATAAACTGTTTCCCTCTCCTGTGTCTGATACATACAAATAATAAATAAGAGTTTATCATCAAGTCCCTTGATTCAACCATATCAGGGAGAAAGCTTAAATTTTAAGTCTACAATATGAAAGTGGCTATAAGGTTGGTTATAGTTTTTTAATAAATTAAATTGAAACCAATACTCTTAAATCTACTTCTCATGTTTCTCCTGAGAAAAAAAAAGAGACTTTCATGTCTCTTGTTTCTAAATCTCAAGCTTTTTACAAATTGTTGAGGATGGAAGTGTTATTTTTCTTGAAACGTTCAGGGAGGACTCTCTGAACAGGGGAAAAATAAGGGATTTATTTAGAATATCAAAAGAACACAAAACGCAAACAAAAACCCACGATGGGGAAAACATAACGAAACTCACTGGAAACACATATGACCATAACATAACCCACCAGATGGGCCGGTGAAGAGACACTAGGAACATAACCAGGGACCATGAAATGACAACGACACCAAACAGGACAGCAAACACACTGGGATTAAAAAGAAAACACATGAGGAGAGGTAACGAGCTGAGAACAGCTGACAACACTCAAGGGAAACAAGGTAACAAGGTGGGCGGGGTTACACAATGGCAAGACGTCACAAAGGGGCAGTGCCAGAGCTCTGTCAACAATCTAAGTCAATCAAGAATTCATGAAATGTTATTTAAATATCTAAAAAACACGGGAATAATAAATTGAATATAGTTTTTTTTTTTTTTTTTTTTTTTTATAATGTGTGTCCTTTTAAAACCAAAAGCACTCCACACTCCAGATTAGTAGGTGGCGGTAATGCACCTTTTATGTTGGCTTGCCAAACCTCCATTAAACACCAGAAGAAGAAGAAGAAGAAGAAGAGCTCTGTCAACAGACACTCGAAAAGACAAAACTGAAATGACAGAGCTGAGACACTATTACTGTGCTAAGCCATCGTTTGTTTGTTTATTTGTTTGTTTGTTTTTGCCTGATGGATAATGATGATGGAAACACTTTGGTAACATTTTAAAATATGTCCCTTCATTAATAGGTAACTTTGCAGGAAGTAGTGAAGGGCAAAAGAGTAGTCCTATATTGACACTTACTAAGTGTTAACAACAGTTACTAAGATGAACTAATCAGTAATTTTAGGATGAGTTCCTTATTAGGTAATCAGTAGTTACTGAATCAAATCAGCCTCATTAAGAACTATTAACGATCTGGCTAAGTATAAAGAATGACCAAATCATTACTAATAACACCATTAACATATCATTTATTTATTTAATGACTTTTTGATTATTATTATTATTCTTTTATCACTTCATGCAATCACTGAGAATCAAACCCATTACCTGTTTAAGCTACAGGAATACTATAAAAAATAATGCACAATTTCAAATATATTTCATATAATTTAATTTGCAACACAACTTTTCAGAACTTTTCTAGATCTAGTTCAGAATATTATTCAGGTGCATTCTTTTGACTTGGGACAGTAAACAACCATATAGAAACGACTTAGCAATGCCATTACAACCGCATAGCAACACAATATTTAATAGCCTGACATCCCCCAACTCACTGAAAACCCTCAAGTTGACCTTTTCCCATTAAATGCAGCTCTTTTTCCATATTTTATTTAGATAAAATAAATAATTTTTAACATCTGACACCACCTATAAAATGGATTGCATATCCACAAATGAAAACTTTTCATTTACTCACCCTCATGTCATTTCAAACCACCATGATAGTTTTCTGTGGAACACAAAGTAATTCATTTAATGAATTGGGTTGGGTGAATTCAATTTATCCAATAGTTAAATGTGTGGATCTTTCTTATGAAGAACATAAAAAAACCCCAGTTGGCCATGAATCAATGACTTTAAAGATGGCTGCAACAGTAGCCCTTTATGAATGAACATGTGAGCTCGCACACACACATGCACATCTATCAATCTCAGTTTGCGATTGGTTGGCATAATCATCAGTCACTGTCCTAATGGCCCTCTCCCTCAAGTCAAGATGATGAAAGTGCTGGGTAGATGAGGGATAGCTGGGGAAAAGAGTGTGTGAGGCTTCGACTCGGTTCCCCTTCTCATTAACCTCGGTGATGGTCTGACAGACAGCTGTCGAGATGAGCAGTTGACTAGTATCTATAGAAGATGAAGGGCTGGGTGGAAGAATGACAAAAAAGAGATCGAGAGAAAGAGGGGGGAAAGAGCAATGAGAGACACAGCAGATGAAATCGGCCAGTGAAAGATTGAATAAGCTAGATAGTGACATGTCATTAGCTTCACAAAAAGATCTAGATTAAAAGTTCAGGTCAAATTTAACCGACTTATCCCAGAGGTTGTTCTTTCATAACTCACTAAATTAATTGAGCTCTTCATCTTGATTCATTCAAGTATCAAACATCATCTTAATTTCCATGTTCTTCTTCTGTGGGATGTTGTCTAACAAGAAAATTATTTTAGTCCCTCAGCACTGCTAGCACCTCAAATGAACATTTAAAATGTACATTTATTACAAAGTGTTGAAGAAAGTATAAAGCAACAATTGAGCATTGTGGCCTGGTTTCACAGACAGGGATTAGATTAAGCCAGGATTAGGTCTTAGTTCAATTAGGACATTTAAGTAACTTTTATAGACGTTCCTTTGAAGAAAAACATTTTTGGTGTGCATCTTGAGACAAAACAATGGCACTGACATAATTTAAGATATGTCAGAGCAACATACCAGTACATTTTAGTCTGGAACTCGGTTTAAGCCTTGTCTGTGTAACTGGGGGTATGTGTATGTGTTAGCATGAGACTGATAAAAAATATGGTTGTGTAAAGTTATAAGTAGGCCTATTCAGAAGCTGTACACTTTTCATCATACTTTCTTTGTTGATTGCAAGTGTGGAATTCAGTAGAATTTGCATATGAAGAAATGTATTAAACAGAGCTGTGAGGAATTTATGCAAAACTCTTTGAAATGCAATTAAGCAAAGAAAGGAGTTTGGGGGATGTGTTGAATTCTCTACTTCTGGTATCAAAATGTTGTGGTTATTTTGTGGTTCTTAGCACGATAGAGGTTCTAGTTGTTTATTCACTTGAGCACGACTCAGTGTGGAACATTCGCAGAGTTTTCCCAGCAGTGTTAGCTAAAGGCTGAAAAGAGTCAGTCTGCAGTTTTTTGACAGTCAAGTTTGACAGATTTGGCACAAAAAAAGAGAGGGAAAAAAAGTGATTGATAGACTCAGACACACATTCAGATTATGAATCCATTCAGTCGGAGGATATCAAACATGTTTTGAACATTTTGAGCCGATGTTAGAACGCATTTTGGCTAATGAGGCTAATGTTTTTGGGTCAGTTTGTTGTGTTCGGAATGACATGAAAGTCTAATGTGTGTGATCCTCAGTTGGCAAGTGTATGATGCATAATGTTTTATAATGTGTTCCAATTATAATTGACTCTAATTCACTTTTTTCATGCATTGTATTCCAGCCTTAAGTGTATGCAGCCATCCTGGTGAAAGTCCTGTAGTGGGGACATGATAAAGTAGTACAGTATTTTTCCACACACCTTTTTGTCAAGGAATGTTATTTTATATAACAGTCTATTACTTATAATACTGTGTCAATGTACTTTGTGGCTAGCTAGGCTGTGAACTTCTATCTTTCTGTATGTCATCTCCGACGGCATATGTAATCCTTCAACATATTAATGTAAACCTCTCACCTTCTCTTTGCTTCCTGTTTTGCGTAACAGGTCAAAAATATCTAGGTGTATCATTAGGATTATTGTTTTTCTTCAATGTATCCATTGTAGAGGACATATACATTTTTAAAGATTAATTCTACATTGTAGAAGGGAGAATATCAAGTAGTAATTAGAAGTTGAATCCCACATTTTAGAAAGTTGTGTTATGCGTGATTTCAGCGGTCAAATACATCCATATAGTGCATGTGTCACAGTCATGTTGTGTTTTGTCACTTCCCGCCTGTGTGATCCTTCTGTGTCTCCATAGATTGTCACGTCGACCACTCCCCCTCGTTTGTTGTGCCAGGTGCTCCTCGTTTCCCAGTCTATTTATACCTTCATGTTCTCCATTGTCCTTGTCGGTTATTAACGTTATGCTGTTCCTGGTGTGTGGATGTTCTGTTCCGTGTGTTCCGAGTTTTGCACTATTTAGTGCCGCTTTTGTATCTTGTTTTGATTAAAGTGCTTTCTGTTTGAATCTCCGAATTTGCTCCTCGACTCTCCGCATCGCACACCATCGGCTCCTTGTGGTAATAGCACGTTTAAATAGAAAATCAATGGAAACGCAGCAGAGTGTAATACGAAAGCTCATTCTGTACAAATAGCTGCTATTTTGTTTTCACAGTTCCTCGGCGACAATTAAGAAACCGTAACTTTTCCGGCCGGCCTCAACATGGAACTTTTCGGCATGATAGTGGAGAAGCTGCGCTTGGAAAGATAGGCTACTATAAATTAGTCTCACGTAGCCAGACCTTCTGCCCAGCCTTTCTGAAGGTCTGAACCCGATTGCAGCTTTCATTGGCCAAAGACCGCCCAAGAGGATGTAAAACATCAAAGTGCTGCAAGAGCAATTCAAAAGCAAACAGAGCTTTATTTACAGTAATTACAACATAGCGTGAACGCAACAAGTTTCTCATTTTGTGTGTCCATGCATTAGACGTTCAGCCAACGGTCCGTGGGTGTGACGGCTGAGGCTGAGACTAAATATAAATGACTGGGAAATGACGAAACTCTCTGTAAAGAACTGCGTACAACTCAAATAACAAACATTTCTACTGAAGATTATATGTCAGTTCTTTAACAGAAGTAAAAGCACATTTTGGCTTTTAAACCCTCCTTGCATTGTACATTTCTGTAAATGCTTTCCATTAGTGTTTACAAACTGAGGGGCTTTGTGATAACAGACAGCGGGTCGTAGATGCTCTCTGGTCACATTAAATTGTAACCAACCCGAAACATTCCTACGAACACTTTGCACAACAAGTTTCCTACGCTCAGAAGCAGCATCAATATATAATGCAGACTGGTGTGTATCTCTCATGCCAGTGGAGAGGATGTAGCAGACTACATTTTCCATTCAGACTAGATGAGAGCGTTAAGGAGATGCATTAGCGTCTGGATATTACTCCGTCGCTGCTGTGTCATTTCAGTGTGTTAAATCATTCAGGAGAGCTATAGCTTTTACCTGGTCTGCCAGAAAAATACCCAGAATGCAGTGTGACAGTGCAGCCCCTCGGCCACATCCACAGATATAACTTCAGCTCTAATATCTCTCCTTGTCCAATTTCAGTGGGTTATGGGGCAGAGGAGCATGGAAGGGTTATGCATACAGAACATTTAGTCTTTCTCCTCTTGTCCCCACCGTGATCACAGTCCCAGGAGAGACACCCAGCTGCTCGGAAAGCTCAGAATAAGAAACTCTCACGCAAATAAAATGCTGTCAGAAAGCACTCATTTTAAGTTACTGGTCTCGGCTGGGAATCAAGAAGCAGATCCCTTTATGAAATAAATACCAGAACTAAATAAACTTTATGACCTTCCTTTCTGTTAATGGTACTTGAATGTCTGTATTAACCTATTGATGAAATGTTGAGTAACACCATCATTAAAGTTGTGCATGTGCATTAAGACTAAAGAAGATCTTTCCAGCATTTGTGATACCTGTGCAAATAGGTAAATGTGTATATATATATATATATATATATATATATATATATATATATATATTTATAAATGTTGGTATATGCCACTTCAGATATTTAATATAACATATATCAAATTGTTTGCTGCCCCACACACCAGAAAGGCATAATGGCCAGAAGAAGAAGAAGAAATAACAAATTGTCACATGTCTCTGTTTACATCCTGGTTCCTCCCGTGATCTCCCAGTGTTTCTCCTGTCTCGTCATCGCCACCTCATTAGTCTTGTCAGCTGTGTCTTGTTTCCTCATCAGCCCTTCTATTTCAACCCTGGTTTCCCGTCAGTCTTTGTCTGTTGATGTCCGAAATAAGTTCCCAGGGAAAGCAAGAACTGATTAGAATGCAATGTGTTTCTTGAATGCAATGTAAGTCGCTTTGGATAAAAGCGTCTGATAAATGCATGAATAAACGTAAGTCGTGTCTCTCCTTGTTCCTGTTTTCCTTTTACTCCCTTTGACGTTTTGCACAGAAAGTGCCTTTTGTTTTGTATTTAAAGTGTTTATTTTGAGTTTCATCATTAAAGTACATTTGAGTTTATCTTCTGCCTTCCTCATCCCTCCGACACTTTATTATTTATTGTCATTTTTCAACAGTTTATCATGCAGAGGTGTGCCATAATCAATCAGATATATAAAGCAATCAAGCCCACCATTAAGAATCTTTGAAAGGAATCAGAACTAAATTCGATTTACCATTCTAGTTGAAGTCCCTTGTGTTCCATTTGTGATCTTTTTCATTTTATTCACCCATTTCATTCATTATTTTTCCTCCTCTTCCTAATTTTGTATATAATAATGCTCCTTTATCCTTTAAATCAAGTCAAATCCAGTTTTGGTCTAGAGAATTTATGCTGGGTAAGTTTAAAAGCTTAATAAAGTTTAAAACACTGATGTGCCAGAAATGGATGGATGCTGTGGAGGGTTAGTGTATGTATGTATATATATATATATATATATATATATATATATATATATAATGTATGTGTGTATATATTCGCTATATTGTTAAGGATAATTTACAGAGTTGATAATACAGAGATGTTTTGAGCTCAACAAGCCAGAAATAACATAACTTTTGGAAGGAGGTAGTTTTAAATCAGAATAATCAAAACCTCCACGAGGCTCTGTGTGGGACAGTGCTGTTGTTGAGCTGTCTAACGTGTCACTGTTGGTTTTGTTTATCTTGTGGGGGGGATTTGACTCGTGCCTACTCTGCTAATTAAATCTCAGTAACACATCAAAGCAGGGCTAAGCTAATGTTTCCACCGGCTTACTCTTGAGGTAAGACTCTGCGCTAATTCATAATGAGGGAATTAAAAGATTATCCTAAGAAGATTACAATGATGCATTGTATCACCAAAGTTTTATTACATATTATAAATAAAGCAAGACATTTATTTGCCGTAGTAATCTCTGCACTTGGAGGCTAGAGGATAGTATTCGGCCTGTCAGGTTTTCCTTCGAAAGGATCTTCATCATTTTTCTAACCATCCATTATGAAAAAATTACCTTATATGAAACAGTACCATGCAGGACGCTGCAGGCCTGCGGCGCTGATAGAGACAGCTGCATGCTTCCATAGTCAATTCCAAACTCGCTAAACAAATTTTTCTATAGCTGAACATTTGATACTCCTAACACATTTTTAATTAATGTGAGGTGCCAGGGGCTACTGAGACTTGATTTAATAGTAATTGTGGCTCATAATTGCGGCTCGATGCTTGTAACTCATACGGCACAAACCATTTGATATAATTCAACCATTTCCAAAAGATTTGCTAGAACATTAGGAAAAGATAAGAGTTTTATGGCTATGAAATTTTTTATTCACTCACTCTCTCATTTGTTTGGTCAAATAAATAAAAAGTATATAGCTAATGTTACCTTTAGAGATTTTATTACACCTAAATTATTATAAAACCTAAATTACACACAATCAAACTAAAATGTGTTGTATACAGAAAAGTTGCAAAACTTGAATACTGCTACTACGCGAATTGGACAAATTGTGTTGTTCTTTATTAAAGTTGTTAAAAAGCATACAAAAGTTTTAAATGTTTGATGTCTGACTATAATTTATATTAAATAAAAAACCTAAAAGTTAGTTTAGAATTAAAAGCAATTTGCAGTCGAATGACTGTTGTGAGTGCTTTATTACAGTATTGTATTGTACAGTATTGGCTTCTATTTATTAGAATAGACCTGCAATTTTATAATATTGCATAATAAAGTATTATTTGTGTTTTATATTTATTCATCGTAACATGTCGTTGATGTATTAAAAACAGCTTACACATTTCACTTGTTCACAGATTTAATGTAACTGTATTTTTTGTTTGTGTGTGTTTTGTCTAAAAAGTATTGGCACACATCTCCTCAACAAGCGACATGATTTGAGGAATCATTGCAACAATATTTCTCCCTATAAATGCTTCAGTCAGTGTTATAACAGTAAACCCATGGTAAACTTTCTTAAGCGGGTAGTTGAGCTTCTGTGCACAAATATAGTCACACCATCTTTAAAAGAAACCCAGCAGCTTCTAGACTATCAGCATCTGGTGAATGGTATCACCCGTGTTGGACGTTCATGGCTGCTGGTCACATGGGGACACGTTTCTTATCTTCCTATAGCAGCCCTAACTGTGAAGAGGTCTTCATGCTGTCTTTGAAAAAAAAGGGGGGGAAAAAAAATCAAGCTTAGATCAAACCTAAAGTGAGAAACCAGCCTGCTGGCCAAATAAATAAATAATACAGGATCAAACACATGGTAATCTCCTTTGACTTATAAATGAAGGGATGGATTGATGTTTTTAAACAATTCTGGCTAGAAAAATGGCAAAATGGCCATTGAAGATCCTGTGGAAAAAACAATCTGGTCAAATTATTCCAGTAGTGATCTCTAGATGGCAGTGTGGTTATTAAAACAGTTTAGCTTAGCAATTCAGTGAAGAATATTTATCTGACTGTTTTGAAGTAATTGAATTGCTTAATATGTAAGACATACAGGTTCAATATTCAGACAATGCTCAAAAAGGGAAGTCTTTTAAGGTCAAATCTTGTTATTTTCATTGATTATAATGAGAAGCACAAAACATCCCGAAAGGAAAAAGCCATGCCGGAGAGCTTTTATCGAGGGCTGTTGGATGATTTACTTCCTCACACGCCGAGCAGCACCTGAAACTCGCCAGAGGTGAAATAAGAACATCATAAATTTTCATGAACATCATAACAAAGTCGTTTGGTCACACCCTAAAAAAGATTATACGGGATGGAAACGGACGTTGTCTGGAGTGCAGAAGTGTGTCCTCAAAGTCCTGGGGCTTTGGTGAAGAGATTTCTGTCTGTCTGCCAGGTCTGAAACACAGGATGAGGCCTGACACATTTGGCAGGTCCCTGTGTCAGTGCTTTAGCAGACTCTTCTTTACAGACGTGACACAGTCCTCTCACCACCTAAAGAGAACTGACCATACTTTTTGTAGCGTTTTATGGACCTGTCCTTTTCCAAATGATTTTCTAAGAAAATCCAATTACAATAAATCAATAAAACTTAATTTAAAAAATGTACTGAATTCATTTCAATCTCTCCCTCCCTCCCTCCTATATTTTAATATTTAATATTTTTGATTTGTCACTCATCTTAAATAAAAAAAAAAATCTCAGTGACCTTCTAAAAAAGTTCTATAAATAATAGCTAAATAGAAACATTTTAAATAATTGTATCCATACCTTTTCTCTGTTTTCTGTCAACTTTTCCCCCCCACTGTATTAGATTTTGTATTGTACTTTTGAGAGTCTTTTTGAATAGGATGTGGAGGTCAAATGTCAAACTGTCCAATGTCAAACACTTCATCATCAGCAGAGAAGAAAAGTTGTTTCAGAGATGGTTGATGTTAATACATGTTGATAGACTATGAAGGCACTCACAATTTGACCAGGAATATGTGTTAAGAAAGTAAAGAGGATTAGATTTGATTTCATAATGAGTTTAATCGTGCCATCTAACATGTCTTTCTCCAGATTTCAGGAGGACTGTCAAAACAGGACGTTGTATTAATGCGAGGAGTGAAAACACTCCCCTCGATGTCTGTGGATCTGAGCCGGTGACAGCATCATCAGAACGCTAGTCTGTCACAACTGGCTGCTTTGGCTCAGGTCCGTGGCTTTGTGGAGCCCAGCGGGCTGCAGGCTGCCAGACCCTGATCAGAGGAACTTTCACGCCTGTCTGATTTCCATCAGTTTCATATTTCTCAACATAATCTCTCACTCTGCCAAAGTCAGTCTCTCATAGCATGTTTATCTCTTTGCCCATATATTCTCTCTCTCGCTAACAGTAGTGAGTTTTGAAAATCCTGCTGTCAAAAGAGTGTCTGCTTTGCGAGTGAAAAGGTCACTTTTTCCTGCTTCTTCCCCAGTGCGGCCAGCACTACATGCGTTGTTGCCCTTATATCACGTTAATCTCTGCCCACTCCGAGATTGACACCTCTGACAATCTGACCCTTGGACTTTTGCGACCTTCTGACCTCTCCTCACTGGCAGCATGGTGCAGGTCACTGAGTGGTGAGAAAAATCTGACCAAGATGAACTAGCTTGTCAAACCGACCCATCATACTGTGACAACAGCATCTATTACAAGGTCTGCATGCCTTTTCCCTTTATAAGCACCATGATCAGCTCTCCACTGTCTACTTCCTCCATCCTCCATGGGCATCTGTCTTCTAAGACAGCATCCTAACTGAAATGAATCCTTATAAGTAATTGACTTGGAATGCTCCACATAGGCGATAGGAGACTATATGTGTCCAACAGGAAATACCACTTGATAAAATTGATTCCCAGAGACATTGATGTTAGTATGTTGCACCTGATGGCGTGATATTGAAATGTGATCTTGTTAAAATAGTCATATTTTAATGTAATTATCTAAAATTTGAATAATTTTAAATGTATTATTTTCAATGTTCAATAGTCATATTTTTTATTTTATCCATACCCTGTCTGTACCTTCATCATTCTTTTCAAAACACTATTTTTAGTTATTTGAGTTATTTATTTTAAAAGTTTTATATAACAAAGTATGTAGAAATATTGGTAAAAAAAATCTTGTTTCAATCCTTTCTGGGATTGCGTTTGTGACAAAAAATACATGTGATGCTGCCTTATAATTTTGCCAGAAGACCATATACCTTGTATTTAGTATTTCATTTTTAAATTTAAAAGCCTTTTTAAAAACAAGTGATATAACTGCCTTTTTTGGGAATGTGGAAGATATATGCTCTCCACTATGTGTGTAAACGCTAAGAAATACAATGTCTTGCTAATAATGGTACATGCCGCCTAGTCAGACTAATGATTTTAAATTGTTAACCTCCCTCTGGTCATAGTTCAGTGGATTTCACAATATTTTAAAATCAGACGTCCTGTTTGAAAGCCAGAGTTAACAAATGACATTTGAATCAGCCTCTGTGATCGAGCACCATAATGGATTAAATAGCCCTGACATTTCAACACATGCGCCACATTTTACCTCTCATCTGTCACTGTTACACCACATGACCTCTGTGCTTTTAATCTCTCTCTCTCTCTCTCTCTCTCTCTCTCTCTCTCTCTCTCTCTCTCTCATCTCTCTCTCTCTCTCTTTCTGTCTTTCTCCCTCTCTCTCTCATTGTAATCTCCAGCTCATTTGTATGCTGCTCTAGTCTGAGTATCTTGCTGGTGGCTTGAGCCAAAGTCGTGGCATTGGATATATTTGAATAGATATTAGAGTGAATTTCACAAAACTGTCAACATAGTGTTTCATAAGAAATTATGCTAAAAGACAATGAAGCCTATTTTTAGAATCATTATAGTTTCTGCATTGTGACATTATTACATAACAACTAAGCACATTCTCCCCAATTCCTATTACTCAATCAATCAACGAAACAATGTAAAAAATATAGACCGAAGTGTGTATATGTATATATGTGTATAATGTATAATATATGTATAATATAATATGTCTAATATATGTGTAAGTTCACTTATCTCGACCTCAGTTAACTCGCCAACCCTATTATGTCGACGTTTTTGAAGTGGAACCGCCAAACTCCTTATTTTTCTCAGCATTTTCTCATCGGTTATGCCGATTCTTTTATGTCGCCGAACCCTGATATCTTGAGCACAAAAGAGGGACAGATTCGCCATTTAACATGGGTTTTCTCGATTCCGTGACTAAAGATCGTACCTGTCATGAATGGTGTTGCTGGTGTGCGATGCCGAGATCACTCAGAGACAGGAATTGAAGCAAACACTAATGTATTATTAAACACGGTTGGAAACATCCACACGCAGACAGGAACATGTCCAGAAAATGTAACATCCGACAAAAATGTATATCCGACCGGAAAGACAAAGGAATATGAGGAGACTTAAATAACAAACACTAAATGACAAAACAGCTGACGAGATTAACGATCAGTGATTAAACAGACGGAGTGAAACGATGACACGATAGACAGGAAGTGAAACAATGACAAGACTAACAGGAAGTGACAAAGAAGACCCGGACAGACAAGTGTCACAGTACCTAGTTCACTGCGCATGCGCCAAGTTCGTGTTGCACGTCATGCATTGACCATTTTTGGTCTTTCCGGTCTTTCCGGCCGCTTTACATTTGCCCAGTCAGATTGTGATTTTATAGCGGTAGGTCGCTTTAGTTTGTGTGGTCATGTCATAAGGGCTGTATGTTGTGTAATTGATGATTTCATGTTATATAATTGTGACCTCGAGCACTTTTGTGATATACACAATGTTTCGTTGATTATTTTTTTGATGGGACGAATGCTGGTGTTCAAGAGTGATTATGAAATTACACAACACAGATTACACACCTACAGAGGTGCAGGAGTTCCCAGATTACACTGACATCGACAAAGACATCATTACTGATAGAAGCTTAGAAGCATTTGTTTTCAAGCAGACAACAAATGACAAATTTGTAAAGTCAAGTAAAGGCAAAAAGCAACAAAGCATTTTAGACTTTAAAGAAACCAATGTAACCGCATGTGCAATACTTTTCAGAACTGTGTCAGAGCAAAATGACTGTTATGAGCGAATGTGTTGTTGTCACAGTCATGTCACGCTCCTCCTGTCTGTCCCTCCTGTGTTCCCGTAGTTTGTCATGTACCACGCCCCCTTGTTTGTTGCCAGGTGTTCTGTGTTTTTGCCCCCAGCTATTTATACCGTCATGTGCTCCATTGTCCTTGTCGATTGAGAACGTTTCATGTGTCCGCGTGTTCTGAGTTTCTGCACAATAGTGCCGCTTTTGATTCAATTAAAGTGTTTCAGCTGATCTCTGAGTCTGCTCCTTCCGTGACTCCGCATCGCACGCCAGCACATCGGTGTTACAGTTGTTGTGTGTTGTGTTTATGCTGTGAGCGAAATTGTGTTTGCAATGTTGGATTGCAATATGATTAAATGTTTGTTTCAAGAATCAAAGGTGTTTTTTTATCATATACTGGTAAATCTCTGCTGTTAGTTGGTGCATATACGCCTTTTGTTGTTAGCAAATATATACAGTGTATGTACATTTTTATAGCATGCCGATCACTTCATCAAACAAATCGACATATTGGCTTTTGGTTATCTCAATGCTTTTTTTGCAACCCCCAAGGCCGTCGACATAACTGGATTCCACTATATATATATATATATATATATATATATATATATATATATATATAGTCACAGTCGTGTCACGTGGTTTGCCTTCCAGTTACCTTCTGTGTATTTCCCGTGTCCTTCCTGCACTGTCTTGTCAATCACTCACCTTGTTAGTCTATCTCCTCATGTTTAAAACCCTCTTGTGTTCCCATGTCTTTGTCGATCGTTGACGTTGTTATGTTGAAGTGTGTGGATGTCATGTTCCTTAGTTCTCCAAGGTTTTGCACAAGAGTGCCAAACTGGACTTAATATTGGACTTGAATTGTTATCAGTATAATAATCAAACTATCAATCAATCAATAATCAAAACTTAAAAAACTTAATATTCATCAATTGTATTAATTCGTCTGCTCTTTTAAGGCTGTCGTTCAGCCAAACAAACTTTGTTTGTAATGTTTTCCTGTGACCACCGCTTTGAAACAATCTGTATTGTAAAAAGTATTTTAAGTAAAGGTTACCTTTTTTTGTTTGTTATTCCAAGTCTTTTGTTTTCGTGTTTTGAATACAAAGAGTTGCATTGAATCCTGCTGCTTCTCCTCGTTTTTCTCCGCATCGCACGCGAGCCCCATGACTGGCATATGTATATATATTCAAAAAGGTGAACATTCTTTTTCACATATACAGGGAGTGCAGAATTATTAGGCAAGTTGTATTTTTGAGGATTAATTTTATTATTGAACAACAACCATGTTGTCACTGAACACAAAAAACTCATTAATATCAAAGCTGAATATTTTTGTATCAATATTTTAAGTAGTTTTTAGTTTTAGCTATTTTAGGGGGATATCTGTGTGTGCAGGTGACTATTACTGTGCATAATTATTAGGCAACTTAACAAAAACAAATTTATACCCATTTCAATTATTTATTTTTACCAGTGAAACCAATATAACATCTCAACATTCACAAATATACATTTCTGACATTCAAAAACCAAACAAAAACAAATACAGTGACCAATATAGTCACCTTTCTTTGCAAGGACACTCAAAAACCTGCCATCCATGGATTCTATCAGTGTTTTGATCTGTTCACCATCAACATTGCGTGCAGCAGCAACCACAGCCTCCCAGACACTGTTCAGAGAGGTGTACTGTTTTCCCTCCTTGTAAATCGCACATTTGATGATGGACCACAGGTTCTCAATGGGGTTCAGATCAGGTGAACAAGGAGGCCATATCATTAGATTTTCTTCTTTTATACCCTTTCTTGCCAGCCACGCTGTGGAGTACTTGGACGCGTGTGATGGAGCATTGTCCTGCATGAAAATCATGTTTTTCTTGAAGGATGCAGACTTCTTCCTGTACCACTGCTTGAAGAAGGTGTCTTCCAGAAACTGGCAGTAGGACTGGGAGTTGAGCTTGACTCCATCCTCAACCCGAAAAGGCCCCACAAGCTCATCTTTGATGATACCAACCCAAACCAGTACTCCACCTCCACCTTGCTGGCGTCTGAGTCGGACTGGAGCTCTCTGCCCTTTACCAATCCAGCCACGGGCCCATCAAGACTCACTCTCATTTCATCAGTCCATAAAACCTTAGAAAAATCAGTCTTGAGATATTTCTTGGCCCAGTCTTGACGTTTCAGCTTGTGTGTCTTGTTCAGTGGTGGTCGACTTTCTGCCTTTCTTACCTTGGCCATGTCTCTGAGTATTGTACACCTTGTGCTTTTGGGCACTCCAGTGATGTTGCAGCTCTGAAATATGGCCAAACTGGTGGCAAGTGGCATCTTGGCAGCTGCACGCTTGACTTTTCTCAGTTCACGGGCAGTTTTTTTGCGCCTTGGTTTTTCCGCACGCTTCTTGCGACCCTGTTGACTATTTTGAATGAAACGCTTGATTGTTCGATGATCACGCTTCAGAAGCTTGGCTATTTTAAGACTGCTGCATCCCTCTGCAATATATCTCACTATTTTTGACTTTTCTGAGCCTGTCAAGTCCTTCCTTTGACCCATTTTGCCAAAGGAAAGGAAGTTGCCTAATAATTATGCACACCTGATATAGGGTGTTGATGTCATTAGACCACACCCCTTCTCATTACAGAGATGCACATCACCTAATATGCTTAATTGGTAGTAGGCTTTCCAGCCTATACAGCTTGGAGTAAGACAACATGCATAACGAGGATGATGTGGTCAAAATACTCATTTGCCTAATAATTCTGCACTCCCTGTATATATGTATATGTATGATCTTGTGAAAAAGAATGTTCACCTTTTTGAATCCTGTGGTTTCAGGACATAATAAAAAATCATCTGGTCCTTGGCAGGTCTTAAAATTAGTTAAATACAGCCTCAGATGAACAACAACTCATGACATATTACACCATGTCATAATTTATTTAATAAAAAATTAAAATAAAATAGAGAGCATTAGTTCATCATCAGCAAGCATGACCATCATCAGCAATGATCTTAGAGAAACAATTGTTGCTGCCCATCAATGGAAAGGTTACACGAGTTACAGTTCCAAGCAATTTGAACTCCATCAGTCTGCAGTGAGGAAGATTATTCACAAGTCTGAACATTCAAGGCAGTTGCCAATCTTCACAGAGGTGGACATCCCAGCAAGGTCAGATCTGGCAGTGCTCAGAGAAACGGCAAAAAACAAACAAACAAGAGCTACACCACTACAGTTAGCATGTTAAATGTTTCATGACAGTACAATTAGAAAAATACTAAAAAGAACATGGCACCACAGTTTAAATTTGCAAAGTTGCATCTGAACAAACCTCAAGACTTCTGGAACAATATTCTTTGGCCATAATGCACAGCATCACGTTTAGCTAAAAACAAAAACAGCATATCAGCACAATCACCTCATTCCAACTGTCAAGCACGGTGGTGAAGAGGTGACAACCATATACTCCTGTGTATATCAAAGTATTCTAGAGTCAAATGTTAGGCTGTCTGTCCGAAAGCTAAAACTTGGCTGAAATTGGACAATGCAACAGATCAGTTATCTCGAGAACAATAGCAAATCAACACAAATGGCTGTAAAAGAAAATAATCAAGAAGTTGTACTGCCCCTGTCAAAGTCCAGACGTCAACACGACTGAAATGCTGTGCCAGGACTTTCAAAGAGCTGTGCATGCAAATGACTCAATGAACTGAAGCAATGTTATATATATTTTGTGTATATATGTATATATATATATATATATATATATATATATATATACAGTGCAGGATCAGTTGGTCACAAACTCTTTGGTCAGTGACATGCAGGAAGGTGAGGCAGATGGGGAAGGCAAAATCTACTATCAACCTTCATCTGTGTTGCCTTGAGAAAGGGAGGGCAATGCCTGCCTTTCCTCGCTTTCGTCTTAGTACAGAGAGAGTCAGGGAAGCAGCAAGGAAAGAGGAACGGAGAGGCAAGACCAGATCTGGAAGAATACCTTTGCAATAGCAGATCTGAAAGTTTGAACTCCAGCTGAATACAAATGAGGATGGCCTGTTGAGGCACGAGCAGGCTGAATTTCTCTTAAGGGACAAATCCATGAGCACAAGCACGCTCACTTCATGTCAGAATCCTGATCACCAATTTTCAATTCTGAGTTCAATTTTCAATGATGAGCGATTATTACATGACTGCAAATAAATAAATAAATAAATAAATGGACATGAAATATTGATTGGATTTTAAATTAGTTCATTATGTGAGAAGAAAGAGTGTGCCAAGTGATATGAGAGACTTTAAACTAGCACAGTTGTTTTGGAAATCATTTTCCTTTGACAATCAGTACAGACAGCATACAGTTTAGCATCAGTATGCAAAAATATTTTGGACTGAAAATGATTTTAAAAGAAATAAATGTGGCTCTGAGCCTCTTATTTGGAAATCCAATTAATTTATGTAATTACACCTGGATAATTTGAAGCACAAAAGTTTTTTGTAAACAATTAAACCATTTAAACATCTGTCTTTTGCACTATATAACCAGCTACACATTTTTAAAGTAAGAGCTGCAAGTTTACAATGATTTTGCTTATTGTTTGGAATATGAATTAGAAGGCTATTGTGTGGTTGATTACATAATAATGTATTTTAACATATGATTATTCAAAGATGAACACATTTTTTTATTTATTTAATGAATGGAAATAAATGTAGAACTGAAATGCTTGACAGGAAAATTCTTGTGAAAATAAAATAGTACACTAATTTTTGTAGACTAATTGAGACATACGGTGCTGACGCTTTAATGAGGGTGCTTATGACTGCAATCAAAACATCCACATGAAATTTGATTTTAGAGCTGAAATGATTTTAATTAGGGAAATCAAGCTGTCCGTAATTACAGGAGCAACAGAGGTCTCTCTCCTCTGTGTCAGAAAGCCACAGGATGCTTGATGTACATCAGGACTTCATTAGCACAGACACAGTTGCCAAACACAAAGAAAACAGTAAAACTCTGCTATTTATATTCCCACAAAAACTTTTTACACAATGTACGTTCACAATCTCTGTTGAAAACACCTCAACACACGCCCTGAGCCCCAGCTAGTCCTTTCACTGCTATAACACTGCCATTTGGGTTTTAAAGGTTATGTATTTGTCTTTGCTTCATTTAATATTTGAATAATTGTTCAATACTAATCCATAGGATTGTAGACTATACAACATTTATATTTAGGCTAATTCGATTTTTCCAATTATATCATATTAAATCATGTGTGTGTTTTAATTTTATTACTATTATTATTATTTTATTATCAGTTATTATTATCATTTCCAGTTGTTCGTTGTTGTTATAATAATCATTTATGAATGTAAACATAGATTAATGGCTAAAACAGAACAAAGGCAGTGAAATTAGTCGGCTCCGTGCACGAGCACATGCGCATTCCACCTGCTGGAAAACTCTCGCGAGACGGGTTGCTATAACGACAGATGTACACAGGTTCAACAAGCGGTATTTTGGGAGGACGACGTGTTAAGGTGAGAGCTTTAAAACCTGCGAAATTGTTATAAAATATTATTGATAAAGTATTGTTTAACTCTATACAGTGAGTGCAACAGCTCTCGTCGTTGGTTTGGAAAGCTCTTATCTTTATATTAAACAAAATGAATGCTTATACTCTTAGCTGTAATTATTTCATCTTAAATAGTAAATAGGTACTGTGGTAATACCACGTTCTTAGACAGGTACCATGTCTTATTCTTTACGTATCTTTGAGCTCCATTCAATATATTACAGTACGTCAAAAGTTGACATTAGGAAAATGGTTCTAGCATGGTTCATGTTAAAGCCATATATATATATATGTGTGTGTGTGTGTGTATAAAATATAATACCATCAAAATACCATGGTTATACCTTGGTGTATAAATATGTATGCTAATTACTCAGCCCCTTAATTATACCATAATTGTACCATGGTACCAATAAAGTGCTTTTTTACTCCTGCTGGTCAGTGGCCCTTTTGTAGATTAATTCAGTGAAATTTGGTCTATTCTGTGTGTTTCTCACTCAGAACTCTTTTTTCTCAGGACACTTCAGTGGAAATTACAGCCTGTGAAGCTTACAGTCTGATCAGATAACACCATGAATTTAAACAACTTTGTGGTACTTCCCAGCAAGCCCAAGTCAATGAAGTTAAATGTCAGGTTTGAACGGTCGTTTCCCTTGAGTTTCTATTCACGTTTCAGATTATTCACATTTTTAGCACGTAACACGTCACTTTAGCAAATGGCGGTGCTCCAAATATTTAGAGTTCAAAATAACGATTCTGTTCAAAATAACAAGATTTTGTGTATTCAGTTGAATGATTGTCTAAAACAGATTGACACAAATGAAACAGGGCCATGTTGGTTTGTACCTGTAAATATCTAGCATATGAAATAGTATCCTGTATGTTTTCCGTAGGAATCTCCGGGAACTGCGTATGGAAACAGTGCAGCTGGATCAACATGCCAAGGAGATGGAGAGCAGACTGGAGGAGCTCAAACAGCGTATGAACCAGGAGAAAGAGGAGAGGGAGTGAGTAAAATAGGGAGGGGAGGGACAGCTTGTTGAATTAATGAATGAGTGAGTAGATGAATAAATTAACGAGCCAAACAATGACTGTGACAGAGAGGGTTGAGATAAAAGAGAAAATGTAAACAATGAAACGGTGATGAATAAAATGAAAAAACGTAGAAAGAGATAGGAAGTGAAAGAGAGAATGAGAGATTATGAGGGTAGGTGTTGAGGCAAAGGCATAGGAATTTAAACGAACTGTTCACCCAAATTAATATTCTGTTCATGTTTTTCATCTTCCTAAAACTTGTATGCAGCTGTTGCTAGCTCTACCATGAATTTTTTAAAGATTTTTTTTCCACATACAGTGACAGTTTACAGTGACCATGGCTGTCAAACTCAAAACTTAAAAAAGACTGAAGCAATACAAGTCAAGTCTTTTGAAGCAATACATTTACATTTACTGTATGCACTTGACAGACACTTTTATCCAATGCAAGTTACCTTGAAGGCATACATTTTTTATAAGTTCATTCCCTGGGCATCGAACACATTACTTTGACGTTGCAAGCACCATGCTTCAAATTTTATGTGATGAACAGATCAATTTTAAATTTACTTCTAAAAATCTTCTGCAATCTACCTTAGTTGCCAGGTTTGGCATGAATCACATGTGATCAAGAGACAGATGAGAACCAATGTCATAGGCCCAACATGATGCCAAAAGTCACCATATTTGATTGGAAAGCTGCAGAGGAGTAAAAGCGTGATTGACATCTTAAATCGAGGTCTTTTACACAGAGGTATAAAGTGTCTTCAGAAGACTTGAAATACAGGGCAGGAGTCATAAGGACTCTATGTATTGATTTTTTTTTTATAGAGATTGTCTTTTCTTGTCACTATGAACCGCACATGGATATCAAGTTAAATTAGCTGGATTTACTTTTATAAATAAACTAAAAACAAAACAGAACAATAATATCAGGTTAAGGGAAGAGATGAGGCGAGGACTTACTTTAGCAGATGATGGGTGTAACACAGTGCTTTGTTCGGGGAGGAAGGATGCGGGAACCAGCAGACATTTAACAAACTTTTTATGATAAAGTTTGCCGCCCACATAAAACACAACATAAATCCAGGACTGGTCCTCTCTCGTCCTTCACTGTCGTCGCTCCTCCTTTTATGCCTCCGCTCCTCCGTGAGATCCGAGACCGGTGGCTCACAGGTGACGCTCATTACTAATCACGCCACTGGTTCTAGTGACGCTCCCATGGTCCCTCGACCCCGCCCTGCTCGCCACAATGGGTCTTTTATTATAACATCAAATAAAACAAATTACAACCAAAACTGCCCCGAAAACACAACCAAAACTCGACCAAACTGACTTGACTTGACTTGACTAAACAGAACTGGACTGGACGGGAACACAGGACAGGACTAGCTATGACGAGCAGCAATACATTAGACGTAGTCACAACGAAGCAGCACAGGACAGCAAACAACAGGGGAATAAATAGGGAGCGCATGAGGAGGATAATGAGGCCGGACAGTTGGAGTAAATGAAACAATAATAAGGGAACAAGATGGTCAGGATAACACAATGACAAGACATGAACACGCAGCCAATGCGAACGCGTATTGCCTTGTGTCCATAAGAAACAAGACGAAACAAACGCGCAGGCTTGTGAAAACTAACTGCGTGCGACACAAAACACATGAAAGCACTTGGCCGATGAAAACACAAACCGTATGCTAAACACTACATGCAGACAAAAGAGAGTGTAGCTCGAGCAAAGTCTGAAACCATGCCCACTCACATGACGTAGAGGTCATGAGAACGAGCAAACACTAGAAACAGGCAACAAGTACGAACACATGGTTCATGAATGTCTGAATCCTGACACAAAATGAAGACTGAACAAGACCAATGTCTCGGGATCGGATATCATTGTAACACTGTTCAATGTTCGGGGAGGAAGGAGGCGGGAACTGGCAGACATTTAACAAACTTTAATCACAAAATAAACGTAATAAACCACACAAACACAAAACACAACATAAAACCAGGCCTGACAAGACGCTACACAGACAAGAGAACGCGCGACTCAAGACACTCGAAGCCACGCGCTCCCACAAAGACACGACAGTGTCAAAGCTCTGTCACCAAAACACTAGAAAACAAGACCGAAGTGACGGAACCCTGACAAATAACTGATTTTAAAATTGTCATTTTAAGGTTGTGCTTTGTCTTCTTCTTCTTTTTAAATAATGTGTTTTTTTTTACATATTTGGGGTCCCCGTTCCCTGGTTGAGGACCACTGCTTTATACAGTGTTTTATTCAGAATATTCCTGTAATATAAGGGGAAGTGGTGCAAATAGTAACATACAGTATATAGCTGAAGGTTGCCAAAGACATCCTAAAGTTCTCAGAGAAGACACCATCTGCATTTCGTTCCCAGCATTCCTGGGAACACTTACACTTCTGATTTGTTCCATAGAATTGTCTAATGAGCATATGTGGGTTTGTTTAGGACCAGGATCTGATATGGGCAACATTTACATTTTTTTGTAAACAACTGGCTACCTTTTTATACTTACTATAACATGAGAAGCTGGAAACAGCACGTATATTTATGAGAATATGTAGTCAAGGACGAGAAGAAATGGAAATGGAGTGACAGAGATGACATTAGCTTTCAAATCTGATCGGTACATCGAGTATGCTGCTCCTGGCCTGCTTTGCAGGCAATCTCGGGTGATGGTTTGACTTCTTAGCGATCTGGTTTGATGGAATCAGCATAGCCATCGAGTGGAAGGAAATTGAGTCATCTCGGCTCCAGCAACTCTGCTCTCGCTGCACATCCATGCTTGTCTTCCCATTTCTTCCAAACAAATTAAGATTAAGTGGGACCCTATGCCAAAACGAGGAAGGCAGGAAATTAGTTTTCTGTCAAAATAAAAGAATAGGAAAAAATAACATCAGCAGTTATTAATTTGATGTCTCTTTCTCTCTTTCACTTCTCAGTTCTGCCCCTTTCCTACAGCTCTTCATTAATAACACTAAAATGTGACCTGTGTTGGTCCACCTCATGAATTTATAGTGGCGGCCATTTTAGGTGTAAGTATCAGCTCATAACTCAACGGGGGAGGGAAACACTAATGTAATGGGGTAGATGCAGGGAATACATCATATTACCATATACACTACCAAACAAATACAAACATTCATGAAGTCAGTCAGAATGAAATATTTTGAGGTAGCGTGAGAAACGAATTTCAGGATGAATTATGTCGAGATAGCGTGAAGAATGAATTTATCTGCAATTTAACACATTTGTGCGTGGAAAGAGGCTATACCAGTGAGGCATAAAACCAAACAGAGACAATAGCATGAAGCTATGCCAGCGAGTTCTTCACAGGGATGGACGGCACCAATTGAATCTGTATCAATAACACAAGGCAGCACTTTGCGATTATCAGATGAATGAATGCAGCTACAGACTAGATGTCTGTGAGATCTGGGCTGCGTACCGGAACTGTCATATTAAGGAATGTAAGCGGTACCATATCTAAATTACGATTGCCTTCATACAGACGTTTTTAAATAAAACTGTTTTAGATTAGCTCTTATCGGCGGCCATTAATCAAAGCAGAACTTCTGTTGCGGGTGCCATGCTCAGGATGGTTGATGTTATCTTCCTCCATGCTCAACCTGCTTGCTGTTTATTGTAGTGAAGGGGAGGACTAAAGGGCCACATGTGAATTCATAAGAGTAGATAAGAGCTGATAGGCTCTGGCCTTGTGGTCAGTGTAAGCTGTACTTACAAAGTGAGCCTTTTTCATACTTTGCTGTTGTGTGTCCTTTCAAAATGGGTCATCGGTATATTCAATAGGTTAGTTTGAATTTATTTATTTATTTTAAATACTTTTAATCAACTAGGATGTGTTATATTGATCAAAAGTGACATTTATAATGTAAAAAAAATATTTCTGTGTCAATTAAATGCTATTCTTAAATTTTTATTTATTAATTTTTGTGTCTTGATCAACAAATCATTATATTAGAATGATTTCTGAGAGATCATGTGACACTGACGATTGGAGTTATGATGCTGAAAATTCAGCTTTTACATCACAAGAATACATTTCATTTTAATTTGATTTAACACAAGGCTAAATGTGCCGTAGTTTAACCTCTCACCTGTCCCACTTACCCCCAATACGATATATTCGAGAAGCAGAAGAGTTGGATGCCTGTGACCTGACAGGCGATAAGTGTTTGTCTTGTTGGTTGGCACTCAGTGTGTGTGCTCGATGGTAATCCGCCAGTTGTTAGCACAACTGCCACGTTGCTTGTGCGTTTCCCCATAATGCTGACAGGCAGGCTTGAGCGTGGTTAATCCCCATCCCAAACGCCCGTCTCCATCAGACTGATAAAGGCCAGCACATAAACAGCCCTTAATGAGAGTGGACAGCACGCAGAGGAAGTGTCCTCTCTCCCTGCTGGCCCCTTCCAAAGTCTCTGACTTTCTCAGTCTTTTATAATGTGAGATGGATTTAAGTGGAGCTGCTGAGCTGTGTATTTTTAGCATGATTAGGCATGATCTATTAATGACTTTTCCTAATGCTCATACTTAGGATTTGGTATTTAAGATGGTTCCAAAGGGACCACCTCTATAGTTAATGTACTGTAAATCACTTACAATTAGTAAATTAGTAATTATTAAAAACTCAAAAACGAGTGCACTCCGTAGCATGTCAACACAATGAGCTCAAGCATTTCTATGGTAAAGTCACATGACTTGTCACCGAGTACACATTCCTCTGGGTTTTTGATATGGAAACAGTCAAACTTTTTTCTGAATATTTCAGGAAGCCATCCAAAGAGTTTCACAACCTCAGAGTGGCCCCAATATGAGATAAAGATACGCATATTACCTCTTTACTTCTTGAAAAATTATATTGTACAAGCAGACAAACATAACATACATTTCCATCCTTTGAACACACTCAGGCTTGCGGCTCGATGCCAACATGACAGCCCACCCTAAACAAACGGCCCCCGCAATCACGCCATGAATTATTTAGAATGTTGATTTGATGTGGCAACCAAAACAACAAATCAGAAAACAAATGAAGTCGACCTCCGTCTGTGTATCTGTGTGAATTATGTAGGGCAAAATCTTTCATGTACTGTTTGTGTTTGTTTTTCATCAGTTGATATGAGCTTAATTAAAAGTTACCAATCAGAAAGTGTTCTTTTTTCTTTCTTTTTTCTTTATATATTGACATTCCAAAGAAAATGTTATGCTTGTTTGTGTGGAACCCACAATGCTAGAATGGTGTGGATAGTTACCAGGGCGTTGCTATGCAGTTGCTAAGGTGTTGCTTGGGCGTTGCTCACTGGTTCAAGTTAAAAGAGTCCTTTAAGTTTGTGGAATTCTTTACCTGTTTTATCATGTCAAGAATTGTTTTTATTTTTTATTTGTCGTCCATAGCGCAAATGTCGAAAAGTTAAGTATTCTCAAGGATTTTAATGGATTTTAATTCTCAAGACTAAAAGTTTTGAAAAATGTAATAGTACGTTCTATAAATGATGCAGTTCTGTGCTGAACTGAGGAACTTTCTGTGATATTTCCACACAGGAAGATGGGAGCTTCTCACTGGCGTTCTGCACAGGCTCTCGCTCCTGCTTTTCAAAGAGTCAAGACAAACAAGGAGAACGCACCTCACAGAGTAAGTCTTTTCTCATCAGACATCTTTTCATGCTGACACACAAATAAACTCTGTCAGGCTGTCTATCTGTTTAAAATATCCTCATTCAGGCTGACTTTACCTTCAATCACACCAGTGATGGTCCAAATCCTTGGACGCACTTTCTAGAATTAACTACTTTACCAGAATACTCTGGTGGTTTTGGTGATAATGTGGTGTTTGAAATATGTTGTTTCGTGCAGCTCTCTCCAGGCAAGATGAAGATTAGAGTGCTGAAGGATGAGTCTGTGCCAGGTGGGTGGACTGGAATCTGAGATGTGTTTTGCCCAGCTTGTTTTTGAGCTCCTTTTTTCTCAAATTTATCACTTGGACACTAGTATAGTAAAGTCTTAGCTTCATATTCCTTTATCTTTCTTAGAACTCATTTCAGAAAACTGTACCTTTACCTCTGTTTCAAACTCTAGTAAGCTAACTAACTATTTCATGATACAAAGCTTGTTCCAAACAACAGACAGCATAAATTTGAATGCATCACATGTACTGTATTTACATTTATTCATTTAGCAGACGCTTTTATCCAAAGCGACTTGTATTTGAGGAAAACAAAAAGCGATTCATCCTGAAGATGCAAAAGTACATAAGAGTGATAAGTTTAATACGTTTCAAAAATTACACATACTAGTAGTACAAGCCTGGAGAATAGAGGAAGGTTTTTATTTATTTATTTTGTTAAGTTGAGGTGGTGTGTGCGTGTGTTAGGTATTCACGAAAAAGGTGAGTTTTTAGCAGTCTTGAATATTGCTAAGGATTCTGCATTCCTGATGAAGGCAGGGAGATCGTTCCACCAGCAAGGAATGGTGAACGAAAATGATCTTGAGAGTGATTTTTTTGCCTCTCTGAAGGTACCACAAGTCATCGCTTGTTGATCGATCGAAGGTTTCTGGTAGGTGTGTAGATTTGAAGTAGTTTGTGGAAGTATGTTGGTGCTGAGCCTGTGTTAGTTCTCTAAGCAAGTGTCAGTGCTTTGAATTTGATGCGAGCTGCAAGTGGGAGTCAGTGCAGAGAGATGAAGAGTGGAGTGACGTGGGCCCTTTTGAGTTCGTTGAAGACCAGACATGGTGTGGCATTCTGGATCATTTGCAGGGCTTTGATTGCACTAGAAGAAAGTCCAGTCAGAAGGGCGTTGCAATAATCCAGTCCATGGCCTGTACCAGAAGTTGTATTGCTTGCTCCGTTAGGTCACAACATCGTCCTGATGTTGTGAAGTGCAAACATGCATGATCTAACTGTCTTTGCGATGTGAATTTTGAAGGTCAGCCGGTCCAAAGATCACTCCAAAATTTCTTGCAGATCTCGATGGGGTGATCGTTGAGGGGTCGGTCTGGACGGTGAAGTCGTGTTGTAGAGTCGGATTGGCAGGAAAGACGATAAGCTCTGTCTTTTCCAAGTTGAGCTGCAGATGAAGCTCTTTCATCCATGTCGAGATGTCCGCTAGGCAGCTTGTGATTCACGCATCCACAGTGGGATCATCTGGTTGAAATGATAGGTAGAGCTGTGTGTCATCGGCGTAGCAGTGATAGAGTCTGTGTGCCCATATGATGGGACCCAATGATGTGGTGTACATGGAGAAGAGAAGTGGTCCAAGAACTTAACCCTGTGACATTCAAGAACTGAACCCACTGACATTCTTTGGAGACCTCACCACCTGAAGGACCTATCTGTGATATAGGATTCAAACCAGTGAAGCGGAGTTCCTGTTATGCCTAGTGACGAGAGGGTGGACAAAAGGATAAGATCATTAACAGTGTCAAAGGCAGCAGATAGATCTAAAAGAATGAGAACTGATGATTTAGAATCAGCTTTTGTACTCCTTAGAGCTTCCGTGACTGACGCAGTCTCTATTGACCTGCCCTTCTTGAAGCCAGACTGGTTGATGTCCAACTGGTTATTCAGTGAGAGAAAAGATGATACCTGGTTAAAAATAACACATTCTTGAGTTTATGATATGAATGGTAGTAGAGAGACAGGTCTGTAATTATCAACGAGTGATGTGTTTAATGTGGGTTTTTTGAGCAGTGGAGTTACCCGAGCCTGCTTGAATGCGGTAGGGAAGAATCCTGTGTGAAGAGTAATGATGTGAGTGAGTGCTGGTAAAAGAGTAGGAGAGATGGCTTATAGAAGATATGAGGGGATGGGGTCTAAAAGGCAGATGGTTGGGTGGCTGGAAAGAAGAGGTTTAGATACATCTACCTCAGTGAGTGGAAAGGTTGAGAGAAGGTTTCTGGTTGCGTGAATGGTTGGTCCAAGCTCATGTGTGTGTGGAGCTGAGAACTGACTTTTTTTTTTTAATAAAGAAATTGGCAAAACCATTGGCAATTAAAGAGGTGACGGTGGAGGGCGACAGAGGAGAGAGTTTAATGTTTTGAAAATTGTATGTGTGTTAGAAATGCTGTTGATCTTAGTGTGGAAATGCAAAGATTTAGCAGAGTCTTGCCGGTGTCGTTGCTCGGTGGAATCATGCAGCCAGAGTCGAACGTCTTTACCCTCATCGGTCTTCACATGAGGAGGCTAAATGCTTCCGCTGATTCTTCCGCGACAGCGGACGCGCCAAATAAATATCCTGCTTCGGTGAAAACAGCAGATTGCCACGCCACAACTTCACACCACTACTTAAGTGCAATACAATACAAAAAATTGGAGGCATGAACTCTGTATCTTTCAAAGAGATTGGACTGCAAAAAGTGGTTTACTTGATCGTTATGATTGACTTGTTTTACTCTCTGAAATAAAGATAATGCTCTTTTGCAGAGTGTAAAAAGTAATGCAAAGGAACTTTCAGTTATACATATACTTGTATTTTATTCAGTGTTGCAAAGTTTTGATAAAATGGTTCCATCTAATATTTTTTTTTACTATTTTATCCAAAAGGTTTTTATTATTAAGAGTACTCAAATGTACAGAACTCATGTGTAGAGTGTGTCTGTTTGTAAAAATGCAGCAGTTCAGAAGCAAGTACTAGCGGAACCAGCAGGCAAGGTACATGGCGCTAACAGGATGCTTAAACTGAGGGGAAAGGTCTGTGGACAGTGTGAAGTTCAATTGGCCGGACTGGTGAGTTTTTATCTGTTCTTTTACGTGAACCATATTTAATCCCAAGCTATTAATCCCTTTCATTCATCATATATCATGACTCAGAAGCCTTTGTTTCTCACCAAAGAGCTTCATTCATTTAATCAAGAATGATGTAAAAACAGTAATATTCTGAAATGTTATTATAATTTTTTAAATAACTGTTTAATGTTTGAATATATTTTAAAAGGAAATGTCCCTTTCATGGCGGGTGACGACATCGACCAGGAAACTACAAAGCTCATCTGAAAACATTTCAGCTTCTGCTACTTGTAATGAATAGGAGGCGTTAAGCCGAGTAGAATCCAATTGCAGTTTATTTTTTGGGACAATCCAGATCAGAAACTAATATTCAGGCGTGAGGTCAGCAACAAAGGATCAGTCCAAAACATGAAACAAAGAACATGACATGGCATGATACAAAAAGTAAATAAGGCATGGATAAACTTGGCATGAATAAACATGGCTTGGTAAACTTGGCATGGCATGGTAAACATGGTAGAAGAACAAAGAAACATGACATGGCATAAGCTCAACACGACAAACATGGTACAGAAAGCTATGCTACCAGTAAGGTTGCTTGGCATTACCACTAACGGTACTAGCTAAGGCTTAATAGGGCTGTGCTACCAGCAAGGTTACGGCATTCCCATAGACTAAACTGTTCAACATGACATGGAACTAAACCCCAAAACATGACAAAGCAAGAAACCAAGTAAAGCATTAGCATGGCTAGACATAACATAACGACGAGACGAGACGAGACGAGACGAGACGAGACGAGACGAGACGAGACGAGACGAGACGAGACGAGACGAGACGAGACGAGACGAGACGAGACGAGACGAGACGACTAAGTAAAGCGGCTCTGCTCACGGAGTGGGAGGCAGACCGTGCAATACATCGCAAAGTCCATGAACGATCCTAGCACTTATATAGTCCCAAACAGGAAGTGGTCGCAGAGGGAGCGGTAGCAGACAGACCATGAACATGGGCTCCCCCTGGTGGTGTGGCGAGGCATGGCGTTACACTACTTCAGCTGTGTTTGTCTTTAGTTAGCATTTACGCTGTTAGACAGGAGTTGTTTAAAAAGAAAAACTGTCACAAACACACAAAAAAATGGCGAGCGAAGAACATTATAGAAAGTGTATTTATACCTGCACTCGATACATCATGGCTAGGGATTCACACAAGCTTTGTGTGCTATACTCCCTACGTACCTGTCAGCGTCTTGCTTTAGCCTATCAGAAGCTAGCGCGCTGTGTTTTCACTTGTGCTTCATAGTTTCATGGTCAATGATGTCACCCGCCTAGGATTGAGTTCTCATGTGCTTCACGACACAGTCACACAGAGGCGTTCTCACAGCGCTTTAATACAGCGTCTCATTCCCTATTCAGGGAACTAAGGTTACAGGGTTACCGAGACGTTATTCTTGTGATGGTAAAGCTATTAATTACTCAGGTCTTCAGTGTCAAATGATTCTTCAAAAATCATTCTAATATGTTGTTTTGCAGATGTTTTCTGGGTGGAGATTCATCTTTTAAAAGGCATTCAGTAGTTCTCTTTGAGCGACTTTGTAGGAAGTAAACAAGATATCCTTGAGCAAAAGTTTGTGAAACTAACATGATGTATTTCTGCACATGCTGACTGCCATGCCACTTCAGTTATTATTATTTAGTTTCCCCACCCACACACACTATTATGATTATCTATTATTGTGGCATCATCAATTTAATCCTTCCCTAATCAAACATATTGGTCAAACACCAATTCTTGACCAGAGTAAGCTGGCTCTAAGTGCATGACACAAAGGTTTGTTCACACTTTCTGCCCTGAGCCATGACTGGCAGTAGTAGAATGAACTGCTTCCAAATACAATGCTGCAAATATATTCCTACTCATCTGACACAATTTCTTAGTAAAGAAGACATGAACTGCAGATTCTATAGTCCTGAATCCCTCTTAAAAATCAGTTTGGGGAGAATGCCGCTGCTGCCCAGCACTGTGCTGCTGTAATTTATTTCAGCTGTGTCGTGTTGAAATGAGACCTTTTTTATGTGGCCATTAAAAGAGCCGGTAATGGGCACAGCTGTAGATTCACAGAGCAGCACTGTATTTACCCTTTTCTTTATTCACTGTGTGTGTGTGCTTGTGTGTCCATATTAAAGGGAACCCTGTCACCCCTGGGAGATTTGGGACTTTCATGCACTCCTAGTTTGTGTGTGTATGAAGCGGATTTTGAGACAGACAGTCTCAAGGGAACATGTACCTGTGGAATTTGCACACAGGCATTTGGCTGTCAAAGACAGCAAGTGTGTTAAAGCAAATGTTCGGGTTGTGTGTGTCTGTCTCAATGTATTTATGGATGTATAGAGCCAAAGTTTCCTGAAGGTTCCCTCCATTCTCACTCATACGACCCTAGAGGAACCCATAGGAACTAAAGTTGAGCTGTTCAGAATGAAATGTGCTATTTACGGCAAACTGCATCTTATACATTGGATGTCTGCCTTTTTTTAATGTGAAAATACATTTTATACACCATGCCAACTTATTTTATTTCAATTATTTGCTATATACTATATACTTGTTGTTTAGTGTGCAATGTTTTAATTTTGATAAACTAGAAGTTAAGAAGACTTTGAGTTAATTTGTTAGGCTGGTTAAAGTTCAAGTAGAGCAAATTGCATTGTGGGACAAGGTTCTCTGCATATACTTCATATTCATATGATGTCATAGGTTCAATGTATATTTAATGCAAACAAAATGTTCACACATGCCTACTGTGCATAGTGCACTTATATATACTGCAGAAATATTATTCCAAACATATCCAGAGTCTTTCCCAAAAACTTCAAACTCTTCCAAGCATTATGCATCACTCAAGCTGAAGTGCTGCATCATCATACAGAGAGGCCATGCAGACGTTAAGACCGAATTAATCAAGACAGCATTTACAAGTGGCTCTTCAGCTGTGGGTTTGATCGACCTTCTTTTAAATTCATGTGCCGATATTCCGTCTGTCTCTCTACCCGTCTGTCCATCAAAAGGATTTTCTTATCACCCTTCGCACTCATTTACAATCGGTAACAAAATAATGAGCTCCCTTAAGAAATGTGCAACTCCCTTCTCTCTGTTTTAATATGTATCGTGTTGAGCAAAAAGTGCAAGATATTAAAATATATTTTGCTGATAATAAATTTTGGGGGTAAATATACCTTGCTGTACATAGCCTGGCTTTATTTAATTGTTTTTGATCTGTTTCAGATGTGTCCGGAATGCGGAGAGAATTATTGTGTGGGCTGCTTTGTCAGATTCCACCAGAAGGGGGCACTGAAGCGCCATCGCATGGTTCCTGTACAGGTGAGGAGGTGTTCTGGCAACCTTCATCCTTCCCACGCAAACACACACGCAGCACGGCAGCGCTAGGTACAATCTAGCCACTGAGCAGATTTCGTCTTCCTCCTCCATTTCTCAGAAACGCAGAATGCTGGTCACCATTCGTGGAAAATCTGCTCACTGTAACACAACTCTGATTACACACACCTGTTTCTGGGATAGAGAGCAGCCACACAAACACACACAGCATGGAGGACAGTGTGCTCACAAACACTCGCTCTCATCAGCCGGAGTTTGTTTTAGAGACAGCGGCCCCCTGGTGAGGTGTTTGATTGAAGCTTTTATCAGGTGGTCAATACATCTATCATCACACCGGATCGGACCATGAGTTCCAGAGGAGGGGGTGCTGTAGGGACTATTGCAGTCCTGTTAGCAGAAGACGCTCAAACCTTATCTTTTTCTCTTCTTTTTATGAAGAAAAAAAAGTCATTTTTATGTTGACTTGACTACCTTCTTTTGAAAGAAAAAACTGATTGAAAAATCCCCAGAAAGTTTTATTATGTCTTACAGTCATACATATTGTAGATTTATAAATGGGGGTGGAAGAATTGATTTGTTGAAATGTTGTTGTATTTCTTTGAATTGCAATTCAACTTCCTCTGAAGCCATTCAAAAAATGACAAGACAATCATTACTGTGAATTTGCCTTTCAGAGAAGGGTTTTTGGAGAATGGATACGTAAATTTAAAGCTGGTCGAGCAAGGATGTCTCTCTGGTTAAGTTAGTGTTTAACTAAAAATGTTCTGAAGAAAATGCAAGTAGTATTTGGACCATGATATTGAGGTGTTTTGAGTGGTTGCCAGGACATTGCTATGTAGTTGCTAAGGTGGTTGAAGCGGTTGTTAGGGTGTTGCTAGGTAATCTAAAGACTTCTTAAAATTCCAGACTTAAGACTGGAATATACTACATGACTTTTGTTCAAATTTCCCCCGATTAGCAGTCGGAATGAGTCCACAATGGTAGCAGAACGTTTTCCACTCTGAAGATTTTGGGCAGTCAGAATTGACAGATTTCACAGAAAATCGCACAGACTCTGATCAATAAATGAACAAAGACTCTGATCTTTTACCTTCAGCTCAGATTATGATTCATTCCTGTTGGCGTATATCAAAACATATTTTGTGATTTTGAGCAGATTTTAGAACACATATCGTAGTGTATGATGGATCGCTACTGAAACCAAGGCTGACATCTAGTATTGCAATAAAATACAACAACAATACAAAAATTATCCTCAATATTTCACTCATCAGCACAGATAAAACAAAAACTGCACCATTAACCTCTAACTCTAATCTGTGGAGTCCATACCAACTGCTTCTACCCACCCAACACTGTGTCAAACTGTGCTGTGTTCAATGTGTTGTGCTGTGGAGTATCAGCATTTCCATCACAGGAATGAATTACATTTTAAAGTGTATTCAGATAAAAAATGTAATAATATATAATAATTACATAATGTATCTATTTTACTGTCTTTTCAATCAAATAAATGTAGCCTTGGTGAGCATAAGAGAATTCTTTCAAAAAACATTTAAAACATCTTACTGACCTTAAACTTTTGAAATGGACTTTTACTCTCCCAAACCAGGCAGTTGAATAAACAGTAGGAGGTTTCTGTAAGTTTAGCAATCTATTATTAATAATTTGAGTCGCATTTTAACTTGAACCTGAGTCATCAAGAAATCAGTTCATTAAGGCCACCATTGCAGGTTAAGCACTAATCCCAGGCATCCAGGAAACATATACCTCACAATGTAACCAAAAGCACTCCGCATAATGTATAAATATGTATATCCATCATGTGTGTGTCAGTGTTTGTTGGAGCATGTGAGTTGCTCCAATTATTGCATACTGCAGGTATACTAGCAAAGTGTAGTGATTGGCTCTTCCTGGGAGAGGATGAACTTTAGTGACCCACATAAGCCCTTCACATCTGTCCTCATGTTAACATCCAGTCACGCAGCATTAGCCAGCACATGTGCACCACCAAACTTCTTTCTGCCCTGCTTGATGCTTACTTGGCACTGCTGCATGCTGGAAGACTTTAAAGTAGTTACACAAACACAAGCAAACAACTACAGATGGAGGAGAAACCGAAGAATCCATAGGCTCTATTCATAAACCTAGTGAGTTGCCTATTATTTATCTATATTTACATTATCCAAAGCGACTTACATTGCATTGGAAGCATACATTTTATCTCTTGATGCTGTGCCTGGGAATCAAACCCATGACATTGGTGATTCGAACGCCATGATCTTCTGTTTGCGCTACAGGGTTACATAGTGCTGCCAAAGATGTTGCACTGAGCGAAGCAAAGAGAAAATCACAGAAAAAGAGAGCAGTCACAACTTTCGCTCTCTTGGCAAAAAAAGAAAGAATTGTATTTAACTATGCCCGGCTCTAATGCAGCTTTATGCATGCTAATCCTGTTTAATTCACTTCCATGGGGGAAAAAGAGAACAAATATTAATATTTTCGTCCTCGGGTTTGTTCTTTGCTATCTTGGTTTGTCTTTGTCTGTCTTTGACAGAGGCGTCTCCCCGTCTGCTTTTGATTCATTCTCTTTTATCTCTGTTTTCAATTTGCATGCACTTCGTCCCATATTAACAGTTTTCTATTGCTTGCTATTGTCTGCAAACGTAAACTATCGATATGCAGAGATAAACTAATTAATTTGCTAATGTTTACTCTAGTTTAAGTGCATAGTAAAAATGTATTCGCAAGACAGTCAAGGTCTTATCTGATATTTTAAGTGAACACATTATTCAGCAGCCCTGACCACCATAATGGCCACTAACAATGTAATCTTATGGACATGATGTCATAAAGAGGAATTAGTCGACTGACTGTCTTTTATTGGCTTAATTACATGATTTAATCAAGCTTTCTCCTGGACTATTATTCATTGCACAGATATATTCAATAACATTTGCAATAATACAGCAAGTACCTGGCTTGAAAGTGATAAACTTTAAGCAATCCTACCAAGCTAATTGCTTGGTTGAAAGCCTGAAAATCAATGTGCATTACTTTTTGCAACCTGTGTTCTTTCTGTAATATGACTTATTTGTTGGTGGTACAATGTCCTGCATTATAGACTTCTATTGAAAGTGAATTATCATATGATTGTTGCTTGTTTTTGCGAACTGATAGATGACATTTTCACTGGAATCAACACAGATGCTATCTATAAAGCTTGTTTCGAACACAGGATATCCATTGATTTGGATGAATGCTTTACCTATAGAGAGTGGGCATTCATTTGGTTGCATCAGTACATTAGCCAAGCCATTAACAGGATGCATTTGTGTGCTTTGAATTAAAGGTCTGTTTGAAATCCATGTTTCATCTTCCAGGCAGAGCTCCAGACCCCTGTCAGCGCTCGGGATGTGTTGAGTCGCCTACAGCAGCAGGTAAGCGGTGAGGAGAATCAGCTTGCACAAGGTGATTCCTCCACTGATGAAATAGAGGCCACAGAGGAAAAATCAGCTCCTAGGAGTCGGCCCATGTCTGATAACCAAATACACCACACACAGGTGAGGCACTAATTGTTTTAGATGTACATCAAAGTCCTTATAAACAAATTTATACATTTGAGGTCAAATCTAGTTAGACATGTGTAATGCATTAAATAGATATTTATAATGTACATTGTAACACAATATAACTTTTCATACTGTAAATAACTGTAACAAATTATTTTTCAAAAATAATTTAACAGTCAAAATGCATTACAGTAATACCTCGAGATACGAGCATAATCCGTTCCAGGACTGAGCTCGTAACTCGAATTGCTCGTATCTAGAATAACTGAAAACAAATTGATTTGTTCCAGATCAGTAACAATGGAAGAAATGTTTTTTTATTGGTATAGACACACACACTCACACATAATTATAGTACATGTATACAGTATAAGGATTAGTGTGATATCAAATAAAATGTGGCTTTAATTATACGTTTTTACAGTAGCGGCAGGTGCGGAGGAGGGAGGAAGGGGGTTGGTACGAAGAAACTTGATTCCGTATCGTACCTTACACAAACACTACATTAACTTGCGTAAACTAACTTTACTAACTTTTCTATTTTATATGATTGTTTTGCTGGTTTTCTTCCCTTTTTTCGCCTGACAACCCTCACTTTCACTTTCACTTGGCGCAGTCTGTAACTCAATCAACTCCTCAGTCGACAGTTCCTCCTGAGTGAACACTGAAGTGAACACTGAAGTGAATATGCGTCAGAATCGGTGTCAGTACTTGTATCTAGAAGCAAAAATCTGCCTGAAGGCTTGCTCGTATATTGGAATACTCGTATGTAGAGATGCTCGTATCGCGAGGTATTACTGTATAATGTTTCCAGATTCTTGGTTACATCTGAAATGCACTATAGTTTCTAAAAGTGTAACTGACAAGTAACTGGTTGGAATTATTCATTACAGTTTTATTGGTACGTTTTTGCTTGGGGAAAGTAGACCGTTGAACACGAACCTGCTCTCAACTTTTTGTACAGTGTGGAAACTTGGCCATGTGCTCCGTTTAATTTAGTCTCCTTCTCTCACTCTCTGTCACTCTCACTGTGTTCTCTGTCTCTCACCTCAGGTGTTGTTTGTGCATGACGGTGTTGACATGGAGGATGAGGAGGCTAGTGAGGAAGAGGACAGCTCTCTGCTGAGAGGATGCTTTGATGAAGAGCAGTCAGCCAGGTCCTTCCAGGAGGCTATGAAAGAATGGAGAGAGAGAGGGCAGAGGCCAGGTCACTCTCTCACACACACACACACATACACACAAGTGCATCTGAGTCTGTGTGGATGTGCTACAGTCAAACCACAGTAATAAAGTGACATGCCGCCAGGTTTGTTTGAGCTGCCATGTATATTCTATGGCAGGCTGTCAGAACACACACAAACAGTCTATCATAAAGCATACTGATATATGGCATTAACTGAAATAAGCACGCCTCGAGTGTGACAGGGCCACTGATTGGTTGCCAGGTAACTACATATGTGCATGACAAACGTGCTCTGTGACGATGCATGTGTTTCCAGTTTGCAGAATTGCCTCAACAACTTAAGACATGTTGTGTTTGAGAAATTATTTGCAAAAACTTGAATGATAATGCCAGATCACAGGAATTTTATCTGTTAGGGATATTAATCAAGAACTACTTGAGGTGTTTGTTGATAAAATAAATGAAGTTACATGACGTTTCCATGCACTTAGGGCCCGCCCACACGAAGACGCGAATCACTGTATATGTATAAATTTTTTATCGTATTGGCGTTTCGTCCACACGGATCCGGCGTTTTGTGAGACTGAAACCGATATTTTTTGAAAGCGGGTCCTAAAGTGGATAAATCTGAAAACAACACCCTTGCGGTTTCATGTGTACAGCCAATCCGTATATTTTGTGAAACGATGATGTCATCACATCACGTGTCGGCTGCGTCATACGTCTTCTTCTTCTTGGTTCGTATACAGCGTGCAAGGTTATGCGCATGCTCAAAGTCTTCTTCTCTGTGTATAGTGTATATCTGTGGCAAAATTACAGTTTCAATGGTTTCCGGTTTATGCTGATATTGCTTGAGACGACGCCGCGTTTACGGATTTTTTTTTAGAACGAGGAAAAAAAAAGATTGGATAGGGAATGCACCGGCTTCGTGTGGACGTGGCCTTAGCTTTCCACTCTGTATGATATACATATACGTACATAAAGTAAACCAGAGAACTGAAGCAACATGAGGTGGCTTTAATGTAATGGTCACAATGAATGCAATTTGTAGTAGTCATCTTACACACATGAAAATTGTAATCAAAATAATTGATTTCACTTGAACAGGGGCAGTAATGTAGGTGGAGTTTCTGTCTCTGCAGCAAGTCAGCAAATATAAATGGGTCTGTTAGCTGAAGATGTTAACTAAAGATGAACTGCTAACATATATTTTTGTATTGTTGTAGTTTAAAGATGAATCAGGTAGCTGTTCTTACACCCCTTTAAACTTAATCATAAGATCATACTGCAACAAACTAAAGTTACTCCTCATCTTGTGTCAGACTCGTTTCATTCATTCCTCTCTCCTACTTTTCTTTTCTGTTCTTGGCTAGCAGGAGTCTCGCCTGCTGCAGTGCTACTTGGCTTGTGCTCACTGTGATAATGACTGCTGTGTTAAGGGGGTTTCAAATGCACTGAAGTCTAACCGGCCTTTATATCCTCACAATACAGCAAAAGAACTATCAAAACAAAGACAGAATTATGTCAATAGTACTGCTTGAATTCTACACTAGACAGCTTTTTTTTTCTTCATTTAGACTCATGTGTCTGTGTTTAATATAATTCTTTAGTGGTTTGCTCCGGATGGTAGTATGTAATCGGGTTATACAACTAAATATGGTTATTATTAACATGTTCTGTATGCACACAGTTCGGACTCAAGATCTGATTGGTGTCTTTTTTTCTTTCTAGTGTCTGTGATGGAAACACAAACAGAGAAAGAATCCTATCAGTCAATTCACGTAGAGTTCAAGGAGGACACTCTGAGCTACATGGAGAAACTCCTCCTGAAAAAGCACCGCAGGTTAGCGCTTGACACTGCACACTTTATAACCGAACAGACACAAATTGAATAAGAGCATTAAAAGCTTCATTTACCTTCCCAGGCCACAATTAAGGTACATTTAAGATCAGTTAATGAGTTATGGCTGCTAATTACACAGCCTCACCTTTAAGTTGTTCCACCAGAGAATCGCTGGAATTTATTGAGCTAATCAGCCCCAAAGCAGTTTTGCGGTATTGTTTAACTTTGTAAAATGATCCTTAAATACACACATCGCCACTGTTCCAAAACACAGTAAACTGCATATATACGGACAATTTTAGGCACACTGTTTGACAATTTGTATATATAGGGACAATCATAGGCACACTGTTTACACGAATGCTGTTTCAAATGGTAGGCAGCATAGAAAATGCAATCCCAGAATTCATGGCGACAAGCTCAATGAAATAATAATCCAAAATGAACGAGGTTATGAGAAACTCAATTTTAGTGTAATTGAAACGTAAATAAATCAGAAATAAAAATTAGATGAAATGGTAACTGTACTGAAATTAAGATATATAGAATAAATAATAAAAATAATAGTAATAGAATAATAAAAAAAATGACAAAGCACATAAATTACTAAAATAAAAATAAAAGCTAATTCAAAATATTAGTAAAGACAATAATTGTATGTAAATAAGACTATGTAAATAATACTAAAATAACGATGTGTAGAACCTTCCAGACCAATCGTTTACACAAGATATGTACAAGTTTCAGTTAGAGTGCTACTTTTGAAGACAGCTACTATGTAGGCAGCACACTAATTTTCCATCCCCCACCCCCCTCCCCCAAAAGGTTGTGATGCTCGCCTACAAAATAAGAAAGCTTGACAAAAGCATGCAAAACACTCAAACACAATATTCGTAAACCCTCCTAAGCGCTTTTGAACCGCATTTTGAGCTTCTGTGTGTTATGGTATCTGTGTCAGCGGTGGTATTTAGGTCGGCTATTCAAGAAGGGTCTAATTGTGAATCCATTAAATTGCCTTCTTTTGAGACTGGGTGTGTGAAGAATCATGGAACAGGAAGCTGGATTTTTAAACGTGCGTGCATGCATGTGTGTGTGTTTGGGTTCTGTGGGAGGAGGACAGACGTGTGGCCCAGGGCTGCAGTTCACACTCTGGAGGAATGGAGTGTGTGATAGGGGAGTCTAATCCCTTCATATGCTCACAAACACACACACACGCACACGCACACAATGAGGAAAGCAGGTTGTGCTGCTGAGGCAGCAAGAGCTGGCTTCAGGAAAGGAAACGAGAGCACAACGAAAGAGACAGAAAGACTTCTGTTTGGGAAGACAGAGGGCTGATGGCTTTTCTGCTAATGCGTTTGTATAGTAAATCACCGGTAAAAAGAAAATAAAGGGTTTAAAGGACTAAACCTGTGGGTCAGGGGAATCTGGCTGAGCTCAAATTCTCAAACAGGAGGTCTGGGTCATCAACTTCCTTCAGCCCGTTTCATTTGTTATTGGATTGAAAGTATGTTGCATTGTTTGTATGCGCTGTTGCATTGACATTTAACTTTCGTGACGTGGTATGCTTTGAATCGATCAAAGTGGCAGTAACAACATTTATAATATTACTAAAGATAAAACAACCCCCATAGCAAGTAGAATTGCTCAAGGTGGAGGGTAAATATGAGGGAGGCTGCTTACATCAAACTATGCCAAGTATTTGAGTGTTAAACAGCAAGCTTATTGGCTGCTGATGCAACAGCAACCAATCAGCTGCGCCATGTAGATAATGATGTGATTGCTAACAAATTGAGTGAAGGACCTATCAGCCTGCGCCATCTTGAGTTTTGTGTTATGACTTTGTATTTCTGCCATGACAACCTTCTTAGAGATTGGCATAGTTATGGATATGGCAATGTTAAGGAATTTGGTCTTGTCGGAATTGATCAGCTATGCTACTGCAGAGACTTGCTACTGCCAATATATTCACAGATGTGTTGCTGTGAGCATGTAAGCCATGCTGCTGCTGTGCATAACATACATTAAATAATCCTCGCCCCAAACAAACCATGAGAAATGGACAATATAAGCGGTGTAAGTGTAACAAAACAAGCTGCTGCATTGGACTGAACAGGATAGGACAAAACAACCCAAATAAGCAAATCTACCACAAAGAAATATGTACTGTTGCTACTCCAAAGAGCCATGAGACTGCATGTTTTAATGTTTTAATGATTGGGCTACCATGCTGATTGGCTTAGCTCTAGAAATGTGCACTATGTGTTCTCATAAACAATAGATATAAGGCTGCAAGCTGATAAGAGATAAGATAAGATAAGATAAGAAAGCCCAACAACCGCCACAGGAAGTATCATAACTTAAGTAATTTGATCATTTTGATGCTGAAATTTCAGCTTTGCCAGTACAGGGATATATTATTTTAATATATATTCTAATACTAAACAGTTATTTCAAATTGTAATAATATTTCAAAGTATTACAATTTTTATTGTAGTTTTGATCAAATAAATGAAAACAAACGTGTGGTGTGAGGGTGTGACAGACTTTTCATAATCATAAATCATAGTACTGTATGTCACAGGTGACTCTACGGAAGTGTTGTGTTTAGCGTCAATATTACCATTGAAAGTACTATATGAAAGTACTATTTCAACAAACTTAATTGTATTTTGGAGAAGATTTTCCAAAACCGGCCTAATTTTACAGACTATATTTAAATCTGACAAGGTGACTTCTTAACCAGACAGTCCAACAACTAGCTGTTTTTCAGTGTAGTTCTACATATTCCTAAAATAATTTAGAGCAGGACTTGATTTTATACTTCAGGAATGGATTCAATCATGAAAATTGAAAAAAAGTGAAACATGTCAGCCTATTACATTATTAGTTTATAATATTATTCCCTACCGGCTAAAAAAATTTCAGAGGTGGATGAAGCTATTACTAAAGTGCTGTGCTGCACTAAAAATGTTGTTTATTTATAGTTGCACCATTGAGAAAAGGGAGACTGATTAATTATCCTCACATTTTTGAGTGTGATTTACTGGGAACAGCATTATTTTCTCTCCCTCAGAGGACAAATGGAAGAATTTCAAACCCAGTCTGTTGTCCAATGCCAGCCAGAGCTACCCACACCTCCACCTGCAGAGACAGATAAACTGAGCCAACAACTGACAGGTGTGACTCGTTTCATCACACACACATGCAATCACACGTTTTCATGTTTTATTGGAAATTTCCAGACATTTTTATACTGTACAAACTGTATATTCTATCCCCTAACCCTAAACCTACCCATTGCAGAAAATGTTCTGCATTCTTACATTCTCTAAATTTAGTCTGTAGAAGTTGTTTTCCTCACGAGGTCCATTTTAAACCATAAAGGCGAGCCAGTGGATATCACACAAGCAACGAGCAAATTTTGAGAAAGACTTATGACTTATGAAGAGATCTCAAAAGCTAGTCAATCATTCACTACAGAAACTGAAAGTAAAAACGAACCGAGCTTTTGGTGTTTGATTCTGCATTAACACCACATATTCTCTTAAATCTATGAGAGTGTTACAAACTGCAAGTTCCAGAGATGAAGTTGTGTCACAAATTCCAAAATGAAGGTAATTTTAATGAGAATAATCCCAACGCAATGACAATGAATTGTAATAGCAACTATTGATTAAGTAGGAACAGAAAACACAGGAAACAAGAAATAAATATGAGCAACCTGAAAGTCCTTGATAAGGACACTAACTTTACATAGGCATAAAATTACACAAGTCAATGCTCATTCCACATGGAGTATGATATCAGGGTCCTTCCCACACACCTCCAGGTTTTATAGCCTGGACCTGCCGGTGACCCCGGGGTCTCAAGTCCTGAACTGTAACCATGCAGCTTCACACTAGGACAGGCATTTGTCAGCGTGGCAAGTTGGTATTTCATTCCCCAAAGTCTCATATGATGCAGCACGAGTTCCCTTTTAAAGGAACGTCTCAGGTTATGCATGTAACCATGTTTCCCTGAGAGGGATGCTGCGTCCCTTTGCCATACTTACTGCATGCCTGGAAACGCCTTTCTTCAGTCAATCAGAAGGCTTTTGGTGCTGTATTTGCTGGCTGCCTTTATAGCTTCTGCCTTATACCGTCATGTCACGAGTTGTGCAGCACCAATCAGAAGTGGACAAAATTATGCAGTCAAGCTGAAGGCATTCTTCAAAGTATTGTCAAATGACGCAGCTTCTCGTTCCCTTCTCGGGGAACCATGGTTACATGCGTAACCTAAGATGTTTTTCTTACTTGTGCTATTCATGTGTCAGCTTTCTGTGGAGGCCTGACTAGCCCAATATATACACACAAATGTACACATATATTCCCTTTTTTATTAATGTTTAATTGTGCAGTTTAAAACTATATATGCAATTTGTCCCTGGAAACATCAGGTCATGCTGTACCTGATTTGGACAAAGAGTGATAAGGAGTAGTGGGTGACTAGTCATGTAGATGCCAGCAGGTGCAATTCACAAAGATCTATACAACTGCGCTCTCTCCAAAAAGTTGGAGAAATGAGCTGTAAGAGTGAGGAGGGCAGCTATCCTCTCACAGCCAGTAGCTCGGATCCATCACTGCGTCCCTGAAGGGTAATCACACAGCTCTTATTACACTGGAGGGAGGGCGATCGTCTGACAGAACACTCTGACAGCTGATTGAGAGAAGTTTCTTGGTGCTGCTGGGAGGCCAGTTGATCACAGCTGTCAAAGAACTGACCACCTTCAGCTTTCCCAAACAGCCGCATGATGGGCGTTGTCTTTTTTTCATCTGCACCAGCCTGTTCCATCTTTGCTGAAGCATACATCCCTGATGCTCACAACCCAAAACCGTTTTCAGTTACTTTTCACTTTATTCAAATGCAAAGGATCATCTTACTGATTTCAAGTCTATGAATGATAGTGTATTTTGAAGAAATATTATGAAAACAATAACTTTTTCTGTAAGATGGGGTATTTATTCCAAAAATATGTAGGAACAAATTTGATATACAGTTTCACAGGGCATGGCCTGAAATAAATTTAATTCAGCAATTTTTCCAATGTATAACATCTTTAAATGTTAATGTAATATTTTCTGCAGTAATAACAAATAATGACAGATTTGAACTCGAGTTCTACTCTACTCCCCCATTGAATCCCCTATGGTTCATAAATCTTTGCAAAGTCACATGTTCTTAGCTTGCAATCTGTCACTCTATATTATGAGTAAATACACATATTTACAGCAATAAGGCTATTCTGATTAATGGCCTGATTTAATTTTGTTAAACATAAATCTGTTTTACTGCATCTCTGATTTGCAGCAGAGCGGATGGAGTTGCACAAATACTTTAACTCTCTCTTCGCATTTGGTCTCACTGAGGATGCTGGAAAAGTGGACAACCCTGCAGAATCCTGTTTAAGCATCGTAGAGTTAGATGAGGTGATTATAAACCCCATCTCCCCAGTCTTTGTAATGGAGTGCTAACTCCTCTTTTGTAATAGAGTGCTAACTCCTAATCGACGTGCTAACTCCTCAATGCCTTTTCGATACAGTTATCCTTCTGTCTTGTCCATTTCTCCTGAAATTTTGTGCGTTTTTCTAGATGGTTGAAGACGCTGAAACATCCTTTGCAGTCAAGCAGGAAAATAAGAGCAAAATGTAAGAAACAAAAGATCAAGGTGAAAATATGAGACTTTTTGAAAGGAAACAACAGAAAAAGTTCACAGTAGGAGTGTTGTTGAAGAAATAATATAATTGAAGAAGAATTATAATTATAATATTCAATTATGATTGAATTATTTTTTTCTCAGATCAGAATTAACACAAATACAGTGTCATGTAAACATTTGGATCAGCCACAACTAGACCTACAATAAGGCTGTAAACTGTGGCAGTAGGTTTCAGACTAGTTCGATTCTATATATGCATGTCTGTTTTTTTCCCAAAAGGTTTTCGACAGTTGAAAATGAAGATTCATTTGGAGGAGAAAAGTTTGGATGTTCGGTTTTGACTTCCACGTCGTCTTTTTCCATGATGACCACAGGATTGTTCCCGGAAAGTAATTCTGACATAAACATAAATTTTTCTCATGAGATGTGGCCGCCGTCACAAGACGCTGAACAATTCATGGCATCATTGCCAAGGTCAGAAATCTATGGTCCACTTGAAATAAGGCTTCAGAAATCTCAGCATCTTGTGACTACCTCAGAACCATTTCTTTCAAGTTCACAAAGCGAAAGACAGAAAGTGGAAATGAGTGATTCTCCAAAACCAAGCCCACAGACAAGGTTTTCTACAGCACAACCTGACACACCTTTAGAGCTTCTGCCAACATCATCTCCTTCACTTCCAAAAACCAAATTGAATCAAACTCTTCCAGACTTTGAGGACCATATTTCCATTGTCAGCCCCTCTCTTGCTAGAGTACCATCTGCTAGGTCTTCTCAATGTCATTCTCCTGCATTTCGTCTCATCCCTAAACAAAGTCCAAAACCTCCAGACTCTCCTTCCCCAAGGTCTAGATCTGTATCCTCTCCAGTCACTTCAATCCGATCTAGATCTGCTCATTCAACTTCAGATTCTGAAACAAAATTAGCTCAACAGTTTCCAGAAAGTGCCATCACTTCCCAAAGTACTGCAGTTCCTGCATTAAGGCAGTTACCTAGAAAATCATCACAGTTTGGTTTAGTCTCAGATAAAGGTACACCTACCATGCGTGTCAATGAGTCCATCAGGTCCTCCACACCAGGGTTTGAATCATCTCAAACTGATGAGCACCATTCATCCCTACCCTCCAAATGGTTAAAGGGCTCACGAAGGTCACCCAAAACTACAATGCTCTCCCTACAGATGAGCATGTCAGGTTAGTATAACTTCTACTGGTACATTTTTACTGAAGTCTATTTGCAATTTATTTTTTCTTGTGCTTTAGCCTCTGTTTATAATTCTCCTGCAAAAGTGTTTTTGAGCATTGAAGACTATTTTCCTATGTAATGATTAGTGATTTAATTACTTTTAAATGCAATACACCACTTGAATCTGCGTGCTGATGGGATTTTTCCAGTTTGGGAGGTTTTTAGACAGAATGCAAAAAGCCTTTACCATTTAGCCATTGATAAAAACACTTTAACAAACTAACTTTTATAAAATGCAGCAGCAATATGATAAATAATATCACTTTATAATAAATAATTTAAAATACTAATTTAAATTTCAGTAACTAGATATGTGCTAGCATAAGAAATCCTGGTGAAAGTTTTAAAAGCTTCAGGTGCTTAGAATAAAGAGAGAGCGGAGTGATAAGAGAGATATAAAACTAGCACAGCTTTGAAGGAAATCAGATGCTTCATTGTACAAAATATTTGAAAACCAAATGCATGATTAATCCAGCCTTAATGAAATATTTAATAAACATTATTTCTAAATGACGAAAACCTCTAGCATCCCTTGGGTTGCAGTATATCTGCATCAGAGAGTAATGATTGCGAGAAAACACCAGTGTAGCCTTCACCCTTCATTCACACAGTGGTTATTTCTGCTGTATTTGCTGACTAGCAGAGTGATGGAAACTTCAAGCTGTGTAGGATAAGCATTATTAATGCAGGAGGCATCAGACGGGAAGCAGGGAAGAGAAACACACAAGCTCTGCTAGACCATGTCCAGGCGGCTCGCTGCAAGCATTAGATAAGGGCACATGTTTGCATCCTCACTGCTGAAACGTCTCTTCTCTGCTTCGATGTGTTCTCTCCTCCTGTCCTCATGGTTCCTCCTCTCTCACTGTTTATTGCTCAGATTCAGAGGAGGAAATGATCGGTGAAGATGATTTCCTGGTGCCGAGTGAGGAAGACTCGTCTGATGAAGAACTGAAACGAATTACAGATTCAGAAGAACCAAAGAACGATATTTCCTCTCTGTGTCCTGCCACAATCCCTCCATCAGACCCTCATTTCACTTTCACAAGCCTCTCGAAGTCAGAACACGACAACACAGAACCGGTCCTGGCAACAGGATCTTCACAGGTGAACTGTTACTTGTTACAAGTTATCGGCAAAACTATTTAAAACAGTTAAAAGACTTCAGTTCATTTCAAAATGTTGTGGTCGGTAAGATTATTAAAATATTTATATTTTGAAAGAAGTCTCTTATGCCCAGGAACGCTGCTATTATTTCATAATAAATTCAATAAAAACAATATTATTGTGAAAAATGTATATGTAAATGCTGCTTTGGTGCTCAAGAAAAATACATAATACTATTTCCAATTATTATTAATTATTTTATTATTTCAAATTTTCATAAATGTTTGCATTGACAATTTTGATAAACTTAATGTGTTCTTGCTGAATAAAAGCATTAATAATAATAATAAAATTATAATAATACTGTTCCCAAACTTTTGGTAGTGTATAGCCAATATAGTAATGAAAGCTGCTTTGATGCAAATGCACCAACAATGATGTAGTGAAAATCCTGAGCTTTCACAGACTCTGTTGGAACTATTAATGCCAGTTCACACTGAAAACAACCGACAGACTGCAACAGACACTTCATCGGGTTTTGTCGGATCAGTGTGTCAGAGTTTTTTTCGCCTATTGAACATACTGAATCGGATTTAGAATGTCTGAGAAGTGATGTGCTATAATCTGTTGACTGTCTGCATTGGTTTGTACATTGTCTGTCTGTGCTGTGTGAATTGGCATTTATTCTGTTGTTCATGTCGAATTGCCTTGCGGGAAACTCCCAACGACTTACCAAAGTCTCAATCAATTAGATATTACTCTTAAGTAATTTAATTGCAAGCTGCGTGAGAGGTTATAGCTAGAAAAGAAAAGACACAGACTACTGTCATATCTACTCAGCTGATAAGGGACGAGAAGAAACAGAGCCATCAAGTCGGTTGCAGATGGACTATTTAATGGCGTAACAGAGAGAGTGAAAAAAATCTAATCTTAATAATCATCAAATAAGTCTAATAACAGATTCTCAATAAACCTATGTACATTCGAGGACATCACGAAGCTTACAACCAAAACTCAATGCTATGTAATATATAACACTTACAGTCGCTGGAGACAGTCCACCACAGACGTCACCAGAGCAAAACAAAGAGTTATGCTAACTACCAGAACTTTCCCAATACCAGGGAAATATCCCAGGCGAGCCCTCACATTATGTTATGTCTCCTAATGATGTGGAGGTCTGAAGAAGACACACATAACTCCGTCGATAGCACCAACGTTAAGCACATGAGAGTCAGAACTGGACCTAATCTGGTCCTGTTTTCTGTTTCCCTTGGAACTTTGAACTTTTAAACGGTAGTGTATGTGTGTCACACTGGGGTTTAGTGTGCGATGCGGAGAAGACGCGGAGTCAAGGAGATACAAACAAAACGTCTCGGGTTACGTATGTAACCCTGGTTCCCTGAAGGGGAACGAGACGCTGCGTCAGAAAACGCTAGGGGAAACCCTTGACGTCAGTCACGTGAAGATGTGTACAACCAATGGGAATTTTACGCGTGTGAATGCGAGTCACGGAAGTGACGTCATGAACAGAGCATAAAAGCGCGCCGGAACCCGGAAGTGACAGCAAAAGAGTGTCTGAAGCGGGCCCGGAGGCGCAAGGAGCTGAGGCGAAGACGCAGCGTCTCGTTCCCCTTCAGGGAACCAGGGTTACATACGTAACCCGAGACGTTCCCTTTCATGGGAACTTCGAGCTGCGTCAGAAAACGCTAGGGGAACGTTATACCAACGTCACCTCAGCGACGCCGGCCTACGGATGTGTCTCAGCTCACTGAGAGAGCACCCTCGTTCCCGGAGCGGAATCGAGATCTAACTGATAGAATCTCATAAAGGTGTGCGGTGAGGACCAGCCAGCCGCAGCACAAACATCAGCAAGGGAAACTCCTGAGAGAAACGCCTTGGAGGTCGCCACGCTCCTAGTGGAGTGGGCCCGGACCCTCAGGGGAGAAGCATGTCCGGCCGACTCATAAGCCAGACAGATAGCCTCGACTATCCATCGGCTTAGGGTTTGTTTGGAAGCTGGAGCCCCCTCAGGGGTCCCAAAACAAACGAACAGTTGGTTTGACTTACGCCAGGTAGCAGTCCTGAGGACGTAAGCGTCCAGTACTCGTACTGGACAGACCTTGTTCTTTCGCTCCTGCTCATGATCGTCAAAGGGGGGAGGACAGAAGGCCTGTAGCATGATAGACCGAGCCACGTTCGTAAGAACCTTAGGGACATAGCCTGGCCTCGGGTGAAGAAAAACCTTCGTCATCCCGGGCGCAAACTCGAGGCAAGAAGGAACCACCGAGAGAGCTTGAAGATCCCCGACCCTCTTAAGCGAGGTGATAGCCAGCAAAAGAAGGGTCTTTAGGGAGAGGAGTTTAATAGGAAGCTCCTCTAATGGTTCAAAGGGTGCCTGGGACAGGCCTTGGAGTACCAAAGACAAGTCCCAGGCAGGAACCCTGGTCTGTGCCACAGGTCTCAGCCTTAGAGTGCCACGAAGGAAACGAGAGACTAGGGGGTCCCTGCCCAAGGACACCCCTCCCAAAGGTATGTGGCAAGCCGCTATGGCAGCCACATAAACCTTCAAGGTAGAAGGGGCCAACCCTGTCGCAAACTTCTCCTGCAGGAACTCCAGCACTTTGCCAACGGGACAGGTTACTGGGTTTAACTGCCTTACGCTACACCAAGCAGAGAAGAGTTTCCACTTTAGAGCGTAGAGTTTCCTCGTGGAGGGAGCTCTGGACTGAAGGATGGTCTCTACAACCTCGGCTGTGAGACCAGATTCGAAGAACTGGACCCCCTCAGGGGCCAGACCTTCAGCTTCAGAAGTTCTGGACGGGGGTGAATAACACAACCCTCCGCCTGGGACAGAAGATCCCCCCTGACCGGAATCTCCCAGGGGACTCCGTCTAGGAGGGATATCAGGTCCGAGAACCAGATCCTGCTGGGCCAAAAGGGGGCCACCAGCGTGAGACGGACCCTGTCCCGACGAACTTTGGCCAGAACTCCCGGGAGCAGAACAATCGGGGGAAAAGCGTACAGGTGTAGCCTCGGCCACACCTGCATCATGGCATCCTGCCCCAGCGGCGCTGGGTACGTTAAGGAGAACCATAGAGGGCAATGAGTATTCTCGACCGAGGCAAACAGGTCTACCTGTGCCTTCCCGAATCTCTTCCAAATCTGCTCCACCACCTCGGGGTGGAGCCGCCATTCCCCGGGCCTCGGCCCCTGCCTCGACAGGAAGTCTGCTCCTATGTTCTGGACTCCAGGGATGTGAGCTGCCCTGAGTGAGAGCAGCTTGCCCTGGGCCCAGAGAAGAACTTGTCTCGCCAATTTGTACATCGGACGAGAACGAAGACCTCCCTGGTGATTGATGTAAGCCACCACTGTCATGCTGTCTGTGAAAACAGTGACATGATGCCCAATTAGGTCTGGGAGGAAAGCAAGTAGCGCTCTGCGGACCGCCAGTAACTCCAGCAGGTTTATGTGCCAGGACTGGTGCCGCAGGCTCCAAAGCCCTTGTGAGGAGCGGTCCCTCAGAACCGCCCCCCAACCTGTGAGGGAGGCATCCGTTGACAGAGTTACTCGTCGAGACGGAGCCCCCAACACGGGGCCTTGTGACAGGAACCAGATGTTCTTCCACAGGGTCAAGGTGCGTAGGCATCGCCTCGTGACCTTGATTGTGCGAAGCGGGTTGCCCCTCGGGGAAAACCCTTTGGTCCTGAGCCACCACTGCAGGGGTCTCATGTGCAGCAGGCCGAGCGGTATAACGCTGGACGCTGCTGCCATGAGCCCTAACACTCTCTGAAAGTGTTTGACAGTGCGTAGCTGGCCTAATTTTATGCTCTCGACAGTTGATTGAATGGAATGAATGCGCCCGGGGGATAGCCGAGCAGACATTGTTTCCGAGTCCCAAATGACTCCCAAGAAGGTGGTTCTCTGAGCAGGAGAAAGCACACTCTTCTTGGTGTTCAACCTTAACCCCAGCTCTTGCATGTGAGCAAGCACGACATCTCGATGACGTGCTGCTAACTGAGACGATTGGGCTATTACTAGCCAATCGTCTATATAATTGAGGACACGGATGCCCTGTAACCGCAACGGAGCCAGTGCAGCGTCCACGACCTTCGTGAACGTGCGGGGTGAGAGCGATAGGCCGAACGGAAGTACACGATACTGGTACGCCTTCCCCCCGAAGGCGAACCGTAGGAACTTCCGATGCTGAGGAAGGATGGAGATGTGGAAGTATGCGTCTTTTAGGTCGATTGTGACGAACCAGTCCTCGGACCTGATATGCGTCACAATCTGCCTGAGCGTCAACATTTTGAATTTTAGACGCAAGATAGTGCGATTTAGAAGACGCAAATCCAGAATGGGCCGCAACCCTCCATCCTTCTTCGGAACTATGAAGTATCGGCTGAAGAAACCGGACTGTCTGTCTGTAAGGGGCACATACTCGATGGCCCCTTTCTCCAGCAGAGAGTCTACTTCCTGTTCCATAATCAGAGCCTGCTGGGGCCCTACCGCGGACGATAGGATCCCCATAAAACGGGGTGGTGAAGCCCCGAATTGAATTTTGTACCCGGAGGTTACTGTGCGCAGGACCCATTGAGAGATGCCCGGCAGACGCAACCATGCGGCCTGGAACTCTACTAAGGGAATCAGCCTCTCGAGACTGATCTCTGATACGAGCAGAGACACCACAGGGCCGGGGTTTCCGGACACCGTACTGGTGGAATGCTCTAGGACCCTCCTTAGAGGGGGCAGTGCCTCCGAGACGGGCTCCCTCGGGAACCGGACACGGAGCTGACCGCCTTGGTGCGGCTTGCCTCTGGCGTCAGGAACGCTTAGAGGTAGCCTTCTTGGCATTTAGGACGTTCCTCAGATCCATCCTTTTACCAGAAGGCTGGGCCCGAGAGTGTTGTCCCGACCTCCCTTTATTAGGGGGAGGTAAACGAGATGCAACACTCTCCTTCTGTGAGGCCCTGTACGAGGAACTGCGAGCCCGTGTTTGGCTACTGGGCTCACGTGAAGGGTGGCGGGGAAGGACTTTGCTGAACGCCACCTGCTGTCGTGCAGCCTCCTGAAACTTATCGACAACGCTTTTTACGGCGTCGCCGAACAAGCCCGAAGGGGACAGAGGGGCGTCCAACAAAACGAACTTGTCCTTATCCTTTATGGCTGAAAGATTGAGCCATAAATGCCTCTCCGTAGCCACCAGAGCTGCCATTGAGCGCCCGACAGAGAAGGCCGTTTCTCTAGTGGCTCGGAGAGACAAATCCATGGCCCGACGCAGCTCTGCCACTGCTTCGGGACCAATACCGCCACCTTGATCGAGGTCTCCCAGCAAATCTGCTTGGTAGGCCTGCAGCAGTGCCGTGGTGTGCAGGCACGCTGCAGCCTGACTAGAGGCAGAATATGCTTTTCCCACCAGTGATGATGTGACTCGCAACGGTTTGGTGGGGAGCGCCGGGGCTTTAATAGTGGATGCCGAATGGGGCACAAGGTATCCCGCAAGAGCCTCGTCCACCTTCGGCATCCCTCCGTAACCGTAAGGATGAGCTCCGGTAAGAGTAGCGTACATCGCACTAGACGATGTATGCACCCTATCGGAAGCTGGCTTCTTCCAAGATCTCGACACCTCAGTATGGAGATCCTGGAAGAAAGGCATTGCCCGGCGCTGGGGAGCGACACGAGCCGGAAGGTAACGCTCATCCAACTTACTTTTGCTGGGACGGGCGTTCCTAGTCTCTGCCGGCCAATCAATATCCAGACGAGAGACTGCTCGTGTCACAACCTCGATCAGTTCCTCGTACGCCGGTGAAGAGGGTGGCGACGCCTCCTCAACCGGATCGATGCTAATCACCTCCTCCTCCTCAGAGCAGGATAATGACAGCACCGAAGTCCCAGTCGGATTGGAAGAAACCGCGCCTGAAACGCGTGCTTCCAACCTCCGGCTGGAACTGGGATCAGCACAGTCGAACTGCGAGGCGGGCTCACCCGCCCCGCAACCTTCCGTGAGATCCATTTGCGATCCCCAAGATTGAGAACGCCGCCGAGCCTCAGCCGCAGCGGGTCCCGAACCTTGAAGAACGCGAGTCTGGTTAGTATCCGCAAATACTGCCAGACGGGAGCGGAGAGTACGCAATGAGAACCTCTCGCAGTTCTCACAATCACCGCCCTCAAGCGCTGACCGAGCGTGCTCCGCTCCCAGACAGACAACGCACTGAATGTGTGTGTCCTTTCCCGTAATGAAACGAGTGCAAGGAGAAACACACGATCTAAATGTCTGCTCCGCCATAATCACAACGCAATCCAATGGGAGGTTTGAAACTCGCAAGCACAAACTCTCTGACACACGCACGCTGAAGACACTCAAAGCTGTCACTTCCGGGTTCCGGCGCGCTTTTATGCTCTGTTCATGACGTCACTTCCGTGACTCGCATTCACACGCGTAAAATTCCCATTGGTTGTACACATCTTCACGTGACTGACGTCAAGGGTTTCCCCTAGCGTTTTCTGACGCAGCTCGAAGTTCCCATGAAAGGGAAACACTTTATTCAAAAACGGGAAAACAAAACGGCACTTCTTTGTGCAAAAACTGATTTTTATAGACATCCATACACGAAACAACATCCAACATAATGCCAACAAGAGACAAAGACAAGGGAAATAACAAACACGGAATGGCAAACAGCTGGCGAGACTAAGGATTGCTGATTAGACACAGACAGGTGCAGGAAGGACATGAAAGATACATAGACGGGACTCGGATGTGAACAGACACGACAAGACTGTGACAATATGATCAAAATAATTAGAATTATGCTTTGTGTTTCTTAATATTTGTATTTTTTTTTTTCTTGATTATGATCCCACAGTAAATACCTTCCAGATATTTTTACTTTAAGCCTTAACCCTTTAACAGGAGTCAATATATAAGTAAGTGCTACATTATTGACCCATTATTGACTAATGACATTCTGACTATTTTTCTTCTCTCCCACAGGCCCTTCATTCTGTGTCCCAGCGACAGCACATTCAGTCCGGGCAGTACCAAGATCTAGACGGGTTCCTCATGCTGGGGCTGCACCCTGAGGTCCTGCATCACAGTCCAGCTCCAGCTCAAACCCCTAGAAACGAGCAGATCCACATGGAGAATTCTCTCAGTATGTAGAGAAACAAATTAAAGGTTCTGTTTTTGGCAAAACAAAGCTAGATATTGCTGTAGATTAGAGAGCAGGATGCAGCCGTTTTAAAAGCGGAAATTATATAAAATCAGTCAATCAGCTTGGAGATTCTCATTTTATGTGATTAAATAACTAAACTAACCAGCAGACCAATTTAATTTCACAGCATCTCAAATGTTGGTTTGATCATTCTGAAATGATTTAATTCTGTCCCAGAAGCATCTCACATGATTGCATTCCCAAACACCAGTATTGTTTTGCACAGTATTGCACTCTAAGGCATGATGTATTATGATGTAGGAAGAAAGAGCTACAGTGGCTTCCCGATTGCAGCAACTTCCATTTTTATTATAGATATTTTCCTCCAATTTCCCAGGAAGTGGCAATTTTGTTATCTTGAACATATGGAATTGAAACAGTGCTTTATTTGTAAATGTTTTATGCAGTATTCAAATTTTTCGCATAAGTTAAATCGCAATCTTGGATGGAAAGTATTATCCTTCATAAATCATTCTGAAATGCTGACTTGCTGCTCAAGAAAGAATTCGTATTATTATCAATGTTAAAAACAGTTGTGCATATTTGTGTAAACTATGATAATTTTTTAAGGATTCTTTGAAAGTTCAAAAGAACAACATTTATTTGAAATATTTTGTGACATTGTGTCTCTACTGACCAACTGGATGCCTCCTTGCTGAATAAAATAATTTCTTTAAAAAACAAAAAAAGCTTTTTAACAGTGCACACACTCCAAATTATGTCTCTAAAACAATACTTACTGTAAATGCAATACTAGGTGTTAGTTAAAACATCTGCTGCATGCTATTTACATCCTTACCAATTCAATTACATCCTTTATGCTCTAATAATAGAGATAAGACATTTGGAATGTGGCTCTTATGTGGTTCCAACACTAATATATGACCACACTTTAATGAAAACCCCAGCCATCTCTCTTAACAGTGCATTTGTGCAGTGAGTGTTATTTAGATACCTAATTATTCAATAGATGGATTGGCCATTGAAGAGGGCTGCTAGCTTAAAGATAAATGTAAAATATGCCTTTCTTATACATGTATTATTCTTGGAATTATCCTTTAGCTCCTCAGCGTTAATGTGCTACCTTGGCGAGGCCATTAGCCTGATTGTAAACACTAATATTTCTCTTTAAACAGCTCAATTTAAAGCCCTTATTTGAGTAGTCAGAATCTAAATATGCAAAAGGCAGTTCTTATCTAATATACCATGACAAAATGACAAAATGAAGCATGTGTTTGGTTCATTGAGCTTCAAGGTTAATGAAAACAGAGGACAAATAAGTCCCTGTTTCAATTCCGTCTCTGTCATCTCTGTTTTCATTGGCTGATAAGTCTCTTCATCAATTTTGCTACAAGTCTTTTCCTTTTCTCATCTTTTTTTCTCTGTCACAGTTGAGTCGTTTTTATCAGCCTGTCTGTGCATCTGCAATCCCTGACGTGCACTGACAGGAGCAGCGGCCAATCGGTCGGAAAAAGGCTTAATTACAGCGCCAGTTTAAGATGGCAATAGAAGAATTAAACACATGTTTAACCTTCAAATGGTCACTGTCTGCAGTTAGGCAATTGGATGTGTGTTGGCCCATGTGGTTTTCCAGCAAAAGCTCAAGGCTAGTAACCAATAGTTTGATGATTTGAAGCCCACGAGGAGTGAGGCATGAACTACTATTGTGTCCTTGAACCACAGATTAGATTGTTCCCTTTAAATGATGTACTGCAAGTACTTTACGATAATTTAGTGAATCTCTAAAACCTGTCAAGAACATGTCTGGTTCTAAGTAACTGCTATTAACTATCAAGAAATTATGATTAACTAATTAGTTAGTAATAGTGCTCAGTTGAATGAGGTGGAACTCACTATTAGTTAATCAATAACTACTATTTTTCATACCTCCCAGAAGATTACTAAGTTAATAATTAATGTGAATAATGTATAATTAATTGTAATGACGATCATGGTAAAGTGGACTCAAATGTTACCAAAACCTTCATAAGGAATTACTAATTGTATGGAACAGTATTCTAAAGTGAAAAACATGATACTCTCTAGTAAAGACTGAAGTCATTGTAAACCTTTTTGTAAGGTTTTGGATAGTAATTGCTTGATATGGTAATTGTCACGAGTAGGCAAAGGACGAAGATGAAGATTAGATCCAAAGGAACTTTTATTAGAGGCAGGGTGACGTAACAGCAGTGCACACAAACAAGTGTATTACACAAACAACAACCGACAACTCAAAGGTGGAGAAGGAGAACTAAATATACTAGTAGTGATGAACAAAAGACAAAAGCCTATGATGATTAGTGACCATGGCAACTGATGAGTGACAGAAAGATCTAGAACAAAAGAGCATGTGACTTCAAAAAGACAGTAATACTTGAGACTAGTGGGTTACCATGATCTCCACGTTAGAGCAAAATAATAAAGAAAACAAAATCTATTTGCATTACCATCAAGATAATTTGCATTGTCCCAAAAAATTCTCATTACTGTAATGCAGCTCCAAGTATTTAGAAGGAAAATGTTCTTAAACATAATGAAAATAATGTTCTTAATGGACCTAAATAGCTTAATTTTCTTTAAGCTTAGCTCAGCGACGGTCTAGGTCCTGGTGATTACAAATGGACCGAACAGAGGGATTAGAGACAGGCCCGGCCGTATCTCTGTCCTCATCTGCTAGGTCTTGTACCTTTTCCCAGGGAGTGTTCCCACAGGGGGCTCTTCTGCCAACCCTGCCACCTCGCATGCTTCAGGGTGCAGCGGTCTCCAGCGAGACCTCATCTCAGTGTTCGCCTGGAAACAGGGTGGCACTGGGAGGCTCGCCCACTTCGATGACTGTTCAAGAGCAACCAGATTGGTTTTTCCCTGCCGGTGCACCGCATTAGAGCTGGTTCCTTGAAAAACACCAGAGGCCAGTCTCGAGAGTGGGTCCTGCATACAATCGAAAATGAATACATGATTCAGTCCAGATCATGACGATTTATGGGGTTCTGCTTACAGTGGTGACGCCCAAGCAGGCTTTGATTATGGAACAGGAAGTAAAAGCTTAGTTGGGGAAAGGGGCCATAGAATATATTCCTCTCCAAATAGATAAACCGGGTTCTACAGCCAGTACTTTATCGTTCCAAAGAACGATATAGCCCACTTTGGTCCATCAGGTCCAAGGACTGGTTTGTGATGATGCTAGATCTCAAGGACACATACTTCCATATGTCCATCCTTCCACATCACAGGAGGTTCTTGAGGTTCGCCTTTGGGGGCAAGGTGTGCCAATATCGGGTACTTCCGTTTGATCTACCTTTATCACCCTTTATCACCCTACCTTTGATCTACCTTTATCACTAAGGCTAAACACAAAGAAAAGTGTGCTTTCTCTAGTTCAGAGGACCACCTTTTGAGAAATGGGATGGGATTTGTGTTTGATGCGTGCACAGCTTTCCCTGGCATAGAGTCAATCCTATCAGCTGTGAAACGAGAGAAGTCACTCACTTTGAAGCAGTTCCAGAAACTGTTGGGTCTGATGGCAGCAGCGTCCAACGTTGTAACTTTTGGCCCGCTTTATGTGAGGTTCTTTGCAGTGGTGGCTGAGAACCAGGGGGCTTTCCCTGACGGGCAATCCTTATCGCATGATCAAGGTCATGTGGCGATGCCTTCACCATGTGGAAGAAACTCTGGTCCCTATCCCAAAGTCCTGTGTTGGGTGCTCCTTGTCGTTGCAGGATGCTAATGGTGGATGCTTCCCTCATGGGGTGGGGAGGAGGAGTCATTGCCGGCTGGTCAGTGGATAGCTCCACTCTACTCTGCCTCCTGGTGGCCGGCGATGACTCCTCCTCTGTGAGGGCAGCTGGCAGCGAGTCCCCCGTTCCCTGCGAGTTCTTTGTTCAGGGAAGGAGGCGGGAACCGGTGAACATTTAACAACTTTTAATATGGAAGAAAACATAAAAACAAAATAAATGTACTGGCAGCAGCCCCTCACGGACGACCGCCGCTCACATGAACACAAGCACACACAACATAAAGTCCAGGCCTGGTCCGCTCTTGTCCTTCACTGTTGTTGCTCCTCCTTTTATGCCTCTGCTCCTCGTGAGATACGAGACTGGTGACTCATAGGTGGCGCTCATTCTCAATCACACCACCGGCTCTCATGATGCTCTCACGTCCCTCGACCCTGCCTTGCTCGCCACAAAGACTAAGACTAAATCTAAGCCAAGAACTAGATCAAGACAAAAAACTAGAGGGAAATAAAAAGGCTGACAAACAAACAAAAACAGGTGCGAGCCATTAGACATAAAAAGGTAAAGGAGTAACATGTCAAACAAGAACACATATCTATATAGACCTTAAAGGTGTATGTGGTGGCCATCACTGCTTACCACAAGTCTTTTGGTGGAATGTCCTCAAGGAGAGACCTGCTTGTAGTACTTTTCCTCCATGGCACCTTGAGGCTGAGGCCTGCAGTATGCACAAGGGTTACCATTCCATCCTGTATGTTTGTGTGAATGTGGTCCTATTGCCTTCTGATGTTGAGAAACTCTAATCTGAGCCTGCATGGGATGCTGTTAGAATGTTAGTCATTCGGTGTGAATATTTAGAGCTATGATGTACAGTAATGCATGGAACTATAAGTTAGTTGTGATCGCGGCTGTAGAGTACATGATTGTTGTATTGCTGTGTTGAGATGTCATTGTTTGATTCCTTGTATGATTTTATTGGCACTGTAGTTGTAGGGCAGGAGTCCTGGAGATCCAGCAGCAGTCTTCAGTATCACGCAGCGGAAGAGCTAGTCACTGCACTGGTGAACAGTGGATCCATCAGTAGCTCCCCTCGTCAATTCACACCATGCCATGGCAAAAGGTCATCACAGAGGCTGTGCTCCTCAGGTAATTAGCCTTCAGTTCTTGTACAATATAAATGGGTGTAGACACCAGACTTAATTTGATGTTAATGAAAATGGAGTTTTGAATATCATGATTTTATTCTGTGACAATATTTTTTTGTGGAAACCATGATATAAATTGATATTGATACTTTTCTGAAGAGAGTTCAACATAACTATGCATGTACTATTGTACATGTACATGTACAATAACATGTACTATTGTACTATACTATTGGAACCCCCATTCCCTGAATGGAGACATGACGTCCAAAGTGAACTGGCAAATTGGGATCTTGCCTGAGACCCCAATCACCTTTAAGTGTACACTAATTAAGCCAATGCACATTGGCGTGCAAGATTTGCATTGTGCACCCCACCCCTCGAAGCAGGTATATAACTAAGGAAGAGCATGTGCAATCACACATTCAGCCATTGACCATGTTCAAATCAGCAATTGTGCAGAAATTGTGGCAACAGGATGTAACGTTCCTTTCAGAGAACGAGGGTTACAATAGTAACCTAGATGCTTCCTTTCAGTTAGTCATGTTCTGCGTTACATCAGAACTAAGCAGACAAATTGAAATCCCTATCAAGTCGCCACTATCGCCATCCTTGCCAGAGCTCTGTCAAGTCATGTCAAGTCACCTTTATTTATATAGCGCTTTTTACAACAGAGATTGTTTCAAAACAGCTTTACAGTAATCACTGTTGTCGAGATGCAGGTCCTTCATCTGGATACGGCCCGGATCCGGATGACCATGGTAACCTCGGGATAAACAGAGACTAATAACATGAAAGAATGTGTCCCACTCCACCTGGGACAGATGGAGTGGGACATGAACTCCATCTGTCCCCATGAACTCCCTGACCACCGCACCATCGAGTGTAGAGAGAGAGGAAAAAGATTTTAAACAGATTTTGATATCTTTTGCATTCTATCCCGGAGAAAGAAGAGTCATGTGGTCATGTTCTCATGTGAAAACATTAACCACCTACAAATGCCATTTCAGCATGTTTATGTACAGGCATGTGAGATAGTGATCGTGACCGTCAGATGAGGGCAAGGGAATGACCACATCAAGAAATCCACATAATGAATTTAAAAAGACGCAGTGCTCCACCACTGCTTGTTCTTTTAGGGACATAAGTTCTTTTTAGTGGTCTGGGTCAATGGCCGTGGCACATTAGAAGTAGCACCACTGCTCTTTAGGAGCACCGTCACACCAACACTGAATGTAGAGCATCATCCGACTTGTAACACACTTGTAAAATTAATTGTAGCAGAACACCACAACCACTGAAGTTCTGAACCACTGAAAATCTGGGGGGGATATTTGATGCCAACTTAACATTTGACCTTCATGTCCGTAAAAGTGTCAAAGCATAATTTTTCCATCTTAGAAACATTGCCAAACTATGCCCCATGTTGACCTTCTCTGTGGCTGAAAAGTTAATCAACAACTTTGTGTTTTCACGCATTGACTATTGTAATGCATTGCTGGCTGGAGTCTCTAAAGCTACCCTAAATAAGCTGCAGTTGGTACAAAATTCATCTGCCAGAATTTTAACAGGAACCAGTGCAAGGGAGCACATCACACCGATCCTTGAAAAATTGCACTGGCTTCCTGTTAGTTCTCGTATTGATTTTAAAATTCTCATGCTCACATATTAGGCCTTGAATAATCTGGCCCCTCAATATTTGTGTGAACTTTTAACTCTCTACACTCCTTCATGCGCACTACGCTCCTCTGAAGCTGGTCTCTTAACGGTCCAAAAAACACGGTTAAAAACTATGGGTGATCAGGCTTTTTCCTCCTTGGCTCCTAAATTGTGGAATTCCCTGCCCTCTGACATTAGGAATGCAGAATGCTTTAGTGTTTTTAAATCATTACTTAAAACGTACTATTTTAGGATAGCTTTTATGTGACTCATTTTATTATTCTTGCTTGTTTTACTTTGGCTTTTTAATTGATTTTATTGTTTTGTGTATCTTTTAAATTTTTATGCATGTAAAGTGTATGTAAAGTGCTTTGAGATTCCCATTTAAAGGCGCTATATAAAATAAAGTTTATTATTATTATTCTGAAGTGAAAAACTGTGAATGTGTGAGTGCACACACTCTTACTCATATGACGCTTTGCTTCGCTGAACGGGGTGTAAAATTGAACGTGACTGACTGAAAGGGACCAGCATTTATTTGAAATAGGAATCTGTTATAGAAAAATGTCTTTACAGATACTTTTGATCAATTACTGAAAAAATAAATTTACCCAAATTTAGTTTCCTTGTTGAATAAAAATTACCCCAAAGTGGAAACCCAAATGAGATTTTAAGTGCACGATTTTAAATTAATTAATCTCATAAAGTAATATGATACACAGATCATATAAACTACTTTTATAGTGCTTTTTCATCCTGTTTTAAGTTTAAAAGCCCCATGTCACTTTCTGCTTCACTTTCCATTGGAAATGTTTTTTTTTGTGTGTTCTCCAAACTCAAACTGGTTTGGAAGACTTGACGATGAGTATTCTACAGTCAGAACAATGACATAATTTTCTTTTCTTTTTTTTAACTACCCCAAGGGAAGGTAACAATAGGATTAATTGTTTCCTATGGTATTTTTTACCACATCCAGGCCCTTGTCATACAACAGAAACCTTCAGCTCTCCTCTTTCTTTCTCTTCTGTGTCCAGACTTAATCCAGACTTATACACCTGAATAATCTATGTTTAAAATGTTGAGCCTGTCTGATGTCATATCTTTGCCATGACTAAACGATCATTTACAGAGAGTGTCCTCCAACCCTTCGGACATGGCGTTACGGCCAATGTCATGGCTGTAAAAGAGTCGCGCTAACACTAGGCAATGGCGTGATTTATTGGCTCGCGCCCGTAATTAAAGCCAAGCTGATTCCTGAGCTTTCTGTGCCAGCACACGCGGCTGAGGTTTCATAAAGAGATTACTGTGGGTTGCCGCATGCGGGAGTGCAGGGAATGCGTCCAACAGCGTGCTCCTCAATCTCACAGCTCAGCTCAGATCAGCTCAGCTAGCTTGCTCGGTTTATCAGTCTTGCTTTCTCTACCTCTCGACATATCTTCCTCTCTGTCTCTCGGCTCATCTCTTGCAGGTCTGCAGAGGAGGGAAAAATAATCTGTTTAACAGCATGACAGCTGTGATTTTGGCTGGTGCAAATCAAAGCGTCAGATATCCGTCCATGCTCTCTTGCCTGCTGTTCTCTTTCTCTCTCTCCCTTTCATTCTCTTTTTGACTCATATACTTGTGTCAGGTTAGACACGCTAGAATGAGGCTTGTGAATCAGGGGACACTCCAAGCCGCTGACTCCTGAGTCCAAATCGTGGGAAGCGATATCAGCAAATACACAATCACTCCTGCTACAGTATTTTACCTGGGCATTTTAGTTGTGAACTAGTCTGTTTTTAAATAAATCTTTTAGAACTTTCTTGTTTGCTTCTACATTACCTTTCAAATGTTTAGATTCAGTAACATTCTTTAAAGAAATTAAGGGCCATATTTACTAACAGCTTGTGCCAGCACTTACCTTTTTAGCATTACAAAATACTGTAATAATTTACTAAAGACACGCAGTGAAAAAATTGTGCTAAAAAGATATGGAGACTTTTTGCAGCTGATCTTATTACATATATATTTGTAAGAGTTTCCCTTTCAGATGCTAAATTTATGGCAGGAGAAAATTTAAATGAATCACGCAAGGTTATTTATCAAGGTTTGCGCTAGTTAATTTATGGTATTTGCACCATTATTTAGCACGCCAAAAAGCATGTGTTAACATATTTTGTGCCTGTGTTGTTAGTTGATCACCTGCACCTGATTATCAGTGGCTCTGCTTGTTTGCGACGATACGCTAATTCGTGCTGCTCTTAGAATTGCGTTGGACCTAATACTTACATTCAGCTAGTGACAACAAAGACATTTAAAATAATACAAAACATTTCTACTTCAAATAAATGTTGTTTTCCTGAACCTTCTATTCATCAAACAATTGTGAAAAAAAATGCATCAAGAGTTCCACAAAACACTTAATAAAAATTATTTATTTTAAAAAGAAATGTCAAATCAGTGTATTAGAATGATTTCTGAAGGCTCACATGCTTTGGATCACACGATTAAATTATGTTTTAAAAAATATTTATAGAAAATATACTATTTTAAATGGTAAAAAATACATCACAAAATTACTGTTTTCACCTTTTTGTTTGATCAAATAAAGTCATGGTGAGCAAAAAAAACTTGCAAAAAAAAAAAATATATATAAAAAATTCTACTATCCCCAAACATTTGAACAGTAGTGTATACATTGACATATTTTTGAGCTATGTCAGCTTGATATACTTTTCCAAATTATGTTTTTTTTATTGCTTGAAAAAGTTAAATCCAGATGTTGATAAAATAGTACATATGCTCAAACTGAGATTAAATGTTTAAGATGCTTAAGCACTATTTAAAAATAAAATAAATAGAATACATTTAAATGTGAATTCAATTAACATTATGGAAAACACTCACTGGTTGCACTTACATGTGTAAGGATGCAACATATAAAAGGAGTCAATGAACAAATGAACACATCTGAGGGAGTTTTTGGTGAACTGATCCAAAAGGATAATTATTTCCTCACCCCTACTACAATGTTTTCTGAACTCCTGTGTAGCCATTCAATTGGGAGTTCGGTTACTATCAGCAACTGAAAGATCACACAAGACAAGAGGAAACTAGGTAACATAATGAAAAAGTCACATAGAAGAGAGAGAGTGTATTATTGTGATATCCTGGATCAGAGAGCATTTAAAGCTCTGTTTGATTTGAAGCTGATTAGGCCAGTGTGTGACAGTAAATCATTCTGACCCTGCTAACTTAAGCCGCCCATTCCAGCGCTGTCTTCCCGTCTCTATTTTTCTGTCTCTTGCTTTAACAACTCTTTCTTTTTATCTCCCATCATCTCTCTTTTTCTCGTTAGCCACAATTATTATTATTAGTATTTTCTAAACAACTATCACTATTACTGTTACTCCTTCTTATTTTTAGGCACCATAAGCAGATGTTCTCCCATCTTTTTTCGGCCCTCGAGCATCGAGTCTCGTCGGCCTGACTCATCAAACTTCCCACTGTCTCGTGCTGCACAGGAAATCTGGGAGGTCCAGACTGTGGAGCAGCTCGATCTCCAAGGCTCTGATGAGGATGAGGAGGATTGCCTGGCTTTGGCCTGCCTCGAAGAAGAGTTCAGAAATATAAGCATTACACCATTAGATCATGGTGAGGATTAGTGACTAAGACTTGTCTGGACTGCAGTTTCACACAGTTTTTATTGTATTTTACTTTTTTTTTATATCAGTATAATAAAAACAGCACATTTGTTTTACACATTTTTAGATGTTAGATCTTTTTTTTGACATTTCAAAATGGCTTTTATAGACATTATTTGATGGAGATTTTTAGAATAACACCTCCAGGTATATTAATTCAATTATAATATTTTTTTATTTAATTTTTTTTTATAGGGAAACTGTCACTAATTGCTAAGTGCTTCCGGTGCTGTGTTATGCAAAAATAAAATATTTTTTTTAACAATTTGTGCATGAATTCTGAAACTTGCTGTTTTTATTTACCAAATGTATTTTCTGATATCTACTCATATCCATATCAAAAATTATTTTCATAAGAACTGCAGTGAAATTGTACTACAATATGGTAACAATTTATTAAAATAACTACATCATTTTAAACTTTATATACTGTAAATACAATACTAATAGATTTTTTTTTAAATAAGTGTCTTATGCTCACCAATTAGAGTATAAACAGTAATTTTGTGAAATATTACAGTTTGAAAGAATTTTTTATTTAATGTATTTTAAAATGTAATTTATTTCTGTTATGGAAAAGCTGAATTTTCATTTCAGTCTTTAGTGTCAAATAATCCTTCAGAAATCATTCTATGCGGACTAAACCTTTCTGCTTATTGTAAATGTTGAAAACAGTTGCAGTTACAGTGCTGATTAAACCTTTTTGTTGAAACCATGATATGTTTTTCCCCTAGGATTTTTTTCATGAATATAAACTTCAAGAGAACAACGTTTAATTAAGTTGGCTTGAGTAAATGCTAAAACATGCTAGTGACATGCTAGTTAATGCTAAATCATGCTAACAACATGCTAATTCATAATAAATCATGCAAACGACATGTTAGTTGCATGCTAGCAACTGGCAGGGTTCTGTCACTTCGTTCTTGTTTTCTAGTGTTTTGGTGACAGAGCTCTGACACTGCCCTTCTGTCGAGTCTATGTGGGAGCGCGGCTACGAGTGTCTCGAGTCGTGCGCTCTATTGTCTGTGTAGCGTCTTGTGTGCGAGTCGCAATTGTCTGATCCCGAGACTTTGGTCTTGATCAGTCTTAGTTTTGTTTTGGGATTCGTACATTCATGGCCCGTGTGTTCATCCTTGTTATGAGCGCACGAGACAAGTGTTTGCTCGTTCTCATACTTTATACGTCTTGTGGGTAGGTGCGGTTTCAGGTTTACATTGGCCATGTGCTTTCATGTTATGATTTTGTGTCGCGCACAGTTTGTGTTTTCACCAGCTGCACACTGTCACTTGTTTCTCGTGGACAGGCGGCTATGCACATGCGCATTGGCTGCGTGTTTGTCTCTTGTCATTGTGTAACCACATTAAATCTGTCCTCCCCCCCTCCCTGGACCCCTACCAATTTGCATACCGGTCAAAACGCTCGACCGATGACGCCATCGCCACTGCTGTCCATTCAGCACTCACACATCTGGACAAAAAGACACGTATGTCAGAATGCTGTTCATTGATTTTAGTTCAGCATTCAATACAATCATCCCTCAACAGCTCACTCAAAAACTGTCACAGCTGGGACTCATTGCTGTGCAACTCATTGCTGTGCAACATTGCTGTGCAACTGGCTGCTGGACTTCCTGACGGGACACATCCAACACATCCAGCTCCATCATTATGAACACTGGAGCCCCTCATGGTTGTGTGTTAAGCCCCCTCCTCTTCACTCTGCTGACCCATGACTGCACTCCGAAGTTTGCAGACGACACGACTGTAGTTGGTCTCATTAGCAATGGTGATGAGACAAACTTCAGGAGCAAGGTGAGCTGCCTGGCCAGGTGGTGCGGCGACAACAGTTTCTCTCTGAAAATGGAGAAGACAAAGGAGATTGTTGTTGACTTCAAGAGAATGCACACCCAGCATGCTCCTCTGACCATCAACGGTGCGACCGTGGAAAGAGTGAGGAGCACCAAATTTCTGGGTGTGCATATCACGGAAGACCTCTCCTGGACCACCAACACCACAGCACTGACCAAGAAAGCACAGCAGCGACTCTACTTTCTCCGTAAGCTGAGAAGAGCCGGAGCCCCAGCCCCCATCATGCACAACTTCTACAGAGGCATCATCGAGAGCATTCTAACCAGCTGCATCACTCTGTGGTACGGCGTCTGCAACGCATCCTGCCGAAAAGCACTTCAGCGCATAGTGAGAGCAGCTGAGAAGATCATTGGTGTATCTCTCCCACCCCTCCAGGACAAAGCCCTCATCATTGCAAGAGCCCCCCCCCCCCTTAGCTAGTACCACTAGTGGTAGTGCCAGCAACCTTATTGGTAGCATAGCTTTCTGTACCATGTTCTGTCATGTTGAGCTGATGCCATGCCTTGTTCTTTGTTTATCCCATGCCATGCCATGCCTTGTTCTATGTATTGTTTCATGTTTTGGACTGATCCTATGTTGCTGACCTTACACCTGGTATATCGTTTCTGATCTGGATTGTCCCTAAAAATAAACTACACTTAGATTCTATTCGGCTTAACGCCTCTCCATTCATTACACTTTTACAACTACTTTAAACTTTCAGGCTAGGCTTTCTCAAGCCAAATTCAAAGTTTGTTTACAAATAATGTAAGAATATATGTCAATAACATTAATGAATTATTAATAAAAGTCCTGTTAATGTCTTACCTATAGCATTAATATGTTCTGATTTTTCCTTAGCACACACGTATGTCCCTAGAGATTCAGAAATGCACATGTCCCGCAAAACAGCATACACCATGTGCTGGGTACCTGCTACCGTGGCAACTCACTCATTAGATCCCCTTATTAGAGTCAGCTCATTAGTGTTCAGCCTGCACACTCATTAAAAAAATCCTCTCTAGCCCAGCACACGCATTCAGCCTTGATTAATTTGCTTATTTCAGCATTCATTCACATCCCGTAGGTGAACAGACACACATATACGCTTACACACAAACACAACTGCTGAGACCCACCGCAGAGGTGCAGCTCCCATGTGCACACACATGTATATCCAGCTAAATCTAGCCAGATCTTACCATCTGTTCCAAGATTACTGCTGAAATCTGTGTGTTTTGGTTCTCACTCGCTTTTAAAACCGATTCAGCAACTAAGTAATGACATTAAGAAAGCGAGAAACCTTGAATGAACATCTTCGCGTGTTTTTCATTACATAGATTTTTGCAAATAGATTTTTATAACCATAGTTATAAACTTGACAAGTTGTGTCAGTTGAAAATAAGTCAAATTAAAAACATGAACATTTTTAATCATAAAACAATTAATTTTGAATTTGAGTATTTGGTAAGATATAATGACGTGGATTGTTTGGGGTGGGTCAGATTTTTAAATGTTTTGAAAGATGTTTCTTCTGCTCATCTGCATTTATTTGATCAAATGTATAGTAAGAACAGAAATGTTGTGGTTTAAAATTTCTATGTGAATACATTTTAAAATAAAAAATAATTTTATTCCTGGATGGCAAAATTGAAAATCATTCAGAAGCTCTAATATGCTGTTTTTGTCAGGATTATTCAGTTATTTGTTCATTTAGTTAAACATTTTTTTTAATGGACTTCTCTTTGTTTTCTGCTGTCTTTGTTCTCGTGTTGATTAGTTACTATGGTAATTAATTTGATCATTACACCTGTTTGGTCATTATCTGTGTATATCTAAGTTCCTTGTTCCAATGCCTGCAGGGTTGGTTATTTTGCACGGTTGAGCTTGTGTTAGACATGCTGTTATATTGCTATTGTCTTTTTACCTGTGGTTATTTGGTTCATTAAAGGCTTATGTTTTGTACATTTTGGAATCTCCTTAATCATTGGACCTGAATGATTGTGACAGATCTTCTGATGTTAAAAAAATAGTTATTTTATTTATAATTTTTTTCTGACCCTAAACTTTTGTAGGCTATATTTCTTAAAGATTTCTCTTGACTGGTCCACCATATGTTTATTTATTTATTATTTGTATTTCTTTTACAAAACCTTTTTCAGTTCATTCTGGTAATGCCTTATATCTGAAGGGTCAATGCAATGCTTTCTTCAAAATGAGGCAAGTCAGAAAATGTTATCTTGGTAAAAAGCTAGCAGCAACCCCCCATTGCCAACATCATCCATGTTCTTAAATATTACGATTGCTACAAGCGTTTGTGAAAGCATTAGTTCTAAACCATGACAGTTTGCTCTCAGCAACAATTTAAGAGTTATTTGTGTGTGTTTATTGCTGTAATTGCGGTATAGATGGTACACATTGGTCCTCCAGCAGTGTTGCCTTACCTTTCCAGTCAACATTATGCGTGTAATGTAATGTCTAAAGGCTGTGGCTTATTTTTGGAAAGTGTTTTGTATTTACGCATGGCTCAAGAATTGCCTGCAAAACGGCCTTATCTGTGTGCCATGGTATATATGTGTATTTGTGTACATGTTTGTGCACGATTAGACAGACAAATCTCTGCTGGAGGCTGACTGCTGCTTTGCTTTTGTTGAGAAGTGTGCTGTATGGTACTGTAACGGGATTATAAGGCCTACTGAACACAGAGTATTTGTGTGTGTGTGTGTGTACAGGAGCATTAAACATCTCTTCTATCATTGCACTTTCTGACTTACCAAAGGCCCGAGTTTGACATGGATGCTGCCACACACAATACATCTTTACTTTTATCTCTTATATTTTATCTCACTCTCTGTAAAAATGTGCACAAACAAGAACATTACTATCTGTGTCACACTTTCACTCATGTGTCTTTCATGTCAGGACAGCAAGAGCATGTTTGTGTGGGTGAATCTCATGAAAACTGAAAAGAAATGTCCTGGTTATTTTATTCCAAAATCAAATGAGAAATTATATTTTGCATAAAGAAAAACAGATTGAAGCTGAAACGAAAAATTAGGGTGCATTTGTTTTGCTTTAATGACAGCAACAAATAATGTGGTCATCATGTGATAATGATCATGTTCTACATCATAATTTGAGATGATTCAAGGAGAAGTTTGTGTTTAAAGGGCCAGTCACACAGCGAAAACGCATGAATCACACACGAATTACGCACAGATTTTCGTTTCTGCGCAGAGCGTGCGTTGTATGCGTAATTCGTTGGTGGAACGAACGTGGAGCGACAGTGATTGTAAGTGGATGTGCGTCGAGGGCGGTTTGTGCGTGATTTTGATTAAATTTTTTCGGTGTGCGTTATTCATGAGTCGCCGTGTGTAGTTTATGCGTTGAGTATGTGTGACTATGCGCGGGACACACGTCGGCCGTCAGTGCTTATGCGTCAGAACTGGTTCGAAACCGCGCACGTCCACGTCCGTCCACTGACATCCACTGACAATGTGGTTTCTGAAAGTGCTTGTACCTGGAACGTTCACGAAGTGTGCGTGTTTGGACGCGCTCCGTCAGTGATTCATGCGTCGGGCGTGTGTCAAATGTTTGTGGAATACTTTTGTCAATTTCTCGACGCACAAGCATGCACAAACCCAATCTGTGTGTGATTTGTGAGTGATCGGCTGTGTGACTGGCCCTTAAATGGAAGATCTGACTGTCAAATGATCAATGGATGAGTGCAGAGATTGATATTGTTCCAATCATGAACTCTGTTACTCCCCCGTCTGGCTCCAGAGGGAGCTCTCACACGTATACTGACACACATACACTACATTTCCCATGATGCCGTTCAGCGGACTGATTATTGCACCAGCTGAACTCCATATCACGGACTATAAAAGACTCACGCACTGTCTTTGCGAAGTCTTGTTTTGCTACAGCTAACATATCTGAGCGTTTATTTCTGTGCCTGATTACCTGTTATCGATTCTGCTGTTTTCACATTTTTGATTCTGTCTGCCTGCCCCGACCTTTGCCTGGATTATCGCTCGTGATTGTTCTCTGCCTGTCCTAACTATTCGCCTGTATGACCATTCTTATTAAAGACACGCTATTGGATCCCTGCCTGAGTGTCCTTCCGTTACAGATATCCGTGTATCCGTGTATCTCCTCTATATATATATAGATAGATAGATAGATAGAAGATTAGTAAAACACCTTGGTTATGACAGAAGATGCTGCGTTTAATACACTTTGGTAATGATCTCGGGCTTTTATCATGATGCACATGTGAAATCTGACCAATGGTTTGAATGAACTTCAGAGGTAGGTGAGTTCATGAACCAGGACACTATAAAGGCATGCCAAACACAGGCAGTGGCAGTGTTAGCTTCTAAGTGGCTGAAATAAATCTCTGACAGGTGAGGCGAAGGTGAGGTGTGGCCAAGTGATGGCCACACTTTCAGGGGAACTTGCACTGCATCACAGACCTATTGGGAACATTGATACCCTCTACACATTGGCAACAAGTCCCTGTCGGGTGAATGTGGGGTTGAGGCTTAACTCATAGAACCCGATGAATGTGTGTGGTGAGGACCAGCCTGCTGCCTCACAGATATCTGACAGTGACACTCCTGACAGAAGAGCCAGACACACTCCTAGTTGAGTGGATTGCATAGTTGGTTGCAACCCGGCTGACTCGTAAGCAAGAGAAATAGCCTCTGCTATACACTTGTGCATTCAGTGCTTGCTTGCTGGAGCTCCTTTGGTAGTGCTCGCACTGGATGAAGCATATTGTTTCTCTCCTGGTCATTATTTTTAAATGAGGGAGGACAGAGGCCCTCCATTACAATAGATTGAGCAACATTAGTGCGGACCTTAAAGACAAGAAAGCCTTCACCATACCAGCGGCCAATGCTTAGCGGAAGAGGAAGCAACCAATAAAGCTTGCACATCTCCTATCCTTTTAAGAAACGTGATAGCAAGGCAACAAAGCTTTTAATGTCAAAAACTTGACTGTAACCTTCTCAATTGGCTCGAAGGAGCCAGGGATTGGGGTTAGTTTTCAAGGGCTTTTATGCTATGTCAGAAATCGTGTACTGTTTGAGTATGTACTCATATAATTGAGTACATTTGAATTTGAACTTAGTTTGTAACTGTTAAAACAGTACACTCTATTGTATGGGTAGTAGGAATGAAAATCGGACATACTACATCCGCCATATTGTTAGGGTCATGTGACATCAGTTGGCCTAATAGGAAAAGTGTCCATCAAATGCAAACTTCAAAATCTCAGTGGAGTTGGTGAGACTGTTCATTTTTCGGACACAGTGTTGGTTTAGACCAGAGGTTTTCAAAGTCTGAGACAGTGGGCCTCCCAATTTGACACAACCCTCCAAAAAAAAAAAGTGATGCGATTGTTGACCCAGGGGTGGACGCGATGCGCGATTGTCGACACACGCCTACTCTCCACCAAAGCTTCAGCTCCACTGCCGCTTGCAGCCGCGACAGAATGACATCACAGGGAAATGTAAAATGAAGGAGTTGAAATGAAGTTTAAAACAAGTTCGGCGGGTTTTTATTAGACTATCATTTTTTACAACTCTCCGCGCCTCCCCTGGCATGCTCTGGCGCCCCCCGGGAGGCGCGCCCCACACTTTTCAAACCCCTGGTTTAGACTTTATTATGTCCTGTGTTTCCTTTGTTGTTCTGGCTACTAAGTATGCTTTCATTGGTTCACACTCTTTTGTTCGATTCTTTTGTTCGATATCATCAGCCTGACCATCATCATCAAATTGTGACAACAATTTTTTTTATAAAATTGTCTGTTTCCATGATTAAATTTGATTGTGAATCATATCTTTTCAGTGCGTTTTCGGTGGGGATTTTTTATTTTTTTTGCCTTTTGATTTAAAGGTGAGATATTTATTTCTTTAAATGTGTGTTAGGCTGTGCACATGATGACTCAAAGCCTCATCTCTCTCTTTGATGTGGCATGTGTAAGTATAGGGTCACAAGTTGAAGAAGAGGAGATCTTCATCAAGAATGCTCTTGCTATGGGGCTTCTGATAACCTAAGATTGATTTTCAGGCCTTGATTACAGCACTATCTCAATCCTCCTGGAATCTGTCCAAATAAAGTCAAAACCCTAAAATGTCCCTCCATACCACCTTCCTCTGTGATTATGGTTTTGTTTGCAAGTTGTAAATTGCAAAGATATTAACTCAGTCAGTTTGTTTTCATAGAAACTGTTTTCAGACTGGTGGAATCCTCTATTACCACTGTGTCCTAGAGCTGGACGCTTTTACCTCAGGCTGGGAAAGTGCCTTCTTGTCTTTGACACTGGTAAAAATCTGCTAAATGACTAGAATCCAATTGCTGCTTCAACTTTTCTAATTAACTGCTTATGGCTTGACAGGGTTCGTGAGAGTTCTAGAGAAAGGGAAGATGAAAGAACACGCACAAAGTATTAGTGTGCAAATGAAGGATGGAAAGCAGTGGGATTTCCCCTACAGAGAGAGAATCCAGTACTGGTCACTGAGAGCAGACAGGATGCCATTAGCACAGTCTAAGTGGTCCCACCGGAGAGAGAGAGATAGAGAGAGACGATCAAATCACACTTTCAAACGATCAAATCCTCAAGCTTTTATTTTAGACAGAATACTGGTAAACATAAACAATTCTTCAATAAAGATTCATAATTAAACCACTCATAAAAGGAACCCACATTACAACAAAATCACACCTTCTACTGGAAAATAAGAACTTTTATTAGATATTATGACAAATGTAATAATTCATGCCATGAAGCCATTCCTGCCAGTGAGAAGAGAATGTTTACCAGCTTAAATATCTGATTTTATATTTTTGTGTGTAAGGCCAAACAGTCGGAGTGGAAAAAAGAAAATGATGTCCTGATCAACAAGTTAATGCCTAATCTAGAAATGGTGTTTATTGGAAGGTGCAAAAAAAAAAAAAAAACACACAGCAGCAATGTGCTAGTTTGGCTAAACCAAATGGTTCAAGACTATATCTGAATCCACAAACAGAACTGAATTAATGCAACAAGTAAGCATAACTATAGGCTGAAGCCCCATCTACAAAGAATACTAACACAAACTAAAAAGTTTGTTTAAACACACAATAAGACTTAAACTTCTCAACAAAAAATACAAACATTAAGAGAAAAATTATTTAATGATAAAACAACTTAAATTATTCCCTTCTGACATAACATCCAAATAGTAACTTCCACAGGAAGTGAGGTAGCTTTTGCTTTAAAAAGCCATTTTAACTAAATTATTGGTTATTATAGTGTGAACTGGGAAGTTTAACTGCAACAAGGTTTGTGGAAAAATAAAGATAATTGTTGCATGAATTTTGTTTTCTGACATTTTGTTCTCTTGAAAAATGGTGACAAATTTAAAGCAAGACAACAAATCTTACATCAAAGTTGCAAACTAGAACGAAACACAGCAAAACAAACTTAGAAGATACACAAAATGTCCATAAGATCTTCCTGATCTAATGGAATATCTTAATTTGCACAGTACACGGGATATGGTTGTTTGTTTTTAAGTCCAAGTTTATATAGTGCATAGGTTAACCTGTGATCAGTTAATATATCTTTATAACAGAAAATATATTGCCCTGTCATGGATCTCGCTTTACTGCCAATTAAACAATTGTAATTTTTCTTTTCTAAGTAAAAAGTTCAATTCACACTGAAGACTTGAAGATTTCAAATAATTTGCTTAATCTTTTTAACAACTCTGAGATCACTGTGAGTCTTGAAATGTTTATGCATTATTATCAAAAATTATCTCTCTATGGCAATTTTGAAAGGAAACCCTTCTGATATTCTCTATTACATTAGACAATATCAAAGTGCCAGAAAAGACAAGAAAATCACAATAATAGTACGTTTCAAAATGACCAAATCTTTCTTAGTCTGCCATCCAGAAGTCTTTATAACCAGTGAAAGTGAGAATGAACTTGGTCATTGTTCACCCCGGACAGCTAGTTCCTGCAGTTGTGGTCTTATGGTCTCTGAAAATAATGAATTTTATAGTTCTCACCCTTCACTGAATCTGTTTTCTTTCAGAGACACAAGAGATGCGGCCTGTGACCCGGTTCATTGATTCCTATCATAGACGGGCTTGCAGAGGCAGTGTATGAAAGTGCCTGTCATGACAGAAACACACTATTACATTTTTAAAACACTAACTGTTGTTGCTTTTTATGTTGTTTTTACCACACTGTAACTTTTCACTTCTCAGTGCATTGTGCGAAATAGCTGCTGGGGCTTTAACACTCATACAAGGTTTTACTCAGAGGACATAAACAACATGTATAATATTATTTTGTCCTACCTTCATACCTGTAGACGAACTTATTAAAAATAAACTCATGCATTTAATAATTTTAAATAAAACATAACTTTTTATTTAAAAAAAAGAAGAACTTTTTTTGTGTTATATGATGGAGATGTTACAGTATGACAAGAATTAACACAAGGCATTTGTCATCAGAAAACAAGACTGCGCGCGCTCTCCTCCGACACCTCAGCTCCAGGCGCCACACTGTCGCGCATATTTTGTGCATGCGCCAATATGCTCTTCCTTGCGCGGCCCGGTAGCACTCTCGGACCGGGGGTTGGAGACCACTGTTGTAGACTTCGTGGAGCAGGTACTGGTAAACTGAAATTTACCAATTACTATGAACCTTACTGAGGAGGAAGTTATAGGAAGTTATCTTGAAGAGTTCAAGTTGAACTCAAGTCTAGTTCAAGTCATTCTGCTGCATGGAGCGTTTGCATGAGACCAATGCAGACAGTGAGCTGAAGCCTTCCCCCCCGAAGTCCTGTCCAGCTCCTGCATCTCCTAAGTTCTCTCCCAGCCTTCCTCTTTAAACTTCAGCCAGTTCCTCTGCCCAGTCTCCGCTGTGTGCCATAAGTTCCTCTGCTGCTTCTCCTCCTCCACTCTGTGGCATGAATAAACCTCAGGCCTTCTGCAATCCAGCTCCTTCTGAACACAGATGTCCCCTTTTTCCACCATGTGTTCCATGTGCTAATCTCATCACTCCACCTTGGCCTGTTGCCCAGAGTTGATCCTCCGGCTCAACGATGCCTTACCTGCACCAAGGAATTGCAATCCAACTGCTGCACTCTGTCTCTCCACCCCTATGGTTCTATCGAGCTCGGCGCTCCATCCAGCTTCACCTCTGGCTCCACCTCAACCCTCTGGTACTCGGTTCTGCCTGCTCAGTGTCTTCCTCCAGAGCCTCCATCCTCCCTCCTCAGTGGGACTGTTATGGTGCGAGGATGCACCTTTTCTGCAGGAAGGTTTTTTAACCCTCAGTTCTTTGTTCTGTGTCATCAAGTTCTCCTGAGTTTGCTTTGTGAATTATAATAAAAACTATTTTTGTTTGCAACTCCTTCATTTTGCACTTTGTACAGCCATGGCTGCTGACAATATCATTCACAAAATTCATCCAGTCACACAGTGTAAGGTCATTGGGTAAAAGAACCAGGTTCGTCTTTTAAAGGCCAGTCAGGTCCATTTGAGATGTGAGTTAGGGAGCAAGCCCCTTTTAAATAGAGAAAGAAGCTGAGAAAATGAAAACAAGGGGCAAATAAATGAGTCAGTGTCCTTCAGAAGAACTTGCAAGATAAATTAAAGTTAAAAAATAGGGACTAGAATCTACAACATTTTGAATGTACTGAAACTTATTTTGACAAAGCATATAATCAAATTCACAAATAAGTAAATTTTTACTGGCAACATTTCACTTTATGTGCCTTTATCAGAAATATATTTATACAAAAACAGGCACAGTAGTTTTTCACTTAACAAGCCATCTATGAGTCAATTGAGTTACTCGCTGTCCATTCATTAGACAGGTCTTTTATGTACTGGAAGGTTACGTAGGCTGTTTTTTTTTTTTGTCACCATGTCTCATTGTCCTCCAATCAGGTATGCTGTGAAGAATGAACTAATGAATGGGAGTGTGATGTTTTCTCAGTGGGGTGTGAGAGCTGAAGCCGACCAACATAATGGGCACTGAAGGCAACTAACAGCTGCTTCTCATTACTGAAGACAAGAATACGAGAATAAAACTGAAAGGGTTTCATTAGTGACCATTAGTTTGACATTAAAATGGAGCATACATCGAAAAATCGAGCCTAAAATGGTGTTTTAAAATGTATAGTAGTGCTCAAAAGTTTACATACACCTTGTAGAATCTGCAAAATGTTCATACAAAATTCATGTTATTTTTTATTTAGTACTGTCCTGAATAAGATATTTTTACATAAAAGAGGTTTACAGATAGTCCATAAGACACACACACACACAAAACACTGAGGGGCAAAACACTGAGGGGCACTGAGGGGAAGTGGGCACTGCATACTGAGGCATTGACCTACTCAGACGCTTGGCACTTTTGGCATTGGAGCCTCTTGACTGCAGCCTTCTAGGTAATAAGGACCGTTCTCAGATCCGTCCTATCCCTCAAAGACTGTGGCAGAAGAGAAGGGGGATCATGGTGGTGCTCTCAGCCGCAGCCTTTGAAGGATAGGACGGATTCTGCATTCAAGAGAGAGGCATCGCTCTGTTTTTGCATGGTACGCTGTGAAGAGCTGTTTTTTGATGTTTGGGGCTGGAACTGAGAGTGGCGATGGAGGAGCTTCTGAAAAGCTGCCGCTTGTTTGGTTGCCTCCTGAAACCTCTCTACGATTGGGTTTACAGAGTCCCCAAAGAGGCCAGGAGGCACTAGCGTGAAGTCCATGAGGAAGCTGTCATGGCACAAAATATGCTTCTGGCTGTCTCCTTGGTGACCTAGAGATAAATCTGTGGTCAGGAGCATCTTTTCCACTGTGTGTGGGCCAATCCCCCTCATTGAGGTCTTTCAAATTGCTTGGTAGTCCTGCAGCAATGATGTGGTGTGAAGACATGCTGCAGCCTGACCAGAGGCAGAGGACACAATTTCGAGGCCTTCAAGCATGATGCCGATTGTGGAGCGAGGTAGCTTGCATCGCCCCATAACTGTGCTCTTATTGTCGCGTTATTTGAGCACTATGAACTCAGTAGGAGGCTGGTCTATTCCATGGCCTTGACACGACCTGTGTGGAGGTTGGGAAAGAATGGCTGGCCCCTATGTGGAGGTTGGGAAAGAATGGCTTGCCCCTATCTGGAGGTTGTGCCCATGAAAGCAGGAAAGACTTAATTTGCTAGTCAATCCAGCATCCTGTTTCTGACTGGCCATTCAATGTCTAGCAACAGCCCAAGTCTCAACTTCCACCAGCTCCTCTAAGATGGAGAATGAAGTGGTGAGTCTTCATTTCCAGTCTCTGTGCTAACAGCATCCAACTCTTCGGAGCTGGATAACTGCAGCACCGGTGCATCTCCCTTGGTAGAAATAGTCGCAGAGTGTGCTTCTGATCCCTGGGAGAAGATACCAGACCCACTAGGTGAGGGCAGAGATAAGGCCAAGCCTGTCTCTAACCCCTCTGACAGGTCAATTTTCGATCCCCAAGACCTAGATCGCTAGCCCCTCGGCAGCAGTGGGACTACAGTATTGAGAACCATGACCCTGGGCGCCCTCTTTGAAGAGTACCAGGCAGGAGTGGAGAATTTGCACCAGAAACCACTAAAAAAGACAGCCGTTTTGACATACAGTGATACAATAGACAGTGATACAATACAACTCTTCTGTGAATATATATTTTAACTGCACATTGTCATGTGAGGAACCAGTATCACAACCTCTCACAGTAAAAGTTCCTGATTCATTTTGAATTGTTCCAAAAAACAAAAAATAGAGCACCAGTAATGGCCTTGAACAACTGAATGAGTGAGCCTGAATCAAAACACTAACTAGTGAGAGACTGTTTTGCAGACAAAAGCTTGCTGGATGTTTTTATTTATTTATTTATTCTTTTACCTTTTTTTGTACGGCTGTTTTAACTGCAGTCTGTATTCCTGTTTTTCAGTTAGTTGAAGTATTCCTGAGATGCCCAGGTAGCTCCTAAGTCTGCTTGGTGCAACTAGTCAAGTCAAGTCACCTTTATTTATATAGCGCTTTTTACAATGTAGAATGTTTCAAAGCAGCTTTACAGTGGTCACAGGAAAACATTATAAACAAAGTTTGTTTGGCTGAACAGCAGCCTTAAAAGAGCAGGCGAATTAATACAATTGATGAATTTTAAGTGTTAAGTTTCCCCAACTAGTGGCACAAGAGCGGTTTCCAGGACTTTGAAGTCTTTTGGTGGAGACTCAATCCAGGTTGGTTGTCCTGTATGCGTTGTTGTGGTGCGGGATGATGAAGGCAAGGAGAGCAGATGAACTAAAATCTCTCTTTATTTAAACAAAACACCTTAAACATATACACAAAACAGCACACATCTCCAAAACTGGAGATCTACGGAAAAACATCACGCAGACACGAACGAATGACCACACACGAAACAAAGCTAAACATTCCTAATGAGGGTTTATATACAGGAGGAGATTGGGGACAGGTGACGAAACTAACAAGAGAGTGATTGACATGACAAGTGAAGGAAATGGCACAGGGAGGGAAGCAGGAAGTGTGAAGCAACATAACAGGAATGTGACAGATCCCTTGTTTTCATGAACTATCTGCAACAGCAAACCGTGACAGTAGCTAGTAGTTCTACTGAGTATAATTTGTAAAATAAGCCCTTTTTGTCCTGAGAGGTTTGTACTGTATACTGTATCATGAGCCGATTGTTTAGAGGCTCTAACGAGCATGTGGTCTCTGATTGGATGAGTGGACAACCAGGGTAAACTGAGACAGCAGAGGTTTTTTTTGTTCTCATTAGCAACTAATTTACTCCCATTTTACACTCTTTTTATGTTTTATGGTTAAGTCTGTGTTAGAAGTTAGATGGAAGAATTGTTGCTTATTTCTAGAAAAAGATATATATTTTCAGCATTTTCTAATTGAGAAACCACATAATTAGTTTGTGTTTGTGCGCGGGTATTTGTTCTACCACCTCATAATTGACAAACCTCTCTCATTTTTGGATTTTCACGCACAGCCACACGAACCATAATCAAGATCTACTGCTCTTATACTGCCTCGACTTGAACAGCCTGGTCTTCTGCATCAATCAGGGACGTGTGAAGAGTGGGGGTTGAATTCTGAGAGCTAATTTGATGAGATGTGCGTGAAACATCGACTGGGCAGGTGAGAAGGTTAAATGACCAACAATGTGTTTGATTCTCAGATTTATCCTGGATGGATCGGCAGTCATCAAACGCATGTTGCTGTCTCGCCAAATTCAATAACTCCCCCATCATGTCATGAAAATCTCATTATCTGCCACTGAACAATATCTCTAGATATTGATTTCTCTGATTGCTGCTGCCTTTCTTTCTCCTCCTGTCTGGCTTTGTCATTTGTTTTCAGCTTCTTTGTGAGTTGGTTGGCAGTGAGTATGTTAATGTAGATGATGAACGGGAAACAGCCATAGCACTTCACACTGATGAAATAAGATCATAAACCCATTCCTCCATGCTAATAGAAGCAAAGTGAAGGGATTTGTAATATGGAACGGCTATTGACATACAGGACTTGGATGGGATATACATCAAATATTCATGAATTCTGCCTACATCATGAATATGTAATAATTTAATGCACTTTTTATTTGGTCATTAAGTTTCCTGAAGACATTAGATTCGTTTTGTGACCCTTCTGTGTCTTGAGAGTAAGAGAAAGTTTAGCCAGATGCTTCATTTGTGTGCAGTGAATCAAACTGTAACAAACTGTGAACTTACTGAAAACTCATTAAGTTATTCAAATGTATATACATATTTGTATAAATCTATTTTGATTCATTAATATAATAAAAAATATGGTAAGATTATATGAGCAAACAGCGGTACACCTGCTCTCCTTCGATCTTACCAAAGATAAATTAAAGAGGTATTAAAGAGGGATAATGTCTTTGGAGAGACAGCCTGTGATTGTGACTGCTGCTTTATTCTTTCATGATTTGACCTCTAGGGACAAAAGAGTCCTGGAAATAAAGTCAAGATAAAAGAAAAATTAAGAAAAGAAATAGAAACTCTTCTTAAAAGCAGAACACCAAATGAACTTCCCCTGAACTTCCATTCGACATCATAAAAAAATCACGACAACTACGCCAACCTCCAGAGGGATGTTTTAAAAATGAAAGAAAAGGGTTGCTGCTTTTTTCATCTCACAACCTCCTCGTTTACCCTCAGTCCAGCAAGCTGAGTGTGAGGAAGCAACAGCATGAGGGCCTGCAGGAGGTATTCATTTACAGCCATGGAGTCTTCGCACATTGTGGCGGTTGCCGTTGTTGAGTCTCTGGGGTCTGTCATTTCAGAAACACGGCTGCTAATTAGTGGCTTCACAAACTTTAGTCTGTATAACTCGACATACTGTAGGCTAGGGTTGGGCAATATCGCTCAAAACATTATATTTAGATTTTTCTCAGCCTTTTTTTTTAGGATAATTGGTATATATGTGACACCGGGGATTTAGATTTACCACCAGGAACACTTTAAGGGTTCAATTCACTTTAAGTTTATTCATTTTCTGAATTTAAATGAAATGTTGTCTCACAACTTAATCAACAAATCACTGTTTTTAACAAAAGAACTGGAAAAGATAAATATTGGAAGGAAAAAAGTTGAAACACAATACAGTAATGCCTTGAGATATGCGCGTCCCGACATATGACTATTCCGAGATACGAGAAAGCCTTCGAGCACATTTTTGCTTTTGAAATACGAGTAAAGATTTGAGATACAAGCACGCTTATAGACTCCGACGATAGGTGGTCAAGCACCTGGAGCAGTCCAACCTGCCTCACTCCTTCACTTCACGTGTTCATTGACTTCCACAAGCATCTCCCACGAGTCTTCCTATGGTGTAGTTATTTACATTTATGCGGTAATTGCACATGATCTCCCATAGTGGGCCACCTTGGTTTTACAGCAGGGGTTATCGGGGACGACAAGTGATTCACAAGCATTAAGCTGGGAGCAGCATGATTTATGTTTGTTCAATAATAATAAATATGAGGTTCTGAGGGATACATTATTATGCGTATAGTCCATCCAATACACTACATGGGAAGAAACACTACACTTCCATATTGTGTTTGCAATATCCAAGTAATCCCTCCCTCCTTCCTTCTCCACACATGCCGCTACTGTATCGTCTGTCTCGAAGGTTAGAACTCATAATTAAAAGAACATTTTAATTTATGTCACAGGAATCCTTATACTATATATTTTTGTGTGTGTATATATATATATATGTTTCTATAGCAATTAAAAACATGTTTTATTCCATTGTTATTAGCACTAATAAGGGATTATTTTAGTGGGCCGGAACAGATAAATTTTTTTCTGTTTTTTTTTTCTGTGAAAAAATTATTTGAGATACGAGCAATTCTAGTTCCGAGCTCGGTCCTGGAACAGATTATGCTCGTATCTCAGGGCATTACTGTAAATATAGCTGGTGACATGAATTTAAACTCAACACTATACAAGAATATGGCCGTCTCAACATGTAAACAAAAAGGAAAATATAATACAACCTCCCTATACAAATATAAAAGGAAGCTAATAAAAGTATATCAAAATGCTATAAGCTAATACGGTAGAGGAAATAAAGATAATAGAACAACATAAGCAGTTTAACATAAATTAGCCAATTGCAACACATTTGAGAAAAATTAGAGAAAATAACACTCACAAAACGATCAGCTCACAGATATCACCACATTCAGTTCTTGAAAGCTGAAATCCCCAACATAACGTAGTACACTGTACATAATAACATGAAAAGTACTACATGAGTTCATGACTCTACGGTCGACTTGACACAAAATATACATTCACAAATGGTATACATCACAAAACATTGTATTTACCGGTGGATGACCTCAAAAACAAAACTATTTGCAAAGAGCGCATGTCTCCCAAAACGCTCAAGAGTTTTAGTTGGAACTAGTGGTGGGCAGAGCGAGGCTAGTTGAGACGTATTTGCGTTTGTGGGTTTGTTCCCGTCCCTGTCAATCAAACGCAGACTTTGCAAGCACCACCTGTCGAAACACTTGTGAAACGCGCAGAAGCTTCGTTTAGCTTAGACGATAGGATCATGCGCGTTCTGTTCTCGAAGGAGCAGAATCCACAGATTGAGAGAGCTTTTCTATGAAAAAGCACAGTTCATGTCTGCCTCTTTTCTCAAAAGAATAAGGACAGGCATATTTAGCACATCCAACGAGAGGTGAGGGCGCTCCACCACTAGTTGCTGGATGAGGAAGCCAGTAGTAGAAGTTAAGTAGAAGTTAAGAACGTCAGGTGATTAAAAGAGAAGCATAGGCTATGTTCTATTTTCTTTCAATTTGGTGATTAAACATTTTGCAATGTGCAATGTCATAAATGTGTTTTGATGTAGCTATTCAATTGAGAGAGAATGAAAAACATATTTAATTCTTAGAATTAAACACTGAAAGGCTCTATGTTTTACAAGATAATGATATCAGTTGTGTATGTGAGCCCCTAATGTTCATATTTATTTGTTCAATGAAGTATCCTAACATCTTAGTTGTTAAATGAGGATGGAACTGTTACACTGTTTAACATTTAATGTCACACGTGCTACTAAGGTGAAATAGATAAATCAATTGTCAATTGAATTGAAATGTATTATATTGATTCGATATTGAACAGAAATTGTGACAAATTGTCAATAATTTAATTTTTTCCCTTTTAAAAATCAACACTTACAATAATAATTAATTGCAATGGAAATTTTTACTTTATTATTCCACCAGTGTTGTCTTCATTATGGAACTTGTTGCCTTTGTTTAATATTACCAATTATCAAGTGAATATTATCTGACACATGACCTACAAATGCAATGTCTGTCCAAACTTGGTAGCTGATGCACATGAACTAAAGGACAGTCTTAGAAAACGTCAAATTTGATGGTGATGATCTCAAGGACACATTAACTGTGACTGATATATAGTTTTTAAATATGTAATTTCTGTTAATTAATTGTATTTATTTTGAAGTGCGAGAGAGTAGATGATTGGTCCGAGTTCATGGGGAGCTCTGGGGACGTAGTGGGTTCAGAAGAAATGGACAGTGTAATATAAATATAAATGTATTGTACTTATTCTTACAGTTTGTTTATACATTTTCTAAAATGTTCTTGCAGATAATCACACAAAACTTCTCACAAGTTTTCTTATAATATTCATTTATTAATACTCCTTCTGCCATCTTTCCAGTGTCTTGGGCCAGAGGCAAGGAAAGCAGGAACCTTCTTGCTGTGAGGCAACAGCACTAACCACTGAGCCACCATGCTGCCCTCTTATAAAATAACTATTATATACAGATCCCAAAACAAGAAAATATGCCAGCTGCAAATATTGCTTTTTCAAGTCAAGACTTCAGACACTTCCAGGATTTGCTGGCCTTTCAAGACGTAAATGCTACTTTTGTGAGCCCGCCGGACGCAAAACTGACTGAAGACAGAGCAACAGGACAAGAGGTTTTTTGCTGATGTTCTCCATGCCTTACTTCCTGAAACAAACAACAACAGCTTAGCAAGCATCAACGTTCACCTGCAGGAAGTGCTATGGAGACTGTCACTCCAGGGTCGGACTCTTCAGACACCCAAACCGAAAGCTACACCATCGTCTCTCGAAGACGGACGGATGCCGAACAGAGAGACTTCCTGACCTGAAACAAACACATAAATCAGCATAATTGTCTAACTGCGTTACATTTAAAGAAAATGTGACTGTATGACTAGTTAATGATGATTGTATGACTGATGCTCAAGCTAAAACAAAATGAAAAAAATAACAATCTAGCTAATCTTAAACGCAGTACGTTAAACCAGTCATGAAGATACATCTTCTCCAGAACAATCCTCTTCTTTGGTTGTGGATATAGACAAGCGCAAATCATGTCGCAGCATTCTGTACAAAAAGACAAGAGAGATGTTTGATTATATCTTATACTTTAGACCTGTTCTCTTTGCAGCTTTTGGCCTTTTTTGTGTGTGTGATTTAGAATTCAAATGGTCCTTTGTACATTGAAGATCTCACCTTGTGACAGACCAGGACTGGTGAAGTTGTCCGCATGGATCATGAACAGGTCGTCAGCTATGGGATAATCTCCACACACCATTAAGAACAGGAGGATCCCTAGTGACCACACTGTTGTCGGTTTTGCGTGGTGCTTGCCATTATAATGGCCTTCTGGTGGACAGTAACCTTCTGTGCCTGAACAAAAGAGATGTTGTCTGACTTTAAACAATTTCCACAGCATGTTGACTATGTATGGGATGAGTTTCTATGAGCTAATAAATAAAGCAGTTCATAACACATACCACTGAAGACTTTGAAGGCTGATTTCTTCATGAGTGTACCACAGCCGAAGTCAATCAATTTAACCTCCATGGTGTCCTGGTTCACCAGCAGGTTCTCCAGTTTGATCTCCCGATGGAAGACACCGCGCTCACAACAAACGTTAGCAGCATGAATGACCTGCTGCAAAACCTTTTGTGCAATTCCCTCGCTGATGATTCCATCGTGGAGCTCCAGGAAACTAAACATGTCCATGCAAGGCAAGGGCCGCTCCATGACCATGATACAGTGGTCAGTGTTGTCCTGCCAGTCCAGCATTTGAATTATCTGGGGTACTCTGGGACCCTTATTGGCCATCAATGTCAAGCCAATCTCTAAGGGGAGGCGTTTGGGATAACCAGGCTAAAGGAAACGAATGATGACAGAAAAGAAGTAGGTGGTTTACGATTTACTCCAAAAATAAAACCATTTGCCTACTTGAAAAAATAATTTGCAATCTGTGATTAACATGAATGTAAGACATTACAGTATAAACTGAAAACAGTGACTGAGAAGCAGTAACATAGACAGTACAAACTACGCACCACTTTGATATCTGGCATGTCTGGCGTCTGCACTGAAACTTTCACTGCCACCTGATCAACAAAACAAAGAATAAAAAATTAGCATATCATGCCCATCATGAACTGATATTCAAAGTTTTGTAAGCAAATTGAAACCAAAGTCCATCCGTGCATCGAGTCCCTGCAAACACAGTCCCAAATCCTCCTTCACCCAGTTTGTGGCCAACTTTATAACGGCTGTAAATGTGGTCTATTAAAAAATAAACCATTGTAGTTAGACTCGAATAATATTTTATATGTTAATTTTATAATAAGATTTTCTACTTCTCGTTGATCTATTAGTCTTACCCTTGTCCAGGACGTCCTGCTCTGGATGTTTCTCAGCAGCAGGTTGAACTTCAGAAGCTGGAGCTGTAGATCAATTCAAATAAATAAAAATGAGCAAAGTCAAATTAGTTGTTTCTCATTTAGGGGCAATTATGACACGATTTCTCAGTCATCAATCAGCATTATTCAGGATTGCACTATCATGACATTCATGTGATTTTACCATTGGAAAGTTTCCGGTACAGTCCCGCTTCATTCTGATAGTCTTTCTCAGCCTGAAGCAGATTGTATTTTGCAGTTCTACGAAGGTGGAGAGTGGGCCACTTCCAGAATCTCTTCTTCCGTCTCTCCTCTCTCCCTCCATAAATCTCAATAGCAACAGGCATCTGATCATCTCGATAAGGATGATTCTCCGCCGTGATGGTGGTGTATTTGAGTAGTACAGGCTCATCGAACGCGTTGTACACTCGTGAACTTCGTTGTCCCATGATAAAACCGCTGTCACTCTAATACCAGATACTGCTAAATTAATACCAGACACTCCAAAACTTCAACCTACAAAATGAGCGAGAAACATGATCTTTTTATACCATTGTCACGCAACGTTCTAAATGTGACGTCATAAACACTCACGCGGAACAGCTGACGCACTCTGGAAATACGTGCAAAGCATGACTGTTCAGTGTTTGACAAGTTAAGAATGAGAAATAGCGGGAACTGATTGATTTTTAAAGAGTTATTAACTGCTACAAACTATTGACACAAACACAATATATTAATTTAAGAAAAACAGTTGAAAGGTCTTAAAGTGACAGCAATCTTATTTTATCCTTATAATGTTAATCATTTACATTTATGCATTTGACAGCCGCTTTTATCCAAAGCATCATTTAAGCATCACCCCCATTTAAGGGACACATTAAATCAATTCTTGCTTTCCCTGGGATCAAACCTATGACCGTAGCATTGTAAACACCAGTGCCATTATGCTACAGGAATGCTAGCACCCAGCTAACAATTTTTGGTTCCCAGAACGTTCTGAAGGCAAGGTTCACTTGACCTAAAAAGGTTCACTTAACATCTAGATATGCCTGTACACAAATAATAAGTCTACAAACTACATCTTCTAAATTAATTATTGCTCAAAAACATTAGAATGAATAGAAAATGATTACAATAAGTAACATTTCTTGAAACAATCTCTATAATCTTTGTAAAAACATACATATAAGCTATGAACATATTTAAACATTACACAATTGTATTTAGAATTTTTTATTATTATAAACATGAATATTTAAACAATAATTACACACAAGGAAATGTGAAAAAAAAACTTAATTTCCCCATCATCTGCAAATCTAAAACAAAGAAACATACATGAGTCAGACAGAAGATCTAAACTGGTTGTGTAGATCTAATATAGTTCTGTCCATTGCAGGTTTGCTGATATCTTGTGAACCAATGTTATACACACTGATGTTATCATATTCCCTGCAAAAATACATTAAGTCAGGTAGTACTGATACTTAGTTGTCTATATCTGTAGTTTTACAGATATAAATTAAATGTCACAGTTTATGGAGTTATAAACAGAGCAGATATGCAATGGTTTTCCACTAACTCATCTCGCAGTATGACATGATATTGATAATCTAAAACAATGTGGCATTATTGCTTACCATTTAAAATTTCTAAGTGGGCCAAATTTCAGAACCATTGCAATAACTTCCACGTCACTTGCCTTAAATATTCTGAGACACTTGATTCCATTACACGAACATTACTTAGCTTACTCTTTTTTTTTAACTTTTCTGTTTTATATTATTGTTTTTGATGTTTTTTGATTTGTATTCTTTACTTTTGATCACTTTTCGTACCTTTTTCGTTTAGTAAAAACCAACAGGTTTTAACTGCGCTCGACTAAAGCAGAAGGACGTTATGTGACGTGACGATTATATAGAAGTTATGTTCGAATATAAATTATGAGATGGAGAGGCTTCTGTTGTTGTGGATAAAGAAGAAGCAGATGGCCTTCAATAGATATTTCATTAAGGGTTCTGCTCAAAATGAAAGCGAAAGTGAGGGTAGTCAGGCAAAAAAAGGTAAGAAAAGTGATCGTAAGAATACAAATCGGAAAAAATCTAAACAATAATATAAACTAGAAAAGTTTTCAAAAAATACAAAAGCTACTTTCACTTATGCTTAGTTCCATCTATTCAAGAAAATTATAGTTCACTGACACCACATAAATCCCTAGTTTCTCGGTGAAAGGTGCTACATGCCAAGAACCTTCAAGTTATGAGAACCTGAAGACAAACTGGAATTGGCTGTCTTCTTTGGGTCACAGATGAAAGCCTGGGTTCTAAGAGTGAAATTATCTCCACTGTATTTACTTTATGCATGCGGAAACGATCTTGAAAACGTATTTCATCAAAACGTTGCAATGGGTCACTTCTGTCTGCAAGAACTTGCCTGGCTGGTGGAAAGTGCTGATGATCATTGAAATAGTCCAAGTAATCCATGTGTCATCCAAAATGAAATTAATCTGAAGTTAATCAGCCTCCTGGTTCATCAAATTTAAGCCTCAATTTAGTTCTGAAGTTGCTCTAGTCTTCCTCCAGGAAATTAGCCTATTAAATTCTGGACTAAACTAAGTCTTAGACTTTTAAAAACATGACAAAGAACATACATTTCTGGCCATTTTAGTCTAGGATTAGGCTTAATCTTGGTCTGGGAAAACACCCCCATGTAATGCCTAGTAATGCCCAGAGTAATGGAGCACAAACGGCTGTTTTGACGTCTTTCTAGATTCAGTTACGGGACAACAGCTTATCTTAAGACATTCCTAAGCTCAGGGAAAACTGACTGAAATTTTGATTGAGTTTTAATGTTATGTCTGCATCCAAAGGATGTCACCAGCTTTTCTCTTTCTCTCTAATGTTTCCCTCTCTCTGTTTACTCTGGGGGTAAAGCTAAAATAATAGAGAGGCTTTTGTAAATAAACAATTCGTTTTTGCTTTTGATATTGTTTTCATCTCAGATAGAAGCTCCCCGCTGATGCTGCCAAGAGAGGATTCACATTTTCACTTTGCATGTTTGCAGGGGATGAGAATGAGTAAAAGAGAAACTGTGTGAATCTCAGTGTTAAGTCAACAAAATTACTGATGGCAAGTCAGGTTAATAAAGTAAGATTGAGTATGACATGACAAAATGTTGGATAAATTGATAGGTCAAAAGTAAATCATAAAAACATGCACAATTCCTATATTGATTTTTTTTTGTATGTAAAAAATAATTTTTCACAGTTTTACAATTAATTACAACACATTGGATTAAACACGTCATTTTAAGTAGGAAGACTAAAATTGTATTTTCATGTAAAATGTAAATATTTTCTTGTCAATATTTTTCACATTGCATTTTATACAGAATTAATTATATAAGATAAGATTAACATACTTTAACCTTAAATCTTGATGTTGATTAAAATAGTTCATGGAAAGGTATTGTCTATTTATCTGGCACAAAATGAAGTATAACATTTTCCATAAACAACACTATTGTATTATTTCTTCAGCCACAGCCGTAACCCTGTAGTTTAAGACTGGTTACCCATTGAAGAAGGTTAAGTCTGGTTGCGTACCTGGATGGGAGATCTCCTGGGAAAACTATGTTGTTGCTGGAAGAGGTTTAAGTAAGGCCTTCAGGATTTGCTCATCCTGTGGTCTGTGTGGGTCCCAATGCCGCAGTATAGTGATGGGGACACTATACTGTAAAAAAGCACTGACCTTCAGATGAGATCCTGACTCTTTGTGATTAAAATCCCATGACACTTCTCGTGAAAAGTAGGGTTTAACCGCAATTTACTTGCTAAATTACCTCCATTGGCACTTATCAATCATGGCCTCCTAATAATTCCACTCCATTGAAATGGCTCTATCACTCTTTCTAATCTGGCGCCGTTGCACTGTGGCTGTTGTCAATTCCTTCCTTCCTTCCTTCCTTCCTTCCTTCCTTCCTTCCTTCCTTCCTTCCTTCCTTCCTTCCTTCCTTCCTTTCTTTCTTATTTCAACTCCAGCTGAGGACATTATCTCCACTTGACACTGAACTGTTGTGTTTGCCCTTTGTCTTTTCATCTTTTTCCAGAATACAGATCACAGATGTTGCTTTATCGAGACCCTGGAATATTGAACTTCAACCACCAGAGAGCATCAAAACCTTATTCCATTTTATCTCTCTGTTTTTGTTCTCCGAACTTATATAAAACTTTGTGATGGCACTTTTTCAATACATATACAATATATAAAAGACCAAAGAGGACTGAACCTGTGAAGACAAACTATAGGGGTTTTAAAGTGAATAGGCTTCAAAAGAAATGGCAATTTAAAATAGATAAAAAGATATAGCATATACCTGTCTCGCATTTTATTCTTCAAATTAGTGCAGATGTTCAAGTTCACACTTTGTTCTTTAAATAATTCCTTACAGTCTAGAAATGGTTTTTTTCTACCTTTCTGTTAAAATCAATTACCCTCTGCCACGGACACTGAGCTATTTTGAGAATTGAGCAGAGCCTAATGTGAACTTTTAATGTTTGCTGCTCATTAAAAGAGTTTCTGCATGATTGTCTTAGGAATTTCGCTTTTATTACTTCTCATATTGGAGAACTCAAAATCGCTTCACCTCAAAGAACAGCGATGAAGTCTCCTTCAAATAAATTCTTTGAAGAGCATATAATTGATTACCTTGATGTAGTGCATTTATCTTTCATAGACTGATTCATTTATATATCAGTTTGTCTTTAATAACTCACTTTCTGTGCGACAAATGGCAGTTTTATGATAGCAGCGATTGTATGGATCATTTTAAGTGAAATTTCTTGGTGGTTACATGGGGAGCCAATACAGACCAGACATCAGATCGATAAATCTCTATGTATTTCTTGATGTCGATCAATAGAGTTGCCCTCTCAGCAAAATACTGATTCTATGTCTCCAGTCTTCCTTGAGTCACCTAAAGGTTGGTAAAAATCCATACTGCCTTGCTGTCAACAACACTGGTGTAATTTTTATACCTGAAAGCATATGAAATGAAAGCTGATCTGTTGTGTCAGCGATCAACTCCTGTCTGAAAGTGTGAAACTTTGTAATTGGATTCATGCCTCGTTTTCACCTTGCATGACCGTTTCCTTTTAATGAATTGTTATAACCTTTTGAAAATATTTTGCATGAGCGCAAAAAAGGAAAGAAAGGCATGGTATAAAAAAAAACAAATCCAGTAGACCTGCTCCTCACAATGGGCCCTCCCTGGCATATTTCTCTGAAGAAGAACCTGCTTTCTCAAAGACGGGCCACCCGCGTCCAGACCATTGAAACCTCCACGTGTGGTCTCTAGATGGGACGAATATTATGAATTATATATATATATATATATGAATATTGTTGAACATGTAAAATGCTTTTTGATTAAAAAAGTATAAAATATGGGTGTCCAAACTCAATCCTGTTGGAGACTCTATCCTAGAGTTTAGCTCAAGCTTGCCTCCACACAGCTACTTGGAAGTTTATAGCAAAGCTACTTTGAGGCAAGCCTCCAACCTTAGCCCAAAAAAGTGTAATGCCTGCTAACGTAACGTATTTTGTAAATTTTGCATGTTTGTCAACTTTGCACACAGTTTAGTTTACAGTTTATATTCTTTAAAAAAATCCAGCTGGTCATCTCTTGCCTGTGGAATGAAATAAATAAATCATGTAAGGTCATCAATAGTACTGTGTGTTTATTAGTGTATAACTTTGAAGTTCCTTTTGAAGCAATTCAATCTCAAGTCTGACTTTTCATTAATTAACTTTTTTGATGTAGTCAACTTTTTGGACAAGACTCCTCTTGTAGCGGGAACGGATGTCACGCAGTGCAATTTGCAGAAAAAACCCATAAACAAACTAGAAAAGGCCTATTTGTAACAGCGGGACTCACAGGCAGGGATCCAAATGCTATGTCTTTATTAAGAATGGTCGTGCGGGCACAAAGTCAGGGCAAACAGAGAACAATCGTAGTCGGTAATCCAGGCGAGAGGTCAAGACAGGCAGAAATCAATCACAATCGTAAATCCAGACACAGGTCGGGGCAGGCAGAACAGGATCAATAACAGGTAACAGGCAGAAACGGTAACAGGTAAACAGACAGGACTATAAACGCTTGGAATTGACAACCGGGGCTAATCAAGACTTTGCGGTGAATGTGTGTGTGAAGCAGTCTTTTATAGTCCAGGTGATGATGAACAGATGATGTGACAAACAATGATAATGGAGTCCAGCTGTGTGTGTGTAATCAGTCCAGTGTGATGGTTGCTGGGAAATGTAGTGTGTAGTGAAGTGTCAGTATAAGTGAGTGAGCTCCTTCTGGTGGCCATGGAGGGGAGCGCAGAGCTCATATTCATAACACTATTAAAGGCCTTCTTCTTGGTTGCTGTTAGAAATAGCTAAACAAATTAAATGCAGTCTTTTTAAGAGACAACAGGGTAAAGTGGTAAAGATTACCATTTTGTAGAATATTTTTGTATTTTACTTTTACTTACCGTATTCCCAAGTTCTAGTGGGTCCTGCAGTGGCTCTAATATAAAAGAGGATTATGAAATACAATTAATATAATACACACACAATCACAAGGCTACTCACAAATTTAATTTGTCGGCAACTTTTTGCCAGCCCTCTCTCTGGCTTTTGTAGTCTTTGAAGTGTTCCCTTGTGTTTTAATTAAACACTGAAATTCAGCGACGCCCTCGAGCAAGAGTTCTTGCTCCGCCACCAAGAAATACAGTGCAAACTCTTTTGCCATGTTCGCTGACCAATACATTTTTTTGCTAATCAATGTTTCTACTATCGATACATACTTTTAAGATAATCCACGAACGCGCAATGATCAGAGATAAGTCAATCCAGCAATTCTAATCATCAACAACAGATGCGTTCGAAGAACCGAATCATCCAGATCATGGTTTGCGTGATTATCTCATCTCAGATGTGTCATTTGATCTTGGATGTAGTAAGCGAGGTACAAAGAACGGGCCCCAGAACATCCCAGACACTTTTAGCTTAGACTAAGCTTACCGTTTTGCATGTGAAAGCACCACTCACATTTCATTTTAAAATGTTTATTTGAAACTACATGAACGTACCCCATATTGAACTGGCTTCTCAGATTTTTTTAATGCTCACATTGCATTTTTGAATGGTCTGGTTATATGTGGCTTTGATTGGCAGTTTGGAGTATGAAGGGCTCTTGACAGAACTCCCATCCGCCTCTTCCATCTAAAATCCTTCTGAAAGCAGTTCACTTTAAGAGGCCTGAAGGAAAGTGGAAATGTAATTAAAAACTCCAGGGGCATCAGAAGAAGGTTCTGTAGTAACAAAAAGGCAAGGTTTAATTCAGCCCAGTTAATTGAATCTACAAGCCGTCCGCCACTTTTTGCTGTTCAGCCGTTCTGTGATGTTGACTCTAAAGGACCCTTCTTTCTCCACTAGTTCCTTTCCATTCCAGTGCTTCTGGAGGATGAAATCAATTTTGTTCAGGGGCCACTTTTGAGGGCCCTTCTGCAACATACACAGAGCTGTTTAGTAAAGGGTCACTGCTGATATTTTTGTGTGTCAGTAATGCCAGTGTTTGGTTTTGAAAGACATGAACAATGAACATTAAAAGGGGTTATTAAAGGTACACCATGAATGAGGTTCAAGATTTAGCATGCTCCATGTCTAACTTTGTCACTTACTGTGACAACTAACCAATGCAAGACCACACACTTGCCAATGTAGCCAGAACAACATTTCTCTTTTTAAGAATATGATGTGCACAGGTGAGTGATTCCAACAGGTCTAAAGTATAAACAGTTTCAAATGGCTTACCATAGTAGATCAGGCTAAGACAAAAATGATTGATTTATTGACTCATTTTTTTAAAAGTTTGTTCATTCTGAACAAAAAAAGAAAAAGTTACATATTGTGCCTTTAATCACCTTTACTTGTGCTGTGATGGATTTTGACCCAGCAATGCAAAAAGCTCAAAGCAGTACTTTGACTAACTGTCTATCTGAGCTCATATTGAAAGACAACAAACAGAATACACATAATTCACACCAACCAAACTGCAATGTCATTTGGACTATTTTTTGTACCAAAAACTGTACACTCTTGAAATTAATGGTTCTTTATTGGCATTGATTGATTGTTTTATCAGATAAATTTTTTAATTTAACATTTTCAAAATGTTCTTCACACTAAGAAAAACATTTTTCTTTTATAAACTGATGACTGAAAGGTTCTTTAGAGAACCTCAAATGTTTATTTTATGGCATCGCTGCAAACCCCAATTTTAGAACCTTTATTTTGAAGAGTTTAGCATGGAAGCACCACTACACACTTTTGTGATCACTTTATAGTCAATAATATTTTTTTTTTTAAATTCGGTGCATCATGGCGAGTCGTGCAATACCCATTTTTCCCATATCGGCCATTTTTAATTTTGTTGTAAACGAACGCATTGGTGTATTGTTAAAAAAACTCTGTATGTGTCTTCGATAGTTTGCTCTGACAGTTTTGGGGCAGCGTCACCTTGTGTTCAAGATTTATGACCAAATTTACAAATAAGCAAATAACTTTTGATTACATTAACATATTGTAAAACAAATTATCTTATTATGTTCCTTGGGTCATGCAGAGAACACAGATTTATCATAGTTGGCCAAATATATATATAATGTGATTATTATTATTTTTAATTAAACGTTTATACTGGTATGTAGCACCCACTTTTCAAAATTCAATTCATTCCCAATGCATAAAATTTAGTCCCAAACTACATTTTCTTTTTTTCAGATATCCAGTTTCTCTTTGGAAAACATATTACAGACTTAATTTAAAATTGGAAGCAAACATCAATTTGCAATGACTTGAAAGCTTTTAGTATCTTGATTCAAATATACCCTTGCTCTTACACACAGCAAATATACAACAACCTGAGCTCTTTTCCTGTCATCTCATACTTTGGCATGGAGTGGATTCCATTTAGTGCTCTTAGAGTCAAACCTTGAATATCATCCATCTGCGCCACATTATCTATTGAATACACCCCCGTGCACATTCATTTCATCCTACAGCTCTTACCGCATGAAGGCGGCATACTTTACTCTTTCAGTCATCTGTCCATCTTCTCGGCAAAGGGCCATACATTACATTACCTCTGTGGCTCATCGATTCGCTTTCACTCGTAAAGTGCTATTGACTGAAGTACGCACGCTCTGTAGTGCAACTCTTGCAATCGTGCACAAGCAGTGCACAAAACTCAGCCTAGCCTTTGATCCTTCTCACCCCCACACCATTTTCACCTCTCGTGCATTTATAAACAACCATAGAACCAAAACCAAAACTCGCTTTTGCACTTTAACCTGTTTGGAGTGAGGCTGCTGTTTTCAGAGGCAGGAGTAGAGTAGTAATCTTTGACAGTAGTTTTCAACTGGTTTGGCTTCAGGAAGCAGATTTCACATTAAACTTGAAATGTCAACTATTTGTTTGTTGGATAAAAGTGAACAAAATTGTCCTTACATTTTTTAAAATGTTTTTCTATGACAGGGTTCATTTGCTGGCAATGAGTTTGAGTCATTTGCTGCTGCCAAGATTGCATTCTTTCCTATATAGTATGAATTTCCTATATGTCCGAATTGACAGGACTCATAAAAGAGTAGGCAAAAAAGTACCTGGATGACCTTCTTTTCTGGTGAGAAGTGTGCATACAATGGACATTTTACTATCCAATGAGGCCACATGAGAAGATTTCTTATTGGCGGTGAAGCGACACAACTGACGCTTACATTCATGCTAAACATATTCATACTATGTAGAACAGACATTTTAGCTTCAAGTACTCATTCAAAATAAACACCTACTCAAGTAAAAATTCTAAATTCTGGCCATTGTCTTTTTGATTGATTCATTTGAATTAAAAAGTTAATAAATTCCTTCAATTGAACTATGTCTTTTTTTAACTCAATTGAATTATGTCTGTTCATTTAACCAATTCGTTAAAATTGAAAAACACCAAAAGTAATATTTCAAAAATGATAAATTTATTAATCTTAAAGTTGGGACATATGATTCAGGAGCCGACAAGGCCAAAACAACAAACAAAAATTCCTTGTTTCAAAACCTCTTACTTAAACCCTAACCACAAATAAAATAAAATACAATACAATACAATGTACAAACCTAACTCCCTAACCAAAAACAAAGATCAAACAACTTACAATAAACAAAAAAATGGCGTCGGTCTCCCTACTTTCCCAAATAATAAGTATATACAATATTTACAATTAGGCAACCAAACTTTGAAAGGGCAATCCAAAATCAGTGTCAAACAGGCAAATTAGTCAAATCCAACAAACTCTTCAAACACAAACTAATTCAAACAAAGACTCACAGTTTTCAACTCTCTTAACAATAACACAGCTTCTACAACATGCATCAAACAACCTCTCTCCATTCTCCCCAAAATCTCTCTAGAGGAAGTGAAGACATGCTTCTTTTAAAGTGCTATGCACCAATCAGGACAGAGCATTAATTGGTCTGTAGGAACCAATCAGCATGATACACAAACACACAGAAATACTAACAGAAAAAACAATAATACAGAAACATAGGGTCGTAACACAAGTCATTGAGTCACACAATAACGAAACATGTGATGTCTTTGTGAATGTATCATTCATTCAACCCATTCGTTCATACACTTCAGGAACTAAATCCTGTTGTGTGTTGCTCGGTGATGTTTCACGTTTTAGCATGAATTTGTTATAACCTATTTCTATTGCCAGAGCAAACATAGGCAAAGCCTATGTAGCAATTGGACTGATTTCACACATGTGCTTCATATGCAGTCATGCAGAGAAGGGAACTGCTACAGTATAGGTACTGAACCAGTTAGTGTTGTTACGACACAAGGTTTTTATGCACTAATTTGTAATCTGTATTTTGTGGTCGTTATAATGTTACTTGAAAGGGTTATTGGAACAATGCATATGAATTAGAACTGTTTATAAGCCATTTGAAAGATTCCCTTCTAGTCTTATGGAGGTGGCACTAGGGTCAGAACCCTCAAATCTTACCATAATCCTGGTTGCATTCTCTTGGTTGTCAGTAATTCAACACTGGGGTTAGCACAAATGTATAGTAAACCATATATTTATAGTGGGGTGTATATTCTTTTACTTTGTGAAGTTTTGTTGGTGTTTTTTGAAGATGTCACAAAGCCTATGTATGTTGATATGCCTGATTAGACTAGTTTTACCAATTAGCCATAGAGTTTGATTGGACTCACAGGCTTTGGTATCAACAAAAGAAATGGGGAATACATTTTCTCCTTTGTTAAAAGATTACACACTGTTTTGTTTTGCAGTCCTTTTTGTTTTGCAACCCACCAGTTCAGAACCACTGGTTTAGATCATAGCCTTCCAGCAGAGAAATCAAACCGCTTGGAACCACAGCAGAGAGATTTTAATTAAGAGACCTAATTCAGTCTGGGTGAGGTGCCAGAAAAAGGCAATGCCACATGGGCTGGCACAGTCCGTAAGAGCTTGATGCACTGTATGTGCATGTTTGAGAAAGAAAGAATGTGTGAACAGAGAGTTTCTGGGTTTTAGTGTTGTTTGGCAGCCATGTTGTATGCTGGATGCTGTGAAACTGCTCTGAGAGAGGTGCTTCTCTGAATGGCCCAATCAAAGTCAATTGGCATTAGAAAGAAATGTAGTGAACAGCAATAATTTTCATTCATTACTAGTTTGACAAGCAAAACATTATATATAAAAATATTCTGAATAAGTTTAATGTATGACCGTAAGCCACTGACATGTTTTACAGTCATTAAATGTAAGCAAAGGATCTGATCCGGATATATTTACAGAGAGCTTCAATGGGATTCTTCTGTTTTACATTTTTACATTGTACTGTTTTACACACACTTTGTGCAGTCTTTCTAAAAATCATCGATTTCTACAAAGCCCCTCCTAAAAATTGTAGTGTTGATTGGCAGAACACCTCAAGTGTATGTCAGGAATCTATCTCCCCTTACCAAAATCACAAGCTTCAGCTTCCAAAGCAATTATAAAAACAGTTAATAATTTCTTTACTTTTACCATATCAATTTGAGTTTGTACTGATCTGTCGGATCCTGATACTTATTTGTATGTATTTAGAGTGCACAAGCTGCAGTTCAGCTGCATGTGACAAATGCCACCTGTTTTAAAGCACAATTTGGTTGTGTGCAGCTTCAGTTCTGATTGAATGGCCAGTGTAAAACAGAACCATCTATCTATTCTTCTTTTCAACACAAGTTATAAGCGGCAAAAAGAGGATACTTTGTAAATATAAATCCATCTCTGCACTTTTTATTGTAAGAACGACAATCAATATGCTACTCTACATTGCACAAAACTCAAACAGTCAATAGCAAGTACTTTAACAAATAATGACACATATTTACAGACTCTAATTCAGATTGCCCTGCAAATTTAGAATACATTTTTGTTTTATTGTTGTTATATTATTTTTATAAATGGCCTTTGTGCACAGCCAATCCCCAGTTTCAGGACACTGTCCTCCATAAAATGCACTGCATGTTGTGCCTTGTATTCCATCAAAGGAATACATTACATTTTAAAATGCATTGCAATAAAACAATGTATTACTTTAAATTCGAATAATATTTTTTTTATCAAATAAATGGAGCCTTGTAAAATCGTACACATCAAACTGTTTCATGTGAGATGGAAGCTGGATTAATTGTACAACCACAAGATGTTACTTCACTTCGGAAAATTTGCACAGGAAGATCTACTTGACTGTAGACTTGTAATTAAGCTCTTATCCCCATTGTTGAATCACGGAACCAAACAGCAGATATTTTGCCAAGAGATCTCTCATTCATTATTAATTGTCAAGACATAGGAGACAAAGACAATTTACTGGATAGATTATGTCTTCATAACCAGCTTTCTATGAGTCCTTACACAACCTTTGGGAGTTAATATGGTGACAAAAGGAGCTTAAATATCTGTACAAGAGGGAAAACATGCTTACAATGCTAACACAGTCATCCTTCCTTATAGAGAATACTTAAATCAACATTTTCCATAGCTTCTCATTGAAGGACATTGCATGTACATTCTTGGTTAAATAACTCATCTCTATGTCTCTGATATATTATCCTCACACGCATTATCATGCACTTCAAACGTAACAAAATACATAATACAACTGATTATGAATACTGATAAAGAATAATGAAACTGGAAAATAATATTAAATAATAAAATTATAGACTTCATGGACCTGATCGTATTTCTGATTACATTTTCCAGGACTGTGCAGGAAGAGTTAGTTGTTGTTGTTTTTTTGTTAGGAAAAAGTGTTATTTTCCTAACTAACAAACTGATCTTACACAAAACAAATCGACGTCCTTTCTGATGCCAAATCCATTAGTATTGGTGCCCCTCAAGATTATGTATGTAAGGGCCGCTGCGCATTTGGTCTTTTCAGTGTGGCCCATTTATTCTCTATCTGACTATATATATATATATATATATATATAGACACACAAACTTTTTTCAATATGTTCTGTTTAGTAGTGCACTGTAGATATGTTGAAGCTTTGACAGATGTTGTGCTATCTATGATGCTCTCTCTATAGCGTACAGCACTGTATCAAGTCTTCAGCAATCTCAAGGCTGTGCATTTCTGACTCACAGCCACTTGTACACACTGATACAGCAGTGAGACAGATTATGAGTCCTTTAAGATGAAGACACGTCTCTTTCTGGGTTTGAATGGAAGGGCTTTGGTTAAGTATTCCAAAAGGCTTTCACATCAAAAAACCCTCCTGGGTTCCTTCGCTTTCTTTCTCTCTGTCCTTCCAAGGTCTACTGTTCATGCCTGTATGATAATGCTAACAATTATCTAAAGTTTTGTTCCAAACTCTGGTGAGCTCTCTACTTTAACAGCATTTTTAGGCATCGTAAACGTAGGTAAAACTGTTTTGCGTACTAAGTTACCTCTTTTGCCTGAGTTCTGAGGTATGTGTATCCTTGTATCCAAAATGATGGACGATACACAGTAATATTTTTATTCAAATATATTTATTTCCCCACAGTATTTTTATATATTAAATGGTTTTTTAAATATTTCAAAAGAAGAAATGTGCAGTTAAGTGTATTTTAGTCTGAAACTTCACTCCCCACATTTCTCACAGACCATGATCTTAACAGAGATTGAACATTTCAATCAACATTTGCAGCTTTCTAAGCACAATCTTTCCTCGTTTGGCTCTCAGGTATTCTTTTTTTGTGGCCTTTCTCTACTTATACTGCATCTGGAATTGCATACTTTCTGAGCAGGCTCTACATTTGAGAACTGCTAAAAAGTATGCATGCTTATAGTATGAATGCAGACTCAAATATAATACATCCACCACCGTGCTGGCATTGCCATGTAAGATATAGAGTGAAATGTCATTTCTGCCAGTCACAAGTCACAACTCATGACTCTCCCATATTTAGTGAAGTTTCAATAAGATTTGAACTTCAGAATCATGACAGATGTAGTAGGTCATCTGGGTCCTAATTTGCCAATTAGTTTATTAACACTTTGAATTTCGACATTCTACTCATTTAACATACTGCTTTTTACCTGTTATGTAGTGGGGAGATGTGTATTTGAACACAGGGTTTGTGTCTGATGCAAATTCTTGGCTCAGAGCAAAAAGGTAGCCATAGAGTTTAAGTAATTATGATTTTATTATTTTATAAGTTTATTATTTTAGAAACTTTTTATATTAATACAAATTTTATTTATAAAAGAAGTCCATAGGGAATTATTATGAGTCAGTTTGGTTGTGATTCCAAAACAATTTCTCCCCCCATCTTATGACTGTGAGATATGAAAATGACATTATTATGGATCTGGAAGAGTTCATGGAATATTAAAAATCAGAGTGATATGCAGTCATATCACCCTGTAGCCTTAGACTGGTTGCCCACTGAAGCTAAGCAGGGTTGAGCCTGGTTAGTACCTGGATGGGAGACCTCCTGGGAATGACTAGGTTGCAGCTGGAAGTGGTATTAAGAGGCCAGCAGGGGGTGCTCACCCTGCGGTCTGTGTGGGTCCTAATGCCCCAGTATAGTGACGGGGACACTGTACTGCAACAAGCACCATCTTTCAGATGAGACGTTAAACCGAGGTCCTGACTCTCTGTGGTTATTAAAAATCCCAGGATGTCTTTCGTAAGAGTAGGGGTTTAACCCCGGCATCCTGGCCAAATTTGCCCATTGGCCTTGGTCCATCGTGGCCTTCTAATCCCCCCCATACTAATTGGCTTCATTCCTCTGTCTCCTCCCCACCAATGAGCACCTAACATGACACACACCACACACACAAAAAAACAAAACAAAAACCACTTTCTTTCTCTATCCCCCATACTTGTGTTCAGAATGTTTGATACTTTCTATTGTAAGCACTCTGATGCATTTTTGTATCTTTTGGACAAATCGCTTCTGTACTCTTCAAGTTGTAAGTCGCTTTGGATAAAAGCGTCTGCTAAATTAATAAATGTAAAATGTAAATGTAAGCTGATGTGTGGTGAGCGTTCTGGTGCAATATGGCTGCTGTCGCATCATCCAGGTGGATGCTACACATTGGTGGTTTAGGAGATTCCCCCCCTACTATGTAACGTCCTTTGAGCTCTGGAAAAGCACTATATAAATGTAACGATTCTTCTTCTTAAATAAAGAGATGTTTTCGTTGATAAAATATTTCGAAAAAAAAAAAACAGCAGTTTGACCCTATTTATGCATTCTAGGGCTATAAAAACCAGGGTCAGATCCCTGTGTAGAGTATGGACGGTGCTCATGAAGGATCGATCAAGATTCATTCTTTGATTGAAAAAGTGATTCGACAGGATCGGCTCCGAAGAGTCTGTGAACTGACAGTTAAGACCTCTGGAACACAAACCATTCTCACTCACCCTCGCTCTCCTCTGCATTTCAAAGGATGCCATCGTAAAACAGCCCCCACACACAAACACACACATACATACCAAGAACATAAAGACTGTGCCATGTGACCTTTAACTTACCGGTAGTTACTTTCCATTTTTAGATGTGTTGTGTTTTACCTATATGTATGCATGCTTTTGTTATAACCATTTTAGATGTGTTTGATAATTTAGAAGCTTATAATCAGCAAATACTTGGGTAAAACCAAGTCCTTTACCTTGCCTTCATGCTAAGAGTTAGTATAGCCATGAATGGTCTCGAAATCTTTGTCTTTCCATTTGCAGACCGTCTAGGTTTGTTTCACTGTGCTAGGATGCATCAGACTCTTTCTTTTATTCCAAAACCCAAAGGTCTGCATTCTCAAGTAGGCAATAAAACATGCTAATCACATGAGACTAAGACAAAGGAAGTTTCCCGCTTCTCAGTTCCTTCACTCTGATTGGCTGTCCCAACTCTTAGAGGCGTGCTTTGTTTATTCCTTTATAAGTGCCCGTAGGCCAAGGATCAACTCTTCTTCTTGCCCTTCTTCATCCTTGTAACGTCATGTGACGTTTCTGGTTCGTTACTTTCTTTTTGTTCCTTGTGAGTTTTTCCCGTGCTGTTCTGTCGTTTTCCGTTGCCTGTCCCTTTACTAACAGGTGAGCGCTGATTGGTCGCGGTTGCAGTCAGTCATCTCAGAGGGGCGGGATGAGCGCTTGTGACGTCAGACAGCGAACGGAGATCGGAAGTGAGGAACACTATAAAAGGACGAGCCAACGCAGAAGACTCCACGGCCTTTTTGTTTTGTGAACTTGAACTGTGATTGTGTGCTTTTTGATTTGTTCTTGTTCATTTCGTTTTGGGTTGTTGTTAATTTTGTTAGTGTCATGTTGTTCATGTTAGATTAATTTACTTTGCCGTCCTCTTCTTTTGAAGTGTTAAACACTTGTTGAATATTTGTTTATTCGTTAATAAACAAGGAGGGGAAGGAATTAGGTAAGTTGTCACGTGACATACATTGTGCACACTTAGGTTTGATTTGTGTTATACACAATAGTTTAGGGACATGCGCCACTTATTGTAATTTTTGTTTAGTTAGTTAGTGTAGGTAAGATACGACGTCAGAGGACGTTGAAGACTTTCTTTCTACATTTTTCTTTCTAGGTAGGTTTAGTTTCAATGGGTTAGTTAATGTGTTTTGTTTTATTGATTTCTTTGATTTGGCGCTGTTCGATTTTCCTTTATCCTCCTTAAGTTGATTCTGGAATTGATTTATGATTTTTCTCTCTCTTTTTGGTGTTTATCACGTATGTTGTTTTGATTCATAAATATCTTTATTTAATATTATTTACTGGCTCACTTCACGGGTAATAAATTGTTCACTTTTCGTTAAAAGCTTGTGTTTGTCTGATTTCCTCGCGGTATAAACATAGTAGGTATTGCCCAGAGACGTTTTAATGTTCCCCTTCTCTCCTAGACAATTAATATCATAGAAGGGACGTAACATTATTGGGGGCTTGTCCGGGATCATAACAACTTATCCTGGAAATTTAAATCAAAAACTGTCTCGAGGCATTTCTACTATTTTATACTGAGAGCGTGGTGAGAGTATACGGTAGCCTTGGTAATCGTGCTTGAAATGGCAGCGTTCGATTTGAAAAGCTTTGTGGAGAATCCAACAGTAGAACAGTTAGATGGGTGCAGAAAGGATGATTTGTTGGCTATTGCAAGTCACTTTCAAATCGTGGTGACGAGACAGTCTCTTAAAAAGGAGATTAAGTCTTGCATTTATGATCAGTTAGTTGCATGGAAAATGCTTGTGGTACCAGAAACTGAGGATACAGCAGCAGGTGCTGTGGATGTTTGTACACCTGTTGAGAGAGTGAATGAGATTGGTGAGGAACGGACGCCTTCAGAAGAGGCTGGTGTTAGGGCAGGTTTACCTCCATACGATCCGTTTTCTCCCGTTTCGTTAAGTTCAAAAGGAGATACGAAATTAAAAGTGCGTATGACCCGATTACACCTGGAAGCGCAAGAGAAGGCTCAGAACCGACAGTCTGAGATGGATTTGCGATTACAGATTCGTAAATTAGAAATCGAGGCAGAGACGCAGGTAAAAATGCGACAGCTGGAGCTTGATGCAATGAGAATTGTGGGAAGCTCTGCTGTACAAGCGATCCCCGCTCACCCTACGGTTTCTCCCGATTCTGTTCCTCCTCCTTTACCGTCCGCTACTGGTTCTTCTGTTATTGTGTCACCATTAACACCTGCGACATTTGATATCAGTAAGCATATTACGTTGGTTCCACATTTTAGAGAGACTGAGGTTGATTCATATTTCAATGCATTTGAACGCATTGCTATGTCCCTTGGCTGGCCGAAAGAGGTTTGGGCTCTCTTACTTCAATGTAGGTTGATTGGGAAAGCTCAAGAAGTGTTTTCTACTCTTTCTTTGGAGGACAGTTTGAAATATGAAAATGTGAAGCTAGCGATACTGCGCGCTTACGAGTTGGTTCCAGAGGCGTATCGTCAGAAATTTCGAAGCCACAAGAGAAATTCGAATCAGACATTTGTGGAATTTGCAAGAGAAAAGAGCATTCTGCTTGATAAATGGCGTACTGCGAGTAAAGCCGATGATTTTAGTTCCTTGAGAGAATTAATTTTGCTTGAGGAATTTAAGGGATGTTTACCTGAACGTGTGGTGGTGTACTTAAACGAACAAAAAGTGAATTCACTGTCGCAGGCTGCTGTCTTGGCAGATGAATTTGTACTCACTCATAAGAGTGTATTTTCAGTGACCCGTAACGAAAAGAGTGGGACCGGCATCCCGGCTCAAAGTCAGAATGTTCGAGTTAAGTCCGGAACTTCTCCATCAAGGGAGGTAAGAGAATGTTTTTACTGTCATAAGCAAGGACATCTGATTGCAGATTGTCCTATTCTTAGACGTAAGCAGCAGGCTCAGACTCCTAAAAGTGTTGCGCTATTGAAGACCGTGCAGTCACCTACATCATGTTGCACAGATGTTTTCGATGCAAACTATAAACCTTTCGTTACGAAGGGATTTGTATCTTTATCTGGGAAGAAAGATGATCAAAGAGAAATTAATATTCTCCGTGATACTGGGGCAATGCAGTCCCTTATGGTGTGTGACATCTTGCCTTTTTCTGAAGAGTCGTACTGTGGATCGAATATCCTAGTCCGCGGGATTGAAATGCAGGTAGTACCAGTTCCGTTACATCGTGTATACTTGGAGTGTACCCTAGTGTCGGGGTTTGTAAAAGTTGGTATCCGCGATTCATTGCCTGTAAAGGGAATAACCTTTATTCTAGGCAACGATTTAGCAGGAGGTAAAGTTATGCCAGTGCCAGAAGTGACCGACAGTCCAAAAGTCTGTCTAGTTTCTGATGAGTTGGCTAACCTATATCCTGAGGTATTTTCTGCGTGTGCAGTTACGCGTGCCCAGTTCGCAAAAACCACAGACTCCGTTGTTTTAGCTGATTCATTGATGGGGCAGACGCTAGAAAGTGATGTGTTAATTTCGGAAACTAAGGTAAAGAGAAAATCCTTAGACTCTAATCTGATTAATTCAGATAGTGTGTTGGGGAGTTCGAATGCTTTGGATTTGCCCATTACCCGTTCCCAAATTATTGCCGCACAACAGAAAGATCCGTCTTTACTGAAATGTTTTTCGAATGTTCTTAGTCAGGAGGCTGCTAAGAAAAGACATACAGCGTATTTCGTGGATAACGAATTACTGATGCGAAAGTGGTGCTCTAAGATAGATCAAGATGACTTGGATTGGAATGTGGTTTATCAGGTTGTAGTTCCAAGCATATATCGTTTGCAGGTATTATGTTTAGCCCATGATCATGTGCTATCTGGACACTTGGGCGTAACTAAGACCTATGATCGCATTCTTCACCATTTTTTCTGGCCAGGTTTGAAACGTGATGTGGCTAAATTTTGTCGAACTTGTCATGTTTGTCAAATAACAGGAAAACCGAATCAAATTATTCCTCCCGCTCCGCTTTCCCCTATTCCAGTTGTGGGTGAAGCATTTGAGGAAGTGCTGGTCGACTGTGTCGGACCGTTACCTAAGACAAAATCAGGTAACCAGTATTTATGTACCATCATGTGCAGAGCGACTCGATTTCCTGAAGCCATACCATTGCGTAAAATAACAGCTCCTGTGATTTTGAAGACATTGATAAAATTCTTCTCTACCTTTGGTCTTCCCAAAGTTATTCAGACTGACCAGGGAACAAATTTCTTGTCACGTGTGTTTGCTCAAACATTGAAATCTCTGAGTATTAAACACCGGATCTCAAGCGCATACCACCCTGAGAGTCAAGGCGCAATCGAAAGGTTTCATCAGACCTTGAAAGCTATGCTTCGAAGGTATTGTATGGAGACAAGTAAGGATTGGGACGAGGGAATCCCTTTGATGTTGTTTGCCATACGTGAAACTGTACAAGAATCGCTCGGTTTTAGTCCGGCCGAGTTGGTTTTTGGACATGCAGTCCGAGGCCCGTTAAAGGTTCTCCAAGAGAAAATGCTAGAGACTAATTCAGAGTCTAAAACAAATATTTTGGACTATGTTAGTCGGTTTAGAGAACGGCTTAACAAGGCTTGTGATCTTGCGCAGAAATCACTAAGAACGGCTCAGTGTGATATGAAAAAGCGGCATGACATTAAAGCAGTCGCACGGTCCTTTCAACCGGGTGATAGAGTGTTGGTGCTAATGCCCGTTCAAGGTTCTGCATTGTCGGCTCGATTCACTGGACCTTATGAGGTGGTAAGAAAACTCAGTGAGACAGACTACGTTATCTGTACTCCCGAAAGAAAACGTAAAACACGGGTTTGTCATGTTAATATGCTTAAAGCATATCATGTACGAGAAGCAGGTTCATCAGCAGATGCTGAAGAGATTGCACCTGTCATGGTAACCTCTGAAGTTGTTTCTGATGCAGATGAGGATGGACTCGTGTTGAGAAACACTCCTCAGCAGTGTAATAAGTTAGAAAATTCAGTTGTTCTAACGAACTTGCATTTTCATCTTTCTCATTTGCCTGAAGAACAGTTGCAGGAAGTGACTGATCTTATTGTTGCATTTCCAGAGTTATTTTCTGATGTTCCATCTCAGACTAATGTGTTGCGACATGATATTGATGTTGATGGTGCAAAACCTATCAAACAACATGCCTATCGAGTCAATGCTATTAAGAGATCTGTCATGAAGGAGGAGACTGAGTATCTGTTGACAAATGGATTAGCGCGGCATAGCTGTAGTCCATGGAGTTCACCTTGTCTTTTAGTTAAAAAGTCGGACGGGTCGTCTCGTTTTTGTACGGACTACAGAAAAGTGAATGCCGTGACGGTACCTGACTCTTACCCTCTTCCCAGAATGGAAGATTGTGTGGACAACATAGGTTCTGCTAAGTTTGTGAGTAAACTCGATTTACTAAAGGGATACTGGCAAGTACCTTTAACTCCGCGTGCATCAGACATTTCGGCATTCGTAACCCCGGATAGTTTTTTGCAGTATAATGTAATGGCTTTCGGGCTACGAAATGCACCTGCTACGTTTCAGCGGTTGATCCAGATAGTGTTAGCCGGAGTACCCAACTGCAATGCATATCTGGACGATCTAGTGATCTTTTCTAAGGACTGGACCGAACACCTGTCCTTACTCCGAACGGTGTTTGAGCGACTGGCAGCAGCTTCATTGACACTCAACTTAGCAAAGTGTGTGTTTGGTCAAGCTAGTGTCACCTATCTGGGAAAACAGGTGGGGCAGGGTCAAGTGAAACCTGTGGCAACGAAAGTTGTGGCTATTACGGAATTTCCTGTTCCTAAAACACGACGGGAGCTGAGACGATTCTTAGGTATGGCTGGATACTACCGTAGTTTTTGTAAAAATTTCTCTGCAGTAGTGTCTCCTCTTACGAATCTTCTTAGTCCTAAAAGAGTTTTTACATGGACTGACGAATGTCAAATAGCCTTTGAGAGTGTTAAGGCTCTGTTGTACAGTTCTCCAGTTTTGGCTGCTCCGAATTTTGACCGCCCGTTTAAACTGGAAGTTGACGCGAGTGCGGTAGGTGCTGGAGCGGTGTTGCTTCAAGAGGATGAGGATTGCGTGGACCATCCAGTATGTTTCTTCTCCCGTAAGTTCAATAAACATCAGTGTAATTATTCTACGGTTGAAAAAGAAACATTGGCTCTGTTGTTTGCTCTACAGTTCTTTGAGGTTTACTTAGGTTCATCTAATTTGGCTACTATAGTGTACACGGATCATAATCCCCTTGTCTTTTTGTCCCGAATGTACAATGCGAACCAACGTCTTATGCGTTGGGCTTTATTTGTGCAAGGTTACAATCTTGAAATTCATCACAAGAAGGGATCTGAAAATGTTCTTGCTGATGCTCTCTCCAGAGTTGAATAGGCCTTTTTGCTTGAATTTATATGTACGCATATATATTCATGTCAGTTTTGTTTTATGACAAACAGTATATGTTTGCTTTTAAAGGTGGGGGTGTAACGTCATGTGACGTTTCTGGTTCGTTACTTTCTTTTTGTTCCTTGTGAGTTTTTCCCGTGCTGTTCTGTCGTTTTCCGTTGCCTGTCCCTTTACTAACAGGTGAGCGCTGATTGGTCGCGGTTGCAGTCAGTCATCTCAGAGGGGCGGGATGAGCGCTTGTGACGTCAGACAGCGAACGGAGATCGGAAGTGAGGAACACTATAAAAGGACGAGCCAACGCAGAAGACTCCACGGCCTTTTTGTTTTGTGAACTTGAACTGTGATTGTGTGCTTTTTGATTTGTTCTTGTTCATTTCGTTTTGGGTTGTTGTTAATTTTGTTAGTGTCATGTTGTTCATGTTAGATTAATTTACTTTGCCGTCCTCTTCTTTTGAAGTGTTAAACACTTGTTGAATATTTGTTTATTCGTTAATAAACAAGGAGGGGAAGGAATTAGGTAAGTTGTCACGTGACATACATTGTGCACACTTAGGTTTGATTTGTGTTATACACAATAGTTTAGGGACATGCGCCACTTATTGTAATTTTTGTTTAGTTAGTTAGTGTAGGTAAGATACGACGTCAGAGGACGTTGAAGACTTTCTTTCTACATTTTTCTTTCTAGGTAGGTTTAGTTTCAATGGGTTAGTTAATGTGTTTTGTTTTATTGATTTCTTTGATTTGGCGCTGTTCGATTTTCCTTTATCCTCCTTAAGTTGATTCTGGAATTGATTTATGATTTTTCTCTCTCTTTTTGGTGTTTATCACGTATGTTGTTTTGATTCATAAATATCTTTATTTAATAATATTTACTGGCTCACTTCACGGGTAATAAATTGTTCACTTTTCGTTAAAAGCTTGTGTTTGTCTGATTTCCTCGCGGTATAAACATAGTAGGTATTGCCCAGAGACGTTTTAATGTTCCCCTTCTCTCCTAGACAATTAATATCATAGAAGGGACGTAACAATCCTCTTACACTTCCTCTCTTGCAACTCTCCTCTGGCGCGGATTCTTGGATCCAGCGCCATTTTCCACAAAGGACATTACAAACAAAGAACCAACATTTGAACTTACCGCGGATCCCAACGGACCCGCCCAGCAAGACGCAAACCTCGGACCAGATCGGAATTCACACGCACAAATTCCGACCAGCCACAGAAAGAAACATAAGCAAGTAGCCCTTAAGCGATCTTTAAGAGATTTGAGTTTATACCAATAAGTTGGTCTGATTCCTTGTTTGTTCTCAAATAGGTTATTGTCTGTAAACTACCTTCCTTTGTCTCTCCCTCTCCTACTCTCTCTCTTATTCTCTCCTCTTCCCTTTTTCAATTTAGTTCGTGTATGTTTGTCTATTGTTTGTCGATTATTAAAATATATATATTCACACGTGACTGCCTCTGAATTGCTCATCCATAAGTCACTTTAATGGTGACCGATCCTTGTTACAAATTAATGGAAAGATCTTTCTTTGTGGCCAAAAGAAACCTTTCCTTTTTATAGAGTTTATAAGGTCAATATTTGCTGGACAAATTATCCGTCCTTTGAACTCTTTTCTAGAATTAAAGAAAATTCTACAAGTCGAATCAAGCCATAGATATTAATAATTGTTATAATCCATTATAATTAACTGTTAATATCCAAATTCCCCTTTGTGCAGATTTATGTGTGTTCGATCACACAACGACTCACGCACACATAGATCCGCACCATTTCCCTTAGGCTTAGAATCGCTACATATAATGGTGGAGAATCAGCGGGCACCGTTTTAAACTTGTGTTTGAGCAAACTCAGTCCAGTCTAAGTGTGTGTGTATATGTTTTGTTGTAACGTGCGTTGCAAAGTGAGTGCCGCCGAGCAACTCACTCTGCCTAAACCCAATGAGCTCATATTTCTGAACCCCGGTTTTGTTAACTTGTCTATTTGTCTATCATTTAGCCTTTAACAAGTAAATCCGTTAAACTGCAGTCAATATTAAAATCGCATCAGCAGAGACGAAGAAATCTCTTTGCAGAGCATTTTAATATTTGTTTATATCCCTGTTGGACGAAGAAATCTCCTCAGTGGATAACGTTTGATCCGAGCGAGTCTCCTCCGATCAACCTTGTATAGGCCTTTATTGCGTCGCTAGTCATTCATCGCGTATGTCCGATGCTTTGTAACTTGGCGAATTTGCTCCGTTTGAGCCTGCGTGAAGTAATTACCCACGCGCGCTCAGGCAGATCAGACAAAGAAAGTCGCGCTGCGACAGTTTTGTGTGATCTGAGCCAGGAGTCAGGTAAAAGCTCTGATCCAGCTTAAAACCTTTAAAAACGACAGCGAAGAAACCCTGTCCGTTTATGTTTGTGCTTTAATGGTAGTGAAAGGTTCATGCCAGGCACTTCTTCGATCCGCCGCGATCGAAAGAGGAACCAAAAGTTATATATAGAGAGATTTATTGTATGCGTGAGTATTTTGCAGCTTCAATGAACCATTGAACCCGCCCAAAATTCAAATCACGAGCGTTGGGATTGGCGCTGCTTCTCTGACCAAACAGAGCGCAGGCCCTCCTCCCTACGTCATCGTCGCAGCGAACTCGATAACGCCACCTGGTGGACATAATTCGTAGTGCGGCTTCTCCTCTTTGTTTTCTCTCTCAATTTTCCTGAAGGTTAATCCTAACTTTCCCTTTTGCTGCTTTAGTTCTGCCCAGAACTGTAATTTTCACTGTTACTGTTATTTGACACTCTCTGTCTCTACGACTCTTCACACTTATTTAAATTTATGTTAAACGAGTTTAACTTAAATTCAAATAAAGTTGTATTAGTGTCACCACAGGCATTCAATGATTAACACGCCCCCTGGAGGTCATGCTCAGATCTTTCCTCCCATGACTTTCCTTTGAAGTGTTATTTCTGCTTTAAGTGCCTATTTATTGTAACAGCAAATTTCCAAAATTATTCAGGTACCTTGGCACCTGGTTATTTGAAATTCGGTTTAAACTAAGTTTAAATTCAACATTTTCAAATTCACATCGAGTGCCTTCGGGGTTTTCCTCTCTAAGCACCCAGTCTCCCTAAGGGTTATGACTCGACAGCGCCACCGCCCTGTCGGGTCCACAATAACACCTAGTGGCGAAGCTTAGAGTTTCTCCTCCCCTCTTATCATTTCCTGTTACTTTGTTTTGATTTTTATTTTGAATCCTTGCATTTTATTTTATTTCACTTATTTTTGTTTTACTCTTCCTCTTTAATATTTTTGTTTGTTTTATCCTGCCCTGTGTACCTCACTGTCCTGTTGTGTTTCTTTCAGTTTACATACAGACAGAACCTGTGTGAGCAAGCAAGGAAAGCTAAATATTAGATTGGAACCCAGCCGCCAGAGTCATCACACGACCCGATAGGCTGCCGCCCTCAAAATCTTTATTTAGGCTTGGCACTCATCAGTATTCACGGCCAAAGATATTAAGTATCTGAACCGTGGCTCACTAACAGTCTATACTGTTAGCTCTAAATTGGTACTTGAAACGTGCAAAATTTTAGCTCTAAATTCTGCAAGGACTTGCATTGTGTTTCTTTCGTGCTGTGTTCTCTCGCCAACAGTACGCCAAGATGTCCCGTTCATCCAGCCCTGCTGCCCACTGGGACAACCTCGAGACCTGGCTGTCTGCTATGACCCATGAGTTCCTGCCCGGAGTCACCGGCGACCTACAGCAGCTGAGCAGAGAACAGCTGGACGACAATCTGAACAGCCTAACGACCCATGATCCCACGCAGAGCTACAATCGCAAAGAATGGGCTAAGATCATCGGGAGGCTCGCTCACAATCTGATCGTCCAGACACGGCTCAGCGAGAATAACAACATCCAGCTGGAGCAGGAGACAACAGCGCTCAAACTTCAGGCTGAGGAGGCCCGGAGGAACCAGGCTGACGCCCAGACTCGTCTAGATCAGCTACTCGTCGAGGCTCAGGAACGGCACAGCGGAGCGGATGAGACCGACACAGAGCTACAAGACAAAGTTGAGAGACTCCAAAATGCACTAAGAGAACTTCGGACTGACACAGAGCACCGAGAGCAGTTGGAGAAAGACCACAGAGAGGACTTAAATGAACAGCTCCAACAAAGCGAAGCTCTCCTGATCAGAGCTAGAAATGAACTAAAAGAGAAGGATGCTGAGGTCAGAGCTTGCAAAAAGCACCTGCAACTGGCCAGAACTGAAATCCTTGCTCTAGCAAATGAAAGAGACAATCTTAAAGATGAACTTGACAATGCTCACAGTGAACTCAGACATTCCTACAAGCTGTACAGCAAGCAGCTAGGGGAAATGCACAACACAGTGTTTCCCCTGAACATTAGGTCAAGACCTCCGAGTCAAGAGTTCCTTGTTCCCAAGGGGGGTGCCAGCCCACAGTTCAAAGTGTCACCAGCCAGCTTCCCAGAACCCCGTTCAGCAGCGAAGGGGTGGGAACCTTCCCAAGACATTCCTGCCGCCAGGCACGGCAACAATCACAAAGAACTTGACAAGCTGGCCAGAAACATCCCCAAATTCACCCCAAGCCCTGCAGGAGGACACGACGTGCATGCCTATCTGCAGGATATAGACTTTGTCTTACAAACTGTGCACAATGTGACAGCATGGGACAGATTGTATTTGCTGCGAATCACATCAAGCCGGGATGTACGCAGCTTCTTGGATCGACAACCAGAAACTGTCAAAACCAACTATCAACAGCTGCGACAGGCTTTGATTCAAGAGTTCTCTGATCCTGAGTCAGACAACGGGTTCTTCGCTGCTATGGACCTTACACAGGGCCGAGCAGAAACCCCGCAAGCATACTACAATCGACTGCGACAGACCTACTTCGGAGCACGGAACGAGCCTGGAATGGAGGAGGATCTGAACTTCAAAATTCTGTTCCTCCGAAATCTGCATCACACAGTGAGTCAACATCTAGGAGTTCTGGTCTGTCCCCGCAGCATGCCCATCCAACAGCTGCGGGACCTCGCCCATAAAGCTTACACCAAGCAAAAGACTGTCACTGAAAAGACTGTAAAAAACCCAACAGTCTACCCTGTCTTCTATCACAGCGCTGAACTGTCACTAGAGGGTGCCCAGCAACACCACAACAGTGGGCACCCAAACAGAGAGTCAAGATCGTTTCCAGCCAGCAGAGGGCGCCATAACTACAATGGTGCCCTTCCCATGCACCAGCCCAGACACTCTGAAAGATTCTGGGACAAGCCACGTTCACCCCACAACACAAAGGGTGGAGCCACGTGGGATGGTAGCCGATGGCCCAGAAACGACCGACACTCATCGAACGGTGCGTACAGCCCAGAGAGTCACCGGCGAAATGGCTTTCGACAGGGCCCAAACAAGCCCAAGTCCAAGTTTGTTCCAGAACAGAAAGGTGCAACTGTGTCTGAAACAGCTGAGATCCTGAAGATTCTAAGAGAACTTGTCAACAGGACACCTCAAAAGGACGACATGTCAGACCACGCATGACTAGGCGTGAAATGTGAAATCAACACCATCACTATAAGCCCTCAAACTGAACAGCAAGTCCAGATTCCAGCATTCCAACCACAGATCACAGAAACGACCTACCAATCTTCAAGCATCACACAACTGCCGCTGACTGCACCGACAGAACAAGTGTATTCTCTCCAGCACCCAACCAGTCAGCCTCACAAGGCACCTGCAAGTGCTGTAGTGGTTGTCAGCCTCCCTGACAATTCACCTGAGACTAGCACCACCTGCTTAGCAGTCACCACTCAAGTCCCAACACTAAGACTCTTAGGAAACCTGATTGAAAAGGGGGTGACCCGGAAACTGCATCTAGCAGTCACCTTGGAGAATGAGATGAGTCTCGAGGCCCTTGTTGACACGGGGGCAGACCTCACTTTAATGTCATCCCAACTCTTTGACAGACTCCAAGCTGCAGCTAAGAGACAGAACCGAACTCTCAAATCACAAAAATGTGTGTTGAATGTACACTCGTACAGCCAAAATGAGGTACAGCTCGAACACATTGCTCCCATCTACCTCACAATCGGTCCAATGAGTCTGGTACACCCAGTGTACATATCACCTGTGGACACATTTCCTCTCATCATCGGCAAAGATCTGCTAGATCGTTTCGAACCCCTGCTGGACTTTAGACACTTGAAAATTTGGGCTCAAGTGCGAGAACCCCTGTCTCTCCAGTCACCTAGGACAACTGAACCAGACTGTCAGGTCATGGAGGTCACGGGAACTCAGCCAGAGGTCGCGGGAACTTTCACAGCCGTGTCAGCTCCCGGGAAAATTTCAAGTTCACTGCTTTGCACCTTTCAACCTATCAAAGACTCTGACTCTGACCTCCCCAAGGTCACAACAAACTTGCAGTTGAATGATGTCACAACAACAGACATCATTCTTGCATCGTGGGCAGACAACTCAGCCATCAGCCTTGCACTGCTCAACGCCCTCATCAAGGACGCACCTGACCTTCCCTTCACCAGCAAGCGCACCTGCTTCCCTGTTGACTCCTGCTTGTCAACAATGAGAACTGCCAAGAACATTTGTGCTTTGAACTTGAACTGGAATGGCAGGTGTCTAACCCATTACTTCCTGGTCCTCCCGGACCTGCCACACGATGTCTACATCGGAGCAGACATTTTAATTCGCCTTAAAGCTCAAGTGGATTTTATTGACAAAATGGTATGGGCCCCAATGACTTTAAAATCTTCTGTTGCAGTTTGCCCTGAAAACCTCAAGTCAGGCCAGACCATTCCAGAGGTCTGCACTTTAGTTAATGAACAGGACATTGTAGTACCAGCCTACACCAAAGGGGTCGCTGTTCGGCTCAACATGCGACGTGGTCAAACCCTGGAAGCCACACCTCTCACGGAAGTGCTTTCCCGTGCGGTCTACATCCTGTTCAACAACTGCACTGCAACAGACATCAGAATCCCCAGAGCTTATCGTCTGGGATGGTTAGTGAGTCATGACTTCCACAACTTTGAACTCACTTTACCAATAACTGGTTCCATCCCACCTTCAATGATCCCAGAAGGGCGCACTGACAACACCCTGTCCACAGCACCCTTCCAGATCATCACGATCGCCCCTGCCACGGCATTAACCACAGAACAGGTATGCAGAACAGAGGATCAACGCCTGACAGTGCATACAGTCTCTAACCAACCTGCTTGTGAGACTGACAACGACACTGCACCTCTGACAGCTGACAGGGCAGATGACACAAAGGAGACAGAGGAGCCATATCCAGGATTTGAGACTCAAGTCCAGCAAATCCTCAAGGATGCGGACGCTTTAAAGACTGATACAGACTGTCAAGAACGACCAGTACTGTACAAATTCAAAGCGTCAATTGCCAAAGACTCACAAGACTGTGGTCTCACTGACCTTCACACAGTGCGCATCCCAACACACCCAAATGCTCCTCCCACTTCTGTCAAGCAGTACAAGATTCCCATAGCTTCACAAGAACCTGTGCAGGAAATCATCAACTCCATGCTTGAAGAAGGTGTCATCCGCCCATCCAACAGCACCTACTCTGCTCCCATCTGGCCCGTCCTCAAACCAAACGCCAAGACGGGCGCACTCCATGGCAAGCTATGGTCAGTACCAACCCACCCACCCACCCTCAATGCTGCAGCAACAACCCGCAGCAAGCAGACACCTCCAGCAACGGTGTCAACATCACAGCCGCTTACGCTGGCTCAACAAATAGCTGCTAGCGATACAGCTGACCTTGAAGCTTCTAACCACCTCTCAGACCCCACCAGCCACCCTATCTGCACCTCTGACCTCACTTCTGCACCAAGCCTCAGAAGGCTGCACGAACTCAAAACACCTGCTGCGCGTGAAAGCAAACATGCTGTGGTATGCCCCGGCTGTCCTCACAGCGCCAAGGCTAGTGGTGCCACCGCGCCACAGGGGGGTCACGACAGCATATGCCCACGACGCACCATGCACCAGACACCATGGCACTAAAGCCACTCGAAACAAGTGACATTCTGCCCTGGCATGCAGCAAGACATGGCAAAGTACGTCAGATGGTACCTGGTTGGCTGCCAGTTCAACAAGTAACCCAGTCTCACAGAAACACTCACCTCACAAGCAGAATTTGCAGGTGGTCAACACTCCCACCAGCATGACACTGCCACTTGTGTCAGTTGACTCCTGATCCAGAACTTGAACTGAAGATTGAGAAAGGGGGGTGAGTTTCCAGCATCACTCACCTTGACACTGCCCTCCAAGAGCTCAAGTCCGAACCCGGACACAACAGTTCAGCTGCAGTAGAGACAAGCTCAACCTGGTCCAGAGAGAACTGACAGAGTCTGGTCAACTCAAATTGAATCCCACAAAGAGGCACCCTGCTGGCTAACACCACATCAGCAGTGCAAAATTCCCTCAGCCTTTGACAAACACCGAAGGGGGGAGGGAAACCAGAGCCCTCCACTCAAAACTTCACCCACAAGTTTCATGAAGGCTTCTGCAGTCAAAGAAAGAAAGGCTTAAACCACACCAACAGCTGGAGATGGCCGGATGTGCCTGCCTCAGAGTCACCAGAGCTGCTGGCATGAGCAACACGGCTCCCTGAACAGGACCCACCACAGAAGTACTGTGCCACCACAAACTTCTGACTCTCTGCCCAGCACAGCTCAAACAAGCTCCATTCAGCACTGCCATCAGAACAGAGCAACATTCCGACCTGCAGACACCCTGAAAGTGCACTAACGTCTACCTGCTGTCCTCCTTCCACCAGCACCAGCGCTAGGTCAGTTTTCTACATGTATGTCTCACGGTCCGCAAAGCCTTGACCACTCCCTGCAGCAACCAGAAAACACCTGCCTCAAATGAACTGACTTTAAGATGACAGGTGACACTGTCAAGGCACCTGCTGATTCAACTCCCATCAACCAAGTCAACCTTCATGATGCACCTGCCATTCGACTGTCGGAACTAATGTCCAAAGATGTTCAAACACGAACTTCGTTGGCCAAAGGGGGGTCTGTAGAGTATGGACGGTGCTCATGAAGGATCGATCAAGATTCATTCTTTGATTGAAAAAGTGATTCGACAGGATCGGCTCCGAAGAGTCTGTGAACTGACAGTTAAGACCTCTGGAACACAAACCATTCTCACTCACCCTCGCTCTCCTCTGCATTTCAAAGGATGCCATCGTAAAACAGCCCCCACACACAAACACACACATACATACCAAGAACATAAAGACTGTGCCATGTGACCTTTAACTTACCGGTAGTTACTTTCCATTTTTAGATGTGTTGTGTTTTACCTATATGTATGCATGCTTTTGTTATAACCATTTTAGATGTGTTTGATAATTTAGAAGCTTATAATCAGCAAATACTTGGGTAAAACCAAGTCCTTTACCTTGCCTTCATGCTAAGAGTTAGTATAGCCATGAATGGTCTCGAAATCTTTGTCTTTCCATTTGCAGACCGTCTAGGTTTGTTTCACTGTGCTAGGATGCATCAGACTCTTTCTTTTATTCCAAAACCCAAAGGTCTGCATTCTCAAGTAGGCAATAAAACATGCTAATCACATGAGACTAAGACAAAGGAAGTTTCCCGCTTCTCAGTTCCTTCACTCTGATTGGCTGTCCCAACTCTTAGAGGCGTGCTTTGTTTATTCCTTTATAAGTGCCCGTAGGCCAAGGATCAACTCTTCTTCTTGCCCTTCTTCATCCTCTTACACTTCCTCTCTTGCAACTCTCCTCTGGTGCGGATTCTTGGATCCAGCGCCATTTTCCACAAAGGACATTACAAACAAAGAACCAACATTTGAACTTACCGCGGATCCCAACGGACCCGCCCAGCAAGACGCAAACCTCGGACCAGATCGGAATTCACACGCACAAATTCCGACCAGCCACAGAAAGAAACATAAGCAAGTAGCCCTTAAGCGATCTTTAAGAGATTTGAGTTTATACCAATAAGTTGGTCTGATTCCTTGTTTGTTCTCAAATAGGTTATTGTCTGTAAACTACCTTCCTTTGTCTCTCCCTCTCCTACTCTCTCTCTTATTCTCTCCTCTTCCCTTTTTCAATTTAGTTCGTGTATGTTTGTCTATTGTTTGTCGATTATTAAAATATATATATTCACACGTGACTGCCTCTGAATTGCTCATCCATAAGTCACTTTAATGGTGACCGATCCTTGTTACAAATTAATGGAAAGATCTTTCTTTGTGGCCAAAAGAAACCTTTCCTTTTTATAGAGTTTATAAGGTCAATATTTGCTGGACAAATTATCCGTCCTTTGAACTCTTTTCTAGAATTAAAGAAAATTCTACAAGTCGAATCAAGCCATAGATATTAATAATTGTTATAATCCATTATAATTAACTGTTAATATCCAAATTCCCCTTTGTGCAGATTTATGTGTGTTCGATCACACAACGACTCACGCACACATAGATCCGCACCATTTCCCTTAGGCTTAGAATCGCTACACCTGAAACTCATTTACCACACATTATACTCGTATGTAATGATGTGTTGAGTATATATGGGTAGTCTGTTTTGTGTGTTTCAGATTTAATTGGACCCAAGGAAGTTACATACTGCCAATCACATTACGCCGCCCTCTTCAAATACCCATATCTCCTCTGCGTCTCCAACTTTTTGATCACTTTTCTGTTTGTCTTTCTCTCTTGCTTGTTTGGTGGTTTGTACATTGTTGTGGTTAAAGTCCTAGAGTTGCTGTGGGTAGAGTTTAACTTGTGATTGCAATGTTCTTTGTATTGTGGTTGTAAAGTGTATTGTTGTATACTGGTTTGTCTTCTTGAGTTGCCACTTTGTGTGTGAAGCTGGGAAGGAAGGATCAGGTAAGTAAGTTGAACAACATACATTTTGCATCATCTGAGACGTATTGTTTTGTATTAAACTCAATAGATTTAGGAGTGAGTGCCACTTTCTGTATATTTTGTTATTTGCTCATATGTTGCTCATACCGTAAAGGCCCACACGATGCTGTAATTGGGCATTGAAGGTGATATGCTGTTTACGAGCACGTTAACTAATCAAATATTTTAGCATCTGGCAATATGGTTTGTGCCTTTGAGGCTCATGATAAATCATGAATGTGTGAAGTATTTCACATTCTTATGTACTGTGTGTGATTCAGGCCTTAGGGTTGGTGTGCGCAATCCGCTTTTACTTGTTGAGAATTTTTGATTTCTGTGTAAAATAATTTGCTTTAGTTGTTTCCTATCAAGAGGATGCACTGTTACAGATAAAACCTACGCTGAGAGAGTCTCTTGTCAATATAAACATAATGGTGTCACTAACATAGTCAATAGAGTATCATAGTACAGGTTAAAAAAGGCAAATTCTAGGCAAAATTCAGGTAAAAAACAGTTCTGCTGCCCTTTTCAACGCACTTGGGAGAACTCCTCTTACACAATTTCAGTTTTAAAGCATCACATTTTTGAATCTCATGTTCAGTCTTCTATTATTAAACGAATAAAAATAATAATAGGGTTTCTAGATATATGCACAAAAAACTGACTGAGGGGCATGTTGAACACGAGAGAGGGAAAAATAACCATTATTCAGAGTTTCTGACAGGAAGAAAGTGAGCACTACAGGAGCAGTGAGCTGTTGAAAACTTCACAGAGTCCAACAGAGCAGGTAATAGTTGGACATTTCAGTTCTGGTCCCTTAAGCACTTTGCTGGCCTTTTGGATAGCGAGTGCAACTAAAAACATCAAGTGTGTCATTTGGTGAGACAGAAAAAATTTGTGTAGAAACGCATCAGGATCCGTTTGCTATGCTTTCTCAGTTCTTGTTTAACCTCACCTCACATGCCTGTCCTGTCTCATCCTGAAAAGCATCTGGTAGAAAGTTTCTCAATGTTCCGGCTGTCTTCGTCTGAGCTCTAACCCTCTGACCTGTTTTACTTCCTCAAAATGCCATTACGGAAAGGTGCCTTGCTGCAGACATTCATCTGTATTATTGTTCTTGATCTCATTTCATAGAGCGTGTGCTTGTCAAGTGTTCATTTAATAAATTTAATTCTTGTTTTTTGGCAGTTTTGAGGAGCACCTGAGCTCTCTTGTGCAGATAACCAACCTCCTTATCTACAGTTCCCTTTCGAAAGGGGACTCAACGCTGCGTCCCGTAGTTGTTGCTACGGGGGATACCTCCGGTATAACACATGTCAAAGGCATTAATCCAACCACGACAATGAACTTGATATTGGCCGGCAGCCACCTAAGACGTCACCAGAGGTGCAACTGCAGGTATAAAAGAGGGAACTGAACAATACGTCATTCTCTTTCTTATCTTCAAGAGACAGCTCTGTTTGAAGCGTTGTCAGCAAGGAAAAACTCTTTTGATGTTTTCATCTGTGTCAGTGGTTTCTGACATCCGATGACACACACAAGATGTGCATTATGATAAAATAAAACGCCTGGATGAGGAGCGTGCATGCCAACCCTCGAGGGGGCTGTTTGTGTGTGCTGCGAATGCCTCTCTTCTGAGGAAGCTGAGCTCGCGCTTGTTCCCATTTAATGAGTGAGTTTGGACAGCAATCTGCAAAAAAGGCTTGCCAACTATCTAGAGCAGGGGTGGGCAAACTACGGCCGGCGGGCCATATCCGGCCCGTTGGGTTTTTTAATCCGGCCCGCCGAACTTGCCGAACCTGTATTAAACCTCATTCATTTTACATTTCCCTGTAATGTCACTCTGTCGCGGCTGCAAGCGGCAGTGTCGCTGAAGCTGTGGTGTCCTTTATGCCGTTAATTCCGTGCTCAAAAGGAACGAGCGCAAAACTGTTTGTGCGCGCGTAAATTACATTTGCGAGGGGAAAACAGAGTAAATACGGGTACCCGCGAGCTCATTTTAATCACTCGCGCGCGTGACATCTAACATTCGCCCGCTCTCGACTGCTGTTTTTGCTGTCGCTAGCACTTTTTTATTTTTGTCAGTCGTGGGGTGGGGCTTGCTCTTGTAATAGTAACATCAAATGTCATTGGTTAGTTCCCTTTTTTCCAGAGGTCAGTTGTGATTAGACGCCTGTGATTGTCAATCTAGAGCTGAGGCAAATATATGATTCAGTCACATTGCATATTATGGTTTTTCTGTCAATTAAATTGTATTAATATTGTTTTGTTGTAATATCATGTGTCCCAGTCAAGTGAGACCAAACTATACTTTATACAGGTTTTCTAGGATTTCTTATAAGTAAATGCACAGGTATGACCTTCACCCCGGCCCCTCTGTCAATTTTAAGAAATCAATGTGGCCTGCGAGACAAATAGTTTGCCCACCCCTGATCTAGAGAGAGGCCAAAGAGCCAGCCAATGAGCTATTTTACTCTCAGCCATTGAATGCTGTTGCGAGCAAGCTTCTGCAATAAGTTGTGTTCTCACCCTCCACTTTGTGATTACTGTTCTTTGCATGCATCCACCAAACTCTAGCAAATTATACTGATTTGAAGGTCGTGCAAGCACATGGTTATGCGAAGATGCCTCTGGTCTACCTCTCAGTTGGCAAGGTGTCCGTGTTGAAGGTGCCACCCATACTATCACAGCTGTTGTGTGAAAAATTGCACATTAATGACAGAGCATTCATGGCAGCAGGTCAAGCTGGTGCGGCCTTGCACAACCATGGCGGTGTTGCAGGTGTACCTGCTGAAATGTATAAGCAAACAGCTTTTTCTATTGATTGGTCTCAAAGTTCTGGGAGGCAAAGGTGCACTCAGTAGCTTTCAGATCTTGAATACCCCGAAGCCCAGGTCTAAGGTCACGTTGAGGATTGGCGAGTGGGCCGTAAGGCAAGTACTGCTTCTTGTGTGGCGAGCAGTCAAGAAGGCGGGATGTGTGCCCTGGTGGCTCAGAGGCTCCTCCCCTTTCTCTCTCCTGGGGCATTGCAGAACTGAGGCCTCCGCCCAAGAGCCAATAGCTAGAGAATTTCCTTTGAATGAAAATAGAAGAACTGCCCACAAAAATTATTATGTCAGGCGTTGCCTCTATGGTAAGAGTGGAATTCTGTGTCTCAGCGCTATGCAACCTCTGCCCGCCCGAGGTCGTCTAGCGAGAGGTGCATCCTTTTCGCCTAGTAGAAGAAGGTAGCTTCACGGGAGGCCTCGCTCCTTGGTGTGCCAGTGCCTGTGCTGTAGGCTCCAGGTCCTTCCTAGCAAGAAGCCCTTATAAATACTCTAGAGTGTTGCATTTTGACCTCCTCTCGCTTCAGTGAGTTGTTAGGCCTCCACTCTTTGAGCCAGCCACTGCATTTAGATGAGCACTAGTATAGGCCTCCCCTTGTTTAGAGTTCTCCCCTTTTGGAAGCCTTGCTCCTAGGGCCCCCAAGTTTATTAGCTTGAAAGATTAAACTGCAGTTAAAAATAGCTGACTTTTATTGCATGATATACAGATGTTCTTTTTCAGCTTATTAAATTGTAAATCGATAGTTCAGAGAAGAGATCATGTATAATATGTGCATATATGTACATGGATGTGTTGACAAAAACAAATCCAGGTCAGTTTTCTGATAACCAATCGTTGATAGCAAAAAAATGTGCATTGGCATATCTTAATAGTGTGACAATTTCATATACGTACATTTTATTATAAATTTATTATATGTTTCATACCCATAAAGTCGCAGCCTTGACAGGTATTTCCTATCTTGGGAGTATGGAGGGAACTACATCCATGAATTATGAATCAGATACAGTATGTGTTGAGATCTCGATCCCACCTCTCATTTTACAGGCGCATGCTGATTTGAAACCAGGACAGTTTCTTATATGAAGAACCATGAAATATTCAGTAACTGAAATGGAGTACAGTTATTAATGATGTACGTGAGTGCAATATCTCTCCCGTGCATCAGGGGTAAGTTCTGAAACAATAAAACAGCACCCGAAGCCCAGAGTTACACATGTGTGAGTTCAAAATGAACAGAAAACAGATCACCTGGCAAATAGATGAACAGATTTGTATAAGCTTATTAACTGCTATACATTTCTGTAATTTGTACAGTTAATTACTGTACATCGTTCAGTATTATACTCCTAATTCTCTTCACTGTAAGTAACTGTGATTCCCTTTGCATCATGGACATTTTCTGTGACATCAAACACCATATACACCATATTTTTGAAATTTGGTCTATGTTACTGAATTTTTTGTTGTGTGTGTATGTCTCTATAGCAATGAAAAACTTTTTTTCCTATCGTTATTAGCACTAATAAGGGAGTTTTTAGAGGGCGGAAAATTGATTCTTTATTTTTCTGTTATTTCTTATGGGGAAAAAATAATCGGAGATACGAGCAATTTGAGTTGGTACAAAAATTAAAAGAAAGTTAATTTTTTAATCTTGTTTTTAGTTTTCCTTATTTTCGTACATTTGGTTTGCCCTACACTACAGTAAAACCTTGAGATACGAGCATAATACTTTCCAGGAACTAGCCCATAACTCAAATTGTGTGTGGATGTTCCCTCCCGTGTCTTCCCGAGTTTCAGAGTCTATGTCTTTTCAGTTGGCCTGTAGCATGAGAGATTATTTTTGTCTTTTTTATTTTTATGAAAAAATAACATAGTTAGGTTTATGGCTACATTTTTACTTTTAGCATTAGTTTGTTATCAGTTTTTTATGGAATTGAATATTTACTGCAATTTGTGTGTGTGTGTGTGCATGTGTGCCCGCTATGTTTTAAATAAAGTTTAAAGTTTGTGTATTTATAAGATGTGCCTTTTTAAAATGTGTAATTTCTACTTCTCTGTGACAAAGTGGATGGTGAGAAAAGTTGGCGTAAATCCCGTCAGTCAGCGTCTGTGCCCGCGGTGACCCGTTAGTCTGCGCCTGAGCCAGCTCCAGATCTGCTGTGCCGAAGGAGAAGGCGTAAGAGGAAGAGGAGGACTTCCACAGCTCCTCCGGTGCTCCTCGCCCTGATGCTCCTCGCCCTGCCTGCCTCTCCAGAGCTCCTCGACAACCATATTTTTTTGTGGGTGGTATAACACCAGCTTGAGGGCGGGTGGGACAAAGGAGGCAGAGCCTCCGGAGCTAAACTATGTCCTTGAGTTGCCCCGGCATCCTCTGGCGCCGCCCTGGAAGGCTGCACTGCCCCGGGGCCCCTGATCCTCCGACGGCACCCTGGAAGGCTGCACCCCCATGACCTCCTGATCCTCAGGTGCCGCCCTGGTCCTCCTTGGCCCCGGCACCACCCTGGAGACCACCCTGAATCTGTAATCACCGGTCTCCAGGGTGCCCGCCCCCCACCCTACTCTGGACTTTTTACGGCGCAAGGTCGTGCCTTCCGGGAGGGGGGAATAATGTCACAGCACCGTCTACTGGGACTCTTATTTTGCTTTCTTGTTGGTCACAAGTTGTTGTCATCAGTTGCCATGGACACTCACCACAGCTGTTTGTCATTTGTTAATCACTGTTAGTTCTCCTTGTGAATTTAGTTCTCCTCGTTCATTCCTAAGTTGTCAGTTGTTGTTCATGTATACTCCATGTTTGTTTCAACCTAGAGTTTGCGTTTGCCACATGTTAGTGTTCACTGCTGTTACATCACCCTGCATTCCTTATTAAAGTTCCATTGGATCATCATTTGTATTCGTTCTTGCCTAACCCGTGACAGTTATTAATGTTTCGTTGGTTCTTTCTTGTTTTTGCATGAGTTCATAATTTCTTTGTATTACAGCTTGGCCACACAATTACTATCCAATTACTATGTACTATTACACAACTATGCTGTGCTTAGAACATTGTTTTAATAAAGGGCGAAGACTTCAATTTTCCTAGTCTGCACTGTTATCTAAATTAATTTGCCATATTTGAGTGAATTTAAAGAGGTCACCTTTATTGAGATCGTTGAGTTCATTCAAAACATTCTCTCAAGACAGAGAAAGATGAGCAAAGTTTCTACACATTCTGAACTTGAATTATGAGTCTTGAACAAAAATTGAGTCATCAGGCAATTTAGCTTGACATTGACTTAAATCACCTCTCTGAAAGCACTATCAAATCCAATTCAATGTAATATTCACGAAATATCCACATTTATTAAGATCTCAGATAGACAGCAGTTTTGCTGTAAGGAGAAAAATACAAAACATGAAGAAAACTATAAATTTCTACTCTGTTTCATAAAAAGTGTACCATGTCCCTGTCCTTGTCTCAGAGTTTAGCACCAAAAATTAACTGCATCCCACGATCTCAAGCACATTAAGGATCCAGCATGCTTTCGGGCCTCATTAATGCTGGAACATCTGCAGTTCACTCACACTCAACCCATGGGACACCAGTGGACGTCTTTAAACAAAAGACGCCTGGTAGAAGAATAAAGGTTCGCTGAATTTCCCTCCTTCTTTTTAGTGCTTTAGTGGATGCTGGGAAACTGTCTGTTTCCATAACTGGCAAAAGTGACATAAGAAGTGACAAAACTTGAGATTGACCAGCAGGGTAGTATGTGGAAATAAGAGAATGCAAGATACTGTATTTTTTTCTATTGCCAATTAATTAGTACCATAGGGAGACGAAAATGAATTAGAATCGGTCATGAGAGTGTTTATCAAATCTTTTTACAGGGCCATTGATGTAAAACAAGACCGGTTGAAAGCTTGTATGTGAAGTAAATTAATGTTTGTGCTATTTATTCTGGCTCCCAATTTATGTCTACCTGTCAAGATGATTATATTGTAAACCACTGGTCATCTGCCGGTTTACTGCTCTGATAGAATAAATCTGTTTCACAGTTGTCTGCTCTGTTGGACCAACTGTCTACAGACAGCCTTCCTAAGCAATGTTCACATTGATAATGATTTGAAGTTACTGAGTGTCATTCCTTTTCTTTCTTCCTTAATTTATTTTTGTTTATTGACTTTTTTTATTTGCATTGGCATGTTCTGTTGTAACTATTTGTTTTCAGTAGCTCCTCTTTATTCTTCAATACACTCAGTATTGGGGTTGAGATCTGGTGACTGTGGGGGCCATTTTAGTACAATGAACTCATTGTCATGTTCCAAAAAAAAAAACATTTTGAAATTATTCAATCTTTGTGACATTGTGCATTATCCTACTAGAAGTAGCCATCAGAGGTGGTGGTCATAAAGGGATGGACATGGTCAGAAACAATGCTCAGGTAGGCCGTGGCATTTAAACAATGCCCAATTGGCACTAAGGGGACTAAAGTATGCCCAAACACTTTACAATCCCCCACAACATTACACCATCACCACCAGCCTGCACAGTGGTAACAAGTTATGACGGATCCATGTTCTCATTCTGTTTACGTCAAATTCTGACAGATATCGAGACCTATCAGACCAGGCAACATTTTTTCCAGTCTTCAACTGTCCAATTTTGGTGAGCTCATGCAAATTGTAGCCTCTTTTTCCTATTTGTAGTGGAGATGAGTGGTACACGGTGGGGTCTTCTGCTATTGTAACCCATTCGCCTCAAGGTTGTGCGTGTTGTGGCTTCACAAATGCTTTGCTGTATACCTCGGTTGTAACGAGTGGTTATTTCAGTTAAAGTTGCTCTTCTATCAGCTTGAATCAGTCGGGCCATTCTCCTCTGACCTCTAGCATCAACAAGGCATTTTCGCCCACAGGACTGCCATACACTGGATGTTTTTTTCCTTTTCACACCATTCTTTGTAAACCCTAGAATTGGTTGTGCGTGAAAATCCCAGTAACTGAGCAGATTGTGAAATACTCAGACTGGCTCGTCTGGCACCAACAACCATGTCACGTTCAAAATTGCTTTAATAACCTTTCTTTCCCATTCTGACATTCAGTTTGGAGTTCAGGAGATTGTCTTGACCAGGACCAACCCCTAAATGCATTGAAGCAACTTCCATGTGATTGGTTGATTAGATAATTGCATTAATGAGAAATTGATCAGGTGTTCCTAATAATCCTTTAGATGAGTGTGCATATTACTATTAGTATTATTATAATGGTTTTTACAAAACATATTTTGAAATAATTGCTAAAAAACAATTATACAGTTAATTAAACATAAAAATATACTTATGTATAATATTATTATATTTAAATTATAATTTATGTTTAAATAATATTAGCATTCCACATACTGTATATTCAATGACCTTTTGCAATACACGAGGGAAACATGCAGAACTGTCACTGATTTCAGCTAAAATCTTTCAAGTTAAAATTTTCAAACTAGAATTTTGCATCCTCTTACATCTGACATGCATGTGAATTCACTCTCAAATAAAAAGACTTCCTTTCAATGTATTGACCGGTGACACTTGGACTTTGATGACTGTCTTTTGTTGGCACAGAGATTAGCAGAGATTGAGCTGATAACAGGAGAGTGATCGGTTAATTCACCTGCTCTCACGTCTACCATATCACCAAGAGAACAAAACTTTGTCCTCCGCTTTTTTCACATCAGTCCCGCACCAGTTTTGCACTACAAATGTGTGACTTCAATGCTAAAACTTGTGTAGAAAAGTGCAGTCAATTTGGTTCCGTCACTATGTTTAAATCATTGCTGTCCTTGAATGAACATCATTCTTCACTGAACAGGAAAAGCACCCCCCATGTACTTTCAAGAGAACTAAATGTACTGTTTCTCCAGCTAAAATGATCATCTATCAAGCTGAGGAGAGAAAAGGAGGCTAATGAACAAAAGGCAATCATGAATAACAAGACGGCTTGGAGACTAAGCAGACAAAGGCATAACATAGAATGGGCTTCCTTTCATAATCCATTTGTGTCAGAACAAAGCTTGACCTTGACAGTTTGTTGAAACTACAGTCACGGTTGACGAGAGGAACCATACAGTGTAAGGTGGAATATAAGTCAATTTCTTTGCCCCGACTGACATCCGCTACGTACTGTTACTCGGGTGTCTGCACACAACTGAAAGTCAATAGTCTCATTTCACCAGAATCAGAGTTAGGAAGATATTCAGACACATCCAGGAAGCTGTTAATTATTGCTGACAATACCAAAGTACCAAGAGGGAAGATGAGAAGATCAAGTTGAGTGAAATTATAAATCACAGAGGAAAAGTGAGACAGGATAACATGAAATTAAGACATGGTATGAATACTTTATGAGTTGGTGAAGTTTTAAGAAAATAGCATTCACCTTCGACTGAGACTATATGTTGACAACTGTTACAAATGGTACTAACAGGCAGAAATCCAAATGCTTGTCTTTAATAAGAGTAGTCGTACAGGCAGGGGTAATCAGGACAGGCAGAGAACATACACAATACCAGGCAAGGGTCAGAAAGGCAGGCAGACAGAATCAGGTACGATAATCCAGGCGGGGAAGTCAAGACAGGCAGATAACATACACAAGCTATAATCCAAGCACAGGTCGGGTGGGCAGACAGAATCAATGACGGGTAAACTGCAGAAATGGTAACAGGCGATCAGGCAAAGGAATAAACGCTCAGAAACGTTAGCAATGCTAGAACAAGACTTTGCAATGTGTGTGCATGGTTTAATAGTTGACGTACTTGTGAAGCTACTTATAGTCGGTAGAATCATTAGGGTTTTCTTAAACATCTCTCTCAATGTTTGGCCTTGTTTTTAGTTAAAATATCTAAACATTCAAAATACATTTACTTTTCAAACAGAAGTACTCAAGAAATGTTGACCTATTTAAATGTGAACTTGCTGCTGCCAATATATTCATAACATGCTGCTGTGAGCAAGATATGCTACTGTGGTACAACATAGTGTAGTTTAATTACTTGTGGCAGATCTATACAGGCAGAGCTTGGGAAGGTGGAGTGTTTTGAAACTGGTACAGCAAATGCTGACCAAGTATTTGAAGACGGAGCAGCAAGCTCATTGATTACTGACACAACAGGGACCAATCAACTGTTCCCTGTAGTGAATGATGTCATTGCAAGCAGAGGACCTATCAGTCTAGAGTTTAATGACATAACTTTTTATTTCAAAGAATCGTGGCCAATTTCGCATAAAGGAATAGAATTAGTGTATTCCCACTTGCTTTGAAATTTACCATATTTGTGTTACCTACATGGAAACAGTGTTTACCTGTTTGGATATGCCGCTCTGCTCAGATTCTCAGGGTTTATCCCATCGCTCCTTTATTTTCCAATCAAGCCCTTGAAGAGGAATCCATCTGAAATTTCTATCTAGAAATGAAAGTATAAGCATTTTATCGATGCGGTTCTAAATGACTGCTCTCTGACATATCCCTTGATTGATGATATTAAAGAACTAGTGAGAAGAGGGAAGTAAGTGAGCAAAATAGATTGAGAGAGGGGAGAGAAATCATTAGACTGTTCAAGTCTCCTGTTGATGTGGCCGTACACAGTTTAAGGCTAAAACATCCTTGAATGGTTTTCAGACTGCCAAGCATTTGCATTCACATTTTTGACATTTCTTTGCTTTTTTCGTTTTGTTTAACTGCCTTCAATATATAACCATGATGATGGATTGGGTGAATTTAGCAAATTGTAACAATGACATATACATGTATACCATATTTTATACGTACAGAACATAGATGCATAGTTGTATACCTCAATTTATACATACAAAACATCTTATTTTCTTCTGCATTACAAATAAAGAGTTTTTTTATCAATTAGTATTAAGAGGTGACAGATTGTGCTAAATTGTCATGAGAAGAAAAATGTCACAATGCTTACAATCTTTATGGTCCTTAAAATTGACTTCATTTTCTTTATGCAAGATTTTGTTTTCCTTTTATTTTTTAGGGTGAAATATAATATGACCCAAAAATTTCTCAATAGATTTTGTTGGGATTCATCTGGTTTCACAGTACCGGTGGATTGTGAAATTAGCAAATGTAATGCACTGTGAAAAACTTGAGCCTTTACAGACCATGAAATGCAACATTTTGTTTCATTGAGGTCTGGTGTTTCACTTGATTGTTAGCCTTCGATCAGCAATCCTCCCTCAGCACATCCCGACAATCCATCGCAGCAGTCCTCCAATGTGTGCTTGTGATCTGGGCTGGAGTCCAGCGTCATAGAGTGGTGTGTGTTGAATGAGAGACACCATAACCTCATTGCCCACAAAAACAAATAGATACGAGCATATATACAGGTTCTGGTCATATAATTAAAATATAATCAAAAAGTTTATGCATTTCACAAATTCCATTCAGAAAGTGAAACACGTATATTGTATACAGTACATTAATTACACACAGACTGATATATTTCAAATGTTTATTTCTTTTAATTTTGATGATTATAACTGACAATTAAGGAAAATCCCAAATTCAGTATCTCAGAAAATTAGAATATTACTTAAGACCAATACTTAGAAATCTTGGCAAACTGAAAAGTATGAGCATGTACAGCATGAATTACTGTTGTAAGTCAGTTATAATTATCAAAATTAAAAGAAATAAACATTTGGAAAATATCAGTCTCTGTGTAATGAATGAATATAATATACAAGTTTCACTTTTTGAATGGAATTAGTGAAATAAATCAAATGTTTGATGATATTCTAATTATATGATACATCAGTACAAGATAACATGTCAGACTACACACTGATGTTCCGACTGATTTTTGATCTGTACCTGGTTTGTTTTTGCACAAATTTTGCCCAGCCAGATGGCACTTCCATTTCCTTTTCTTCCACTTTTTGAAGAAAAGACAAAACATACAAGAGAGAGAAAAAAAATCAAGGCAATGAGATATTGGGCCACAGATATTGAATGTTGGTCACTAGGTAAGCATTGTTTAAAGCCAACTTTACACTTTGAATCCAGCTAATGAGTCCCTCTGGATGACCCTCCATCGTTTGCTGAGTTTGAATTTCCTCAGTAGGAATGAAGCAACCTTTATCAGCCTGACAACGTGCATACTAAGCCTGCATGTGTGTGTGTGTGACAACAGAAAAGACCCTGAAATCCATTACTGAATTTTTCTTTCTCAGACAACCTTGGCGAATTTATCTATTCTAAAGCTTTCTGAGTCGCACAGTTTAGTCCTACCAGCAATTTCTTTTAGTCAGCGATAACTGCGCAGCCATACCTTTTGGTTGAGATCAAAAAGACATGGGCCTCTTAGAAATAGAAAGGAATTGTACAAAGAACACAAACTGACGTGTGATATACAGCCCAAACCCGACAACTGAAAACTTCCCGCAGCATGTATGTCTCAATCTTAGAGCTTTATAATGTGAAATGGCAAAGCTCGGATATCCTGTAGAGATGAAGGGTTCCCTGCTCAGTGTGTCTGTAATGAGACCCCATGACACTGCGGTACCATGAGCCCTCTTGGTTTGTGATAACACATATATGCCTGCTGGCGGTCTCCACAACCCAACGTAATTGTCACATCAGATGAGCGTCCTATTGACCTAGCGGTGAAGGGTTGATTTTCAGTGACGTGATGTTTTTGACATTGTATCTGTTACTGTAGAGAAATGGGCATGACATTTCTTTGGTAATCTCTCTTTCTAGCTCCCTTGTTTTTTTTTTGTTTTTTTTACCAAGGTCAAGGACAACAACCAACTAACGTTTTACATATTTTGGAAAAAAATAAGCTTTTAAAATGTATATTTTATTTTTTTTATTTTTTTGTTAGTATTTTTTTAAAAGCTTAATTTTTTCCATCTTTTCTGGGGTTGAATTGGCTGGAGGTTTGGCTTTTTAGTTTCAGCACGTAGATGCTGTAATTTTACCATTTTTCTACAAACAATCAACTTTCTGTCACGGCTCTGTCATTATAGTTGGGTCTCTTCGAGTGTCTGTTGACGGAGCCTGACACTGCCCCTTTAATTGTGTCTTGTCCTTGTGAACCCCGCCCATCTTGTTACCTCTTTCCCTTGAGTGTTGTCAGCTGTTCACAGCTTGTTACCCTTCCTCATGTGTTCCTTAAATACTCCTCAGTGTTTGCTGTCTGGTGTTGCGTCGTTGTCATCAGTTTATCATTCTTGTTGTTCCTGATCTGTGTTCTTGCCGTGTTCCAGCCCTTGTTCCTGGTTTGTGTCACGTTATAGTTTAATCTGGTTAATATCATGTTTTCCCCCCTCGTGGGTTTTGCTTTACATTTATGTTTGTTATGTTCTTTTGTGATAATAAATTCCTCTTCACCCTGCACTTGAGTCCTTCCCCTGTTCGTATCGTGACAGAACGACGCAACCATTGTGGACTCAGCGGGTAGAGGATATTTATTTAATTCTTTTTATTTTTTTTTTCAAATTTTCATTATGGACTTCTCCTCGTTTTTAGCCAGACCATCTGTCCTGGATCAGATGTTTCAGAAGATTAACGCTGAGTACTTTCGTCAGCTGGGGACTGATGTGCGACAGCTGGCTTGCACTTTTCTCCTTAAGATGGAGGATCTGGACTACACCGAGGCCGATCTCAAGGAGGCATTCAATCTTTGCCTTGATCGGCCTCTGGTTTACTGGGACTTTGATAAACTGGAGAGTCTCAGTTTTTTGGATTTTGTGGGATATGTCCATCAAAGGGAACAGGAGACAGTCCCCAAACGAACTTTCCCATCCACAAACCGCCATGCTACGCCATCTATGGTCAAAGATAACTCTGACTCCACGGTGACCCATAAACGTAGGCGGGGAAGGAGAAGGGCTGCCGTCCCGGAGGCCGCCTTCCCAGAGCCCGCTGCCGGCCCGGAGGCCGCCTTCCCAGAGCCCGCTGCCGGCCCGGAGGCCGCCTTCCCAGAGCCCGCTGCCGGCCCGGAGGCCGCCTTCCCAGAGCCCGCTGCCGGCCCGGAGGCCGCCTTCCCAGAGCCCGCTGCCGGCCCGGAGACCGCCTTCCCAGAGCCAGCTCGTTGCCTTCGGAAGCGGAGAAGGAGGAGGAGAAAGACATCCTCCGGTCCATCAGTTCCAGAGGCCCCGCCGGTGTTGCTCGTCCTGCCGGCGCCCCGTGCGCGCCCCGCGCTGCCGGCGCCCCGTGCGCGCCCCGCCCTGCCGGCGCCCCGTGCGCGCCTCGCCCTGCCGGCCCCGCCGGTGCTGCTCGCCCTGCCGGCGCCCCTGAGACTGCTCGCCCTGCCTGCACCTCTAGGTGACCCTGAACGCTTGCGGTCGGACCCTGAACTCTTGCGGCCTGAACTGCCGGCACCGCCCACGCTGTTCACCCCTCTGGTGCCGCCTGACCCGCCAACTTTGCCTGAGCCCGCCTGGCTCACCCCTCCGGCGCCGCCTGACCCGCCAACTTTGCTTGAGCCCGACTGGCTCACCCCTCCGGCGCCGCCTGAACTGCCGGCTTTGCCTGAGCCAGCCTGGCTCACCCCTCCGGCGCCGCCGGACCCGCCGGTATGGACTGAGCCCACTGGGCTTGTTCCCCCTGGACTTTTTTTTTTTTTATTATCAAGGACTGTTGTTGCTTGTTTTAGTTTTTTTCTGCTTGACTTGTTCTCCCTCCCTCCCCTGTTTCATGTAATATTTGTTCCCCTGTCTTCGTTGATTTGTTTGTTCTGTGGTCTGTTTCAGTTGCCTTGTGTTCCATTTAGGGACGCCAGGTGGCGTCCCTTTAGAGGGGGGGGGGGGGGGGGGGGGGGGTAGTGTCACGGCTCTGTCATTATAGTTGGGTCTCTTCGAGTGTCTGTTGACGGAGCCTGACACTGCCCCTTTAATTGTGTCTTGTCCTTGTGAACCCCGCCCATCTTGTTACCTCGTTCCCTTGAGTGTTGTCAGCTGTTCACAGCTCGTTACCCTTCCTCATGTGTTCCTTAAATACTCCTCAGTGTTTGCTGTCTGGTGTTGCGTCGTTGTCATCAGTTTATCATTCTTGTTGTTCTTGCCGTGTTCCAGCCCTTGTTCCTGGTCTGTGTCACGTTATAGTTTATATCATGTTTTCCCCCCTCGTGGGTTTTGCTTTACATTTATGTTTATGTTCTTTTGTGATAATAAATTCCTCTTCACCCTGCACTTGAGTCCTTCCCCTGTTCGTATCGTGACACTTTCTCTACGGCTGACAATTCAAATGTAATATTATGGCTAAATATATTTCCATTTTTGCTATTTTATTTTGTCTCTAATATTTAATCCCATGTATGAGACAAATATTTACTTAGCAATACAGTGGAGTTCACTTATCTCGACTCGACTGGTTAACACGCCAATACTATTATGTCAACATTTTTGAAGTAGAACCGCCAAACTCCTTATTTGTCTTAACATTCTCTTATTGGTTATGTCGATTCTTTTATGTCGCCGAACCCTAATACCTCGAGCACAAAAGAGGGACAAATTCGCCACTTCACATGGTTATCTCGTGACTAATGATCGTACCTAGTTCACTGCGCATGCGCTGAGTTTGCGTTTCACGTGGATCGCGGTCCATATGGTCGCTCTGTCATTAACGCCTCAGTGACGCTTCACTCACAGTGCCGTGCAAACTCAGAAGAACACGCGGAAGTGGCGGAAAAAAATCAAGCCATGAAGGAGTTAGCATCACTGTCCAGGAATTCCCAGATCACACTGACATCGACAAAGACGTCATTACTGATAGAAGCCTAGAAGCATTTGTTTTCAAGCAGACCGTTAAAGGCAAAAAGCAACAAAGCATTTTAGAGTTTATAAAGAAACCATAGTAACCGCGTGTACAATACTATTCAGAACTGTGTCCAAGCGAAATGACTGTTTTGAGCGAATGCGTTTATGTGTGGTTGTGACTGTTTACGCTGTGAGCGATTATTGTGTTTGCAATGTTGGAGAATGTAATTAAAGGTTTGTATCGAGAATTGAAGGTGTTTTTTATTGTATACTGGTAAATCTCTGCTGTTGGTTGGTGCACATATGCCTTTTGTTGTTAGCAAACATATACAGTGTGTGTACATTTTTATAGCGTGCCGATCGCTTTATCAAATAAATCGGCATATTGGCTGTTGGTTATCTCGATGCTTTTTTGCAACCCAGAGGCCGTCGACATAACCGGATTCCACTGTATTTTATTTTATCTTCCTTAGATGGCACAGCACATGCAAAACAAAGATGGTAAAGCTGGAAGTGAAGCACAAACCATGGAACTGTCATTGAGATGAAAATGGATGATGATGGATTTTTAGCTGGGATTCTAATACTTAACATCTCAAGGATGATCAAGGTTAAAGCTCCATTGGTGCAGCCACCAAAGCTCCTTATTTGTAATAAATTTTGCAATAAATCTATTTTTCATCAATCCATTAGCATGCATATTAATTATGTTTGATGGAAAACTTTTTTGCTGATTGTTAACCCATGAGTTTAGACCCATACCTTTTCATGTTGTTCAGTTTATATCAAGAAGGCAGGTAAAGCTTTAGAAACAATCTACAGTTAGAATCAATTAGCTCAGTCCTTGAAGAGAGTTTGGAGCCCTAGAGGTAAGGATTGATTGTGACACATTGGTTCACCTGCTCTGAGCCTTTAAGAGGCCACAAACAGGTGTCGGCACATGGAGGGAAACTGTCTAATTAAGAACAAAGGATTTTAGAGAGTGTTGTCTTCAGGCATGGAGAGTAATGCCAGATGCTTTACCTGTTTGATGCCTTGAAAACAGTTCTGAGAGTGGGTAGATAGATAGTGAAGAGGAGCTGGTAATTTCACATGCCGAACACTTTGTGTTTTGTTCTAGTCATTGCTGTCCAATGACAATTATGGAGCAACCTAAATTGCAGCTGCAGCTTGATTGATCTTGCCAAATAGTGCTGTGCATATGCTCTCATATATTACCTCTTTTTCCTTACAATATTCAAAATGAAGGTACTTTTTTGCACTCAACGATTCAGTGTTGTAATAATTGCAAACAAACTATGTTATGCGATGTGACTGGTGGTACGCAGATGTATTGCCAAATTAAAGGAATCTACTAATGTACACAAAACATTATGTGAAGGGTAGTAACAAACAGTTAAATACGCTGCTTTGTGTTCACATTAATAGGCAGTTTGATATTACATAATATGCCTTTGTGCTTGACTTTAATTAAATTAACAGCATCAAACAAATTATCACGGAAGTTTTAGTTTAAACTATTAAAACAGTAAGGAAACATTCAATTGAAGAAAAGCGACAGTGAAGGTTTTTTATTCAAAACAAATGCTATTCTTTTGAACTTAGTAGTTATCAAAGAATCCTGAAAATGATGTATCATGGTTTACACAGATTAATAATATTAATCAGCACAACTGCTTTCATCAGTGATTTAATTTTCTTGAGCAGCAATTCCTCATATCGGAAGGATTTCTGAAGAATGTTGAATTCAGCTTTGCCATCACAGGAATAAATTGCAATTAAAAATAAAACCTATTTAATGTAATACAATTTCACAATATTACAGCTTTTACTGTACTTTGATCAAACAAATGCAGCCTTGGTTAGACTTCTTTCAAAACATATAATAAATCTTCCCAACCCCAAACATTTGAATTGTAGTGCAAATAGTATAGTTAAGAAGACTAATTAATCATTTGACCTTAACAAACAATGCATCTTCAAACCTCATTGTTCATTGTGAACGTTATGCACATGTTAGAATGCCTGCTAGATTTCTTATCCTTATTATTAATATGTGTGTCTATTTTTCTCCTCAACAGCTTTTATTTCTCCACAGGAGAGTCTGAAACATCAGTATTTGTCTCTACTATTGACTAGAATATTCATTCAGCTCTGACAATGATGCAGCTACAGAATATATATTTGAGGGTAAATCAACAACAGTTTTTTTCCACAGACAGACTTTATAGCATGTGTGGCTATTCTACGCTGCTATTTTTCCTTTCTTATCAGCATTTGGTGACAAGTAGTCAACAGGGTGCACATACTGCCAAATGCACTCTCAAAATCGATCCAATGTTTGAAAATCGAGACCTTGGCGACAATTTCCCACCTTGATGATGCAGTTAGTGTCATGCTGTTATAAACACTGACCTGAGGAGGGCAGTATGGATCTGATTAACAACGCTTAGACTGTTTGTTCTACTAGTGGACACAGACAAGCTTGTAAAAAACTAGATCCCTCTAGCGTATCCTCTTCCTGGATACAATCAGTGGAGAATATTCTGCTGTTATTGTGCTGCTGGCCTGTGCTGCTAAATAATTGATGGGATTCTCGTGGGCAAAGCTTTGTGTGTGTTTGGAGCGCTAGAACAGTCACTTTGATGGAGGACATTCACTGGCTGTTGTTGAAGTGTGTGTGTGTCTGTGTAAGCCTGACTCATCAAACAGCAGAACAAACACGTGGATTTAAACATTTGCTCTGCTTTATAAACATGCTAAAATGTAAATTGCTTGGGAGACACCCATTCAGATGTGTTCTTTTTGATCCGGGCTGCAGCATCTGCCTACGCTAAAAAAATATATACCATTTTGTGTATATATATTTGAACGGAACAGATTGAAAACAAGTCATGGCCTGAAGCTACTAAAGCCTGAAAGAGAAATTAGACATTGTGGAGACAATGCAGATTTCACATTTCTTAATTAAATACTATTTAGTGGCACAGGAAGTGTGTTTGCACACAAACTGTTGAATCAGGAGCCAAAAGGGCCACATTTATATACAGTGGCCATCCATTGTATGTAAAATGTCATATGAATATGCATAGACCCTAATCCAATTTTATTTAAATCAACATTATTAATTAATCTGCTATTTATCATATTTATGTAGCCTCTGCTGCGCAAAAAGGGGCAGTTTCATTTCAAATACGGCAACATCATTCACCATTATCAGCATAACCTTTTCTTACCCCAAGCTTTCAGATGAAATGAAACTGTTTTCCATGTTACTTCTGTCAGAAAAGCTAGATTGTGCATTAATATTTCATCTATGAAGAGTACTAGTAAATTACGCCGGTGTCCACATTTTCAGACGCAATCAAAAACCTTTTCTTTGTTAGTTTTTAGAACATGGTAAAGGACTAAACACAGCCCTTTCTGTCACTTCCATAATCAGTCAAGAGACAAAACATGATATTGTTTGACTGATGAGCTCTCAAAACACTAAGTTAAGATTCACAGTTACAATGATATTGCATTAGATGCAGAGTTAAAAATGCACTGCTTAATTTTAATGTGACATCTGGGAGCTAATTATAACAAATATACATTCATAAGGACATGTTGAGGGCTGAGAATAAAGGCAGACGGCCCAGATGCGGCCCACATGCTGCATGTTGAGTGTCTGTTGACTTCAACAGTGCTCTCAGTGTTTAGCTAATTATCCCGTTCAATGATTTCTCCATTCTAATCTTCTTCATTCAAGAGATGAATATCGTGTCTCATAACTGGACATACATCAGATCAGTTCACAGGAAACCAACCGCTGCTGCTTAGCAATGCAATTAGCATCGCTCTTCTGGACATGTCAAAGGTCAGACAAATGTTAGTTTTTGAACAGCATGTCATCAGCATCTCAGCTGTTACTCATTATATAGTTAATGTGGATTAGCTGGAAGATTTCTAGGCGGTTTAGTCTAGTTTTAATCTGCTTACCAAATATAATATTTGTGTTAGCAAATTGCTAATGGCAGTTAAACATGCTGAAACTGATTGAGCCATGGTGCTTGTGTTATGTGAATCAAGATGACAACATCTGATGCTCTTAACAATATGTAGTACCTAAGGTTTGTTGGTCAGGGAAGGAAAAGGTGGGAACCGGCAAATAATCAAAACAAAAATGAAGTGGCAGCCCCTCACGGACTGCAGCACAAACAAAAACAAAACATACTGTCACAGTGTCGTCGTGTTCCACTTCCGGGTCCTGTCTGTGTATTCTTATGTGCCCTTGTTTCACCTGTCTTGTTAATCACTTATCTTGTTAGTCATGTCAGCTGTTACCCATCTCCTCTTGTATAAATCCCTCTCGTGTTATGTGTGCATGCATGCAGTCCTTCATTCCTTCCATGTTTGCACTGAGAGAGTGTCGTTTTCTTTACCTTTAAAGCATTTTGTTTTTCGTTTATTAATAAAGTGAGTTTCCGTTTGAACCTGTTGATCCTCGTTGATTTTCCGCATCGCTCACGTTCCTTAAGTGCTAACACAGGCACAGTCCTCCCTCATCCTTCACTGCCATTGCTCATTTTATGCTCCCGGAACTCCTCTGGGAAATCTTGATAATGGCCGGGGTACCCCGCCAAGGGTCGTGGTGGCCGCAGTACCTGGGGGTAAGTACAGAAAGGTGAGAGAAACGAGGATGGAAGCAGAGAAAAGAGATGGGAGAGAGGGAAAAAAATCGTTGAATTCTCAAAATGCACCGCCATCCAAATGCATGCGCTGGATCGCCCTCGGTGGATGGCCCTCTGACTCCCTAAGAGTTAAGTGGCAGTCCCTCATGGACGACTGCCGCACAAACATAAACAAAACACAACATCAAGGCCTGACCTGATCCTCTCATCTTTCACTGTTGTTGCTCCTCCTTTTATGGTCCTGAAGCTCCTCCATGAAAACTCGAGTGTGTGTAGGTGACATTCATTAACACTCACGCCACCGGCCTCACTTTGTTCTCATGGCTGTCTGGCTTGTCCTGCTTGCTACCCAGCTTTTACCATTTGTTTGCTGAACTAAATATGGCATATTTACATTCTAGGCTCATTAGAAACACGTGCCTCTACCTACTGTATATTTTTGCAAAATTCACTGCCGTTTACTTCTGAAATGATCATTAAAACAACTAGAACTTTTATTCCTTTTCCTTCAAATTATAATTCCAGGGGCAGATTATTAATGTTAATTTTCAAGCTTTCATTGCACAATACTGCTATAACCTCAAAACAATTTCACCATAGTTTATCGTTTGTTAACTGATACATATGGATGTTTGCATCACATAAACAGTATATTTATGGCTTTCCTGATGTGTTAAACTTGCTCGTCAACTGCTACAGATTTTCACTGATTTGGATTACTGAGTAACAAGACATATGAAACATGAGTCATGATAAGATGTTTTGTAGAAGCAAGCTAAAATGACATGGTTGCTTCAACCAATGTGTTTTTATTACATTTGCTTTTGTTAGAACCATTGATTAGTGTTGGTGGTACATTATTTTCAAACGCAATAGAGCATTTACCTTTAAGTGTCACTCAGTTGACATTTCACTTGGAAAGTGTAGTGAAATGATCAAGAAGCAATGTAATATAATTTATTTCAGAAATGTTGCCCCAGGTACGTTTTCCAATGAGACACATAGCATATATGCTACACATATTCACCAGGTGGATGTGTTGGTATAAACGGCAGTTCTGTTGACTGTTTTAAAATGTTCATTTTTGACTTGATATTCTCCATGCTGGTTGGTGACCTTCCTGTGAGGAGTCTTGCTAGGTTAGGGTTCAGCATCTCTCATTTTCAAAACCCTCTTATTCAATCAATTATTTCTTCTTGGGGTCCTTCATTATAGCATTCTGGGTTTTAATTAACAGTCTCCTGGTAATTACACAATCTAAGAGTAATTAGGGACGGTGGATGATAAAAGTTAGCCAGCGTAATGGGGGATTAGCAAACACGCAGCGGAACGGCTGCCGTCTCTGAAACCAAACCCTCATTTAGAGCTAATTTAGTAATGGCAGTCCGCCTCATGCTGAGAAAAGCAAGAGGCGTTTGACATTTTTAATCTATACTCTCTCCATTCTAAACTCATTCTTCAAAATTTTACATTTGTAGCTCTAGAAAGACTTTTTTCCCCTTTAATGAGACATTTAATGTATCCCATACATTAATAAAAAGTGCAATAATGATATGTCATAATGATGTTGTCTTTACTGCTTGTTTATTAGGATAAATTTGAACCTTTTGTTTTTAACTGTGTTGTTTGCTGTGAATTTAACCTTGAACTTTTAATGATAATGTGATTAATTATTTTAATGTTAAAATACTCTTATTGTATCTTATAGTTTGACTTTCTGAAGAATTTAATGCTGTGGCTTGCTTTGTCGTCATTTATTTGGGGTTCTGTTTTTTTCTGTCAAGTCACTTTTATTACATAGTGCTTTATTTGATATAAATTGTCTCAAAAAAAATTCACAGTAACAAATATGAAAATTATTGAATCAATGATGATCAATCAATGATGACACACCAATTCAAATTCTGCTGTTTAGCTGCTCCACAAATGACAATAATGTCATATTGTCAATACAATGCAGTTTAATAACTGTTTGTAAAGTTCATCAACAATAAAATGAGTTAAATTCAGATTAGCAGTTCTATAGAAGGCAACAGTGCCGTTATTCAGTTCAATGTTGATTCAGTTTAGTTAACAGTTACAATTATGAAACAAATTTGATTTAGCTAAAAATCAGTTATGGAGAAATTTCATTATTCAGTTCACATTTTGTGTAGTCAGTGGAAGCCTTTGACTGATTTTACCCATAATACTCCAGTAACCGCTCTAAATATCAAATAAAATTAAATACTGAGGATTTCCCTATAAACAGCTCCTATGTATCGGGTTAGCAAATACTGTGAATATTTGTTACATATACAATTAACCACAATTTTGTGCTGGCTACACTGCCATTTACTTCTTAAAATTTAAAAATGCAATTCTGTTTGATGCCTTCAATGACACAGAAATGACATACTTCATCTTTGACTGGCAACTTTTACATGTGCAACATGTGGAATATCATCTCCGAAGATAACACATTTTTAGACAGAAAATATGATATGAATCACAAGTGTATGTGTAAAAGTCTACCTCTCATAAATGACTTCATAGCATAACTTGGATTTCTGTGATTATTAATCCACAGAGAACAATTGATATACTGTATCATCAGGTACTTGAGACATCTTGAAAAAAGTATAAATCCACATTGCTGTACTCTGTTGTTTCTGACTATTTCTTCATTACATTTAGTCTACAACTTACTACTTCTGCACCACCAACCCCTCACTTTTGTCACTTTCAGACAAAATCTGCACTCTTTCTCATTCCCATCTTTACTCTGTTGCTTCATCCCCTTTTCCTGCACCCAGGCAATACTCATCTCTGGATGTGAATACCGCAACATTTACTTATCTTTCCACTCTCTTCTAGGCCAACGCGTACTATTCTCTCTAACCCTTGGTTAACTGATTTCCTCTGTGAACACCGGTCCAAACTAAGGGCAGCTGAGAGAAAATGGAACAAATCGAAACACCCATCTGACATGAGTATGTATCATTCTCTGCTCTTGACCTTTTCTACTAAATTCCACGTTTCTAAATCTTTGCTAACGCTAAACTTCTTTCCAGCCATCCTTCCACCTGCCCTTTGGATCCAATCCCCTCACATCTACTACAAGCCATCTATCCCAAACTTTTACCAGCACTCACTCAGGGTGCAGTTCTTGGACCCCTTATTTTCTCCATACACCACATCACTTGGTCTTATCATACAGGCACGCGGTTTCTTTTATTATTGCTATGCCGATGACATGCAGCTCTAGCTAGATGATTTCAACTTGATGATCCCATGGTAGCTGTGCAAATCACAAGGTGTCTAACGGTTATCTTGGCATCACATGCATCACATGCAGCTCAACCTGAGAAGGACAGAGCTTCTCGTTTTCCCTGCTAATTCGTCTCTACAGCACAACTTCACCATCCAGATTGGCTTCATTTACCCTCAAGGTCCCCCAGAAATCTTGGAGTGATATTTCAGGACCAATTGAGCTTTAAAGATCCCAAAGACAGCTTGATCATGCATGTTTGCATTGCACAACATCAGAAGGATCAGGCAATTTCTAACTGAGCAAGCAACACAACTTATAGTACAGGCCATGGCCATTTCCAGACTTGAATATTCCAATACTCTTCTGGCCGGACTTCCTTCAAGTGCAATCACCTTCCTACAACTGATCCAGAAGGACGTAGCTCGTCTGATTTTCACCAAACACAGAAGGGCCTATGTCAAACCTCTCTTTATCTCTCTCCCCTGGCTCCGACTTGCAGCTCGCATCCAGAAATTTTTCCAGAAATCTACGATCAATTAATGAGCGATGAGGCGTGGTACAATCAAGAACAATTTCTTGCTTTCACTTTCCTTTAGTTCCTCCATTCTCCAGGCTTACACTACTTCAAGCAATGTTCAAAACTTTGAATTGCGAGCACTCATGTGTACTTTTTTTATGACTGATGCTACTTTTGTTTAGGTTACAATCTTGATTCCCTGAAGAGGGAAAATGATGCTACATCACCCTGCCATGGTTCATGATGTCCTGAACTATTGCAGGGTGATGCAGTGTCTCTGCACTGTCCAAACTGCAGCACTGTACCTACTGGTGATCATTTCACCAAGAAGTGAAAAGTTTCCACTTCAGGGTGTACAGTTTCCTTGTGCAGGGAACTCTGGAGTGGGTAATGGTGTTAACAACCTCAGTTGAGAGACCAGAGTCTATGAGCTGAGCCCACTCAGAGGCCAAGAAAACATCTTCCGCAGTTCTGGACAGGGGTGAAATATTGAACCCCCTGCTCTTGGACAGCAGGTCCCTCCTGATCGGAATTTCCCAAGGAGAGCCATTGAGGAGAGACACAAGATCTGAAAACCACACTCTGCCTGGCTACTGCAACAAGCAACTATCTACTTTTGGGAGAAGAATGGGAGAGTGTGGCATGGTGGGATTTCTGGTGATACAGGAATCTTCGAACTGGATTGAACCAGCGGGAGCACAGGTGAGTTATTGCTGAGGAAAAACCATCAGGGATTCAGGAAACTTTGAGCTGGGTGAGATCTTTGAGGATGGGCTAATCAGGAAAACGTGGGAGAATTTGCAAAGAGACGCAGCATCTTGCTCCCTCTTCAGGGAACTGAGGCTACCCATGTAACGTAGACCTTCTCTTTGAAGGGAACTTGCACTGTTTCAATTGCTATGGGAACGATCTGTGCCAACACTGCCATAACGACAAGTGTCTGTCAGGTGTGATCACCCTCACACAGTAACACATGGGCCCCAGGAGTGGAGTCTAGGTCTAAGTTGAAGAGCCTATAGAACGTGTGCGGAGAGGACCAGGCTGCTGCATCTAAAACATATATAAAGACACTCCTGACAGGAGGCCTAGATGCTATCCATAATCCTAGTGGAGTGGGCTCATGTTGCTTCAACCAGCCAACTCATAAGCTGGTGAATAGCCTCCACTATCCACTTGCTCATTCTCTGCTTGGACAATGGAGACCCTATTTTTTTTAGGACGCCCAAACATGCAACTGCTATGATCTTCGCTACAGTCTACAGACCTTAGTATCCAATGCCCAGAAGGGCAAGCTAAATAGTTCCTAGGGCTCAGTGTGCCATGTAGGGAACAAGATACCTGTGGGTTTCCCTCCAGTCCTTCCACCTAAAGGAATGTGGAAAGTAATGAAGGCCGCCAGATAAACTAGCAGTGGGTCATTCTAGCAGGAACTCCAGCACTGTACCAGTCAAGCAGTTACCTGGGTCGAGCCGCGCATCATGAAATTGAGTCTTTTACTTCAAGGCATAGTCTCCTTGTTCCGGGAGCTCTGGAGTCGAGAATGTCTCAACCTCATTTGAGAGATCCAAGTTATGGGCTGTTTACAACGGCATGTTTCTTCTGATTGGAATCTATAGAGGAGAGTTGTCGAGGAGTGACACAGGGAGTGGAGACTACCTCTGCCCGGTACAGAGGAGTGATCAAGGAGATACGAACCCTGTTTCTGTTAACTATTTCCAAAACTCCTGGGGGCAGGACAGTCAGGGGAAAAGTATAGACGATGCCTGTATCATGTCTGAACCATAGCATCCTGTCCTAGAGGATCAAAATGAGAGAACCAGTGTGGACTGTTAGACATATCTTGAGACACAAACATATTCACCTGCTTGTCTAATCATACCCTTGTGCGGCGCGATCTGCCTGTCCTCAGAACGCGGAAGTAGCGGAGCGATCGATCTGACGGGGGGAGGGGGGTTGCGGAGCGATCTTATTTCATACGTGGGCGGAGTGATAGTGGACCGTTAGCGGACCGATTGCGGACAGCGGGAGCGCAGCTATAAGTTACGTGAAGGGGATGAAAGAGCCGCAGCACAGTGGTGAAAGAGCCGCGGGTTGCCGACCCCTGCCCTAGGTGGAAGGAACCGCATAGCGTATTTCCATTTTAGCAGCAAAACCCAGCACAAACTAACAAGACTATTTTGGGTGCATTTGGAGTAGGTGGGGGAGCTGACAAACCTAGATTTACCTATAACTACTATTTTATTATCTAAAAAAAACCCAAAGCAGCACAACAAACGAACAGGATTATTTTGCTGGCATTGTAGCTTTGTGCTTAAATAAAACAATACAATTTTGGCTATATATATTTATATCAGTTTAATGTTATTTAATACAAATAGAATACTTTCTTAAGACTGTAAGTTTTGTCCTTTGTTTTCCATTGATGTTCTAATATCCAATTTTTTTTGTCTTACTCTTTTTTTTCTTATTTACCTAGTCCCAGGTTTTCCTAAATATCTGTTTCTTCACCACCACGTAGTCCTGCAGTGCATTTCTTTCTGCCTATCTGCCTCTCGTCTCTCTCTCTTTCTGTTGTGTGTTCCGTTTCTGAGCCCATCACTTCTGCTGCTCCACCATTATGGAGCACTCAGAAACTGATGAAACAACCCTGTGAGTCAGCAACCGTGGGATCAGAAGAATTCACCTGCACCACGCGTGCACACACGCACGCACACACACACACGCAGACAGACAGAGTAATCGTGTGAGAAAAAAGCAGTTCTTTCATTCTCATTGTCTGACTATATTATATACTTTTGAAGTTCTTTTTGAAAACCAGTTCCATTTAGAATTCTGAATTCAAATCAAAGAATTCTGGAATCAAATAATTTGCATGAGGACAAGTTTCATTAATGTTTATATTTTTCTTTTGCAGATGAAACACTGCATTACATTATAACCAGGGTCAGACCAATCAAACTAACCAATATCTGAAAGTCAAAACACCAGCGTTTGCAATACTTACAAAAGTTATCTGGTCTAAATAGTTTATTTCTTGCTGTAGATTTTCTCCGGTCACATTTCACAGTGTCTTTCTTCACATCTTTTCCACTTCATCCACCGCACACAGATGTAAGTATTGTTATTTGGATACTTTCTGCAGTACAACCAAAGTGGTAAAAAACTTTTTAATGAATAGTTCACCAACAAATTAAAACCATAATTCGTTGTGTCATGTTGTTTCAAACCAGCATGATATCTTCCACAAAACAGAAAAGAGGATTTGTTTTTCATGCAGTTATGATGAAAAGGTCTAAAGCTTTTCAGCTTCAAAAAGAGTATAAAAGCACCATAAAATATAAATAAATTGATGTCCAGGGAAAATGAGAGCGTCACGAGAGAAAATGAGAGCGTCACCTGCGAGCCACCAGTCTCGTACCTCACGGAGGAGCAGAGGTATAAAAGGAGGTATACGACAGTATTTATGTTTTATTTTTATTTTTTACATTTAACAAACTTTAATCACAAAATAAAACGTAAATTCAAATAAATGTAATGGTGGCAGTCCCTCACGTGCCGCAGACACAAACACACAACACAACATAAATCCAGGCCTGGTCCTCTCTCGTCCTTCACTGTCATCACTCCTCCTTTTATACCTTCGCTCCTCTGTGAGATACAAGACCGGTGGCTCACAGGTGACGCTCATTACCAATCAAACCACCAGCTCGCCACAAAAATATTTCAACATATTTCAAGTATGAATTTATATGATAGCTTTGTGCAAGAAACAAAATAAAACTGAAATTTACTGAAAATCTTTGAGTTGTATCTTTTTCATTGAATCGGTTGATACAATTCATGAAAACCAAAATATTAATTCATTCACAAATCAGACGGATATCATTCCTGAGTTGAACTCATTGGAACAGTGATCTCATTGCAGAAGTTCATTGGAGGGGAAGATTATCAGTGAATATCAACTTAAATTTCAATGTGTTCTTTATACCAATCTTTCACTTGGCTGCAGAAGACAGCACACAAGCCATAGACCATTTTTTATGATACTTTTATGCTGTCTTCACATATTTTTTAAAGTTTGTAAATTAGACAGGATTGGAATGTAAAGAAGGACAGCATATTCATTTTTGGGAGCCATAATCCTTTAAATGTGAGTGGAACACTGCAGGGACTAGATGAGGTGGGCGGAATTGGGTTTGGACCATCAGGTTTTCAGTCAAAACCGCCCAGGTTTTTCAGTCTATTTTTTGTCTACTTGATTTTGATTCATTTTTGAGTAGTTTGATCACACTCTTGTCATTAAAGTGCAATTGTACTGATAGAATATTTATGTGAATCACACAGAAGAACAGACAGTCTGCCAGTGCTTGATCAGGTGGATATTGAGGGCAGTGACTTTCAGTAATCTCGTTTCTGCCTCACTTGTATAAATTTAAATATATTATTATCAAATTTGGCTCGATCTATAGAATTTTGTATCCATGTGCATACTGAACCCATTATAGGTGGGACACAAAATTGATTCACTTATTGTGATTCTTTCACAAAAAATCCTGGATCAATTGTGCAATCTATCAACACTCGTTTGGGATTGAAATAGAGTTTTACTTTTTAAAATCTCTTTGTCCACAATGCATATTGAAGACTTTTTAAAACACATTTTTATTTCTATAACACAAAGATACCTTTAGTGAAGTGATTACACTTTTCATCTTCCTTCCTCTTGTCCACAGCTTTTCTGTTCTCAATCTTCTTTTCTTCTCCTTTTGATTCTCTCTGAGATGAATGGATCCCCCCTCCTCACAAATTGACTTCTGAAGTTTCAAAGCAATCCATTCCCCCCATTCTACCAAAGAAGCACATCCTAAATCCGCATAGTACACCAACGTATTTTATCTGATGCTCAGCTCGCTAAATTAATATGAGCAGAAAAGAAAATGATTAATGGCTCGTATCTTTCCTTAATATTCACATTAGCACGACCATTCTGGTGGCTGTTATAATACTGTAGCTGTTATTTTCATCATATTTGTGAGACGGAAATCACTCCTCATCATGATGAAATGCCGTGTCAGTGCAATGGCAGACAGAGCATTGCAAATGGTTTCTTAGTCAGGAAAACAAAGAGATATTTACATGAAAAATTATTTACACAAGCCTGAGATGATCATTAATATACTCATATTTCTCATATTTTTCTTGTTCACTTTCACAGTAGTTCTTTTTTCTGACACTTTGTCCTTATTTCTCTTTTTCATTATTTAGGATTCTTTGTGTGGGACAAAATTCTAGACTCGCTTATTATGGAAATCACAATTAGGTGAAGTTTGGGTGAATTTTAAATATTTTACTGCTATAACCTTGTGAATATGATTAATTTGGAATAATGTTTTAATTGATAATCAGTTTACAAGTTTTTCATGTGCTCTGAATTTTAATTCAAGCCTTTTGTAAAAGGGTATTTGGAGTCTGTTCTGAACCAATTTGATGTTTCCCATATTAAACATCAGTGTTCCCTTTCATATGTTACATAAGATTTTCTTTACTTTTGCAACATCATCTGTCTAAATTCAAGCTCAGGTTCTCCAATGGAAAATAAATGTGAAAAGAAAGAAATTATGAGTTTTAAATTTTTTCAATAAAATCAATAAATCCGTCATAAATCTGAACATATTAAGACAGAAATGAAGTCTCGGTACTAGAACACAATTGCAATGTGGAACACACAAACACACACACGTACATTATGTTTTCATGTTTTGTGGGGAATTTTCATACAATGATTTGTATACTGTACGAACTGTATATTATATGCCCTTATCCTTCCCCAAAACCTACCCATCACAGACATTTGATACATTTTCAACAACCATTACTTAATTTGATTTATAAGCTGTTTTCTTCATGGGGAAACAGTGTCCCATACAAAAAAATGGTCAGTAAGTTAGAGGTGCTCTTGAGGTGGTCTTCACCGGGACAGGATCTGCCTCACGTTGGTTGCTCCGCTTTACCAAGCAGAGGTTTTTCAGGAGGGACATGCTGTCCCAGGCAGGGGCACAATATGACCCTGTCTGGAACTGTGGAGATTGTGTCATGGCACCCAGAGGGGGGCCCAGCCCTTAACTTGGATATTTCAACCCAGATTGTTGAAACCTTTCTCCACTCTAGAGCTCACACCATCCAGGGAGCGGACATACTGTTGAGGCTGGGGCCGAGGCCCCGGGAATGGGACTCCAGGCCGTGATGAGCCACAATTAGCTTGTGAGTGATGTGGTGCAGATCACAGTTTTCGACAGACAATGAAATCCATGTTACACATGCAACACCAAAACAGTTCAGATATTTCCTGGTTAAAATGCAAGTACACACAAAGATCAAATGTTCTCTCCCTCTCTCTCTCTCTCTCTCTCTCTCTCTCTCTCTCTCTATCTCTCTTATCAGGTTCTTTGCAACTCTCTTACACAACCTCTCCTCTAGGTTTGAACCTTCATCTGTCAGCCCGTCCCTTTGGTTGGCGGCCCCTGGGGAACACGTAATGTGCAGCCATGATAAAAGTTTGCATACATTGGTAACCTTCAAAGTGTTTAATCTTACTCCTTATTTCACAATTACTTTGATCGCTGTCGTCCACAACAAAGCTTAGTGAAGTCTCTCTCGAAAATAAATAATGTTTCTTGTTTGAAAGTGTGTAGCGAATCTAGCTCAAATGGGGCGGGATTTATACGTGCATTTAATTACAACGTGTTATGATCAAATCGGACAAAAAGGGAATTTGTATATTAATAATTAATTATAATGGATTATAAAAATATTAATGTATATGGCTTGATTCACATTGTAGAATTTATTTTAATTCTAGAATTAAGTTCAAAGAGCTTTCGTTTGTCCACCAGACAAACCTCGCGATGTGAACTTAGAAAGACTTCTTATCGCCACAAATAATGATCTTTCCTTTTCTTTTTGTGCTAAAGTATCAAATGTTAAAGTGACTTATTAATGAGCAGCACAGAGACAATAATGTGTGAATTTATATTATATATAAATATGTATTTGTTATACATATATGTGAATATGTTTATATTCTGTTTAATGTTTGCACCCGTAGTTTTGAGTATGAATATATAGTTTCATACGCAAAACTACGGGTGCAAACATTAAACAGAATACAAACACGAGCAACAGCAGCCGGACTCACGACATTGTCACCCTCACCCACAGAATCTGGCCAAAACTAATTGTAAGAGCACAAAAAGAACAATAAATTACTTACTGGACTGAAACAACAGAAAAACAAAGTTATCTTGAATGTTATTTGGCCCTAAATAGAGATTCCATTATGGGAGAATATCTGAGTACTGTGAAAGAGTGTAAACTAAGAAGAAGAATGATGAGATACAGACTGAACAATCACAATCTCACTGTAGAGATGAGCAGTTTTTGTGTATTCCGTGTGAGTGAGAGTGTGTGTGTTTGTGTGTGTGCGTTGGCACCATTTGGCCTTCCCTATGGAATGAGTGGGGGGAAGAGGACTGGAGGACCCAAGACATCATGCTTAATGTCCAAAGGGACATAAAGCTGTTGGGTCTTAGGCTCTTCTGAGTCACTCTCTGTTAACTCAAAAATCACAACTAGATATTAATGTTTGGCTGATCTTTTTGAGCCACTGTCCACATGTCACAAGTGTAAGACCTGCATTATTAGTGCTTCATAGGAAGTATCTAGATCTATACATAAAGACACATGTTTTATATCTATATAAATCTGTGTGTGTGTGTATATATATATATATATATATATATATATATATACATATATACACACACATCTTTATCTATATACAGTAATACCTCGGTATACGAGTTTAATTCGTTCCAAGAGCGAGCTCGTATCCCAAAATGCTCGTACACCAAAACAATTTCCCCCATAAGAATGCATTAAAAATCAATTAATTCGTTCCACATGACCATAAATGCCCATTTTAAATATTTAGTTTTTATTTTACCCTATTAATTACAGTTAAAAGTATAACCATTGAGATCTCATATAAATACTCTTTAAACAGACAATTAAACTTCAGACAATTAAGCTCTAAAAATACTTGACAATTTACTGTAACTCACTTTGAGCAGCGTCTGCTGGCATGAAGGAGATGAGAGACAGACGAGGGAGGGGGAAAACACAAAACCTGGATTCAAGTGCAAATGAGTGAATTTATTATAATAGTGCAGAAAACAAAAAAAGTGATAATCCAGAGTGAAAGTCGTGGAACGGGAGACGCGCGCGCGACCACCGCAAGCGCCGGGAGACTCGCGCGCCACCAACGCGAGCTCCAGAGTGGAGAGAAGTGAGGAGACAATTAATTCATGAACCTCATATATATTTCACTACGTGAACAATAGAGGCTGAGAGAAGTTAAACTGCTGACAGAGCGAGGCTGAGAGAATGAATGCTTTAAGGGGTGATAAAGGGGTTGGGACTGCGTGACTGTGTTATGAGAGGCTGTCATTAGGATATTTCCAGTAAAAATGCCCGTGAAGATGCAGAGCGTTAGGACAAAAATGCGCGTGGGTGAGGGAAAAATTTGCTCGCACTCCGATACAAAGCTTGTATCAAAGCGATACAAGTCGCTCGTAAACCGAGGTACCACTGTATATGTCATATCTACCATTCAAATAGTTCAATACCATTCAATTTTTAATTTATTCTTGTGAAAGCATTACTCTAGTCTTTAGTGCCTCTCGATCCTTCAGAATTCATTTTAATATGCTGATATGCTACTCAAAACCATTGTTTTGTTATTATCAATATTAAAAAAAAACGGGAAACCTCTTTCAGGATTATTTTTAAAAGATAAAAGAAGAGTTTATTTTTGTTTTTTTGTTTCTTTTTTTGTGTCTTGATTTGCTCCTCAAGAAACATTTCTTGTTATAATCAATGTTAAAAAAATGCTGAAAGGTAAGAGATTTTTTTACTTTTGATAAAACAAACAAATGTGGCCTTGCTGAATAACATTTATACTAAACACTAAATACTAAAATAATCAGAGTTCCCAGCAATACTTATTGAATGACACCACAACACTGCTTCTGATATAACATATAAGTCAATGAGACAGACAAGCACTCTCACAGTTATGATTTCCCAGATTTTTTTCCCATTGCTCAACCAGTAGAGCATTGGTGTATACAACAACAAGGTTATGGGTTCAATTCCCAGGGGAAAAAAGAATTTCAGAATGCCAATGTGTATCTTGAATGCAATGTAAGTCACTTTGGATAGAAGCGTCTGCCAAATGCATAATGTGAATGTAGATGACCAAAAGAGGGCTGTAAATTCACTTTATAAACTCTAAATTTGCAAATTGCATTGCAGACATCCCATACAGATGGAAAATGTACTTTTATTTCATCCAGACTTTAATCTTCTGTTTAAAGCAACGTAATGCCATGTCTGTCTCCAGAATCCTTCGTTTTTCTTTCATGTTATTATGGCTGTGCGTAACGGGCGGATGAGTGCCAGAGGTTGAAGGATAGAGACAGAGGGCGCAACAGAACCGGAACAGGTCCTTTTCTCGCCAGTCGGCTGATCCCAATTAATATGTAAAAGGCATTTCTCAGTTTGAATACAGACATTCTGCAAATCAAAGGCTTTCTTCTCTTTCAGAATGTTAATGTGGGATGTGCGTGTGAGAGAACAAAGGTGACAGAATTACCGTTATTGAACTTATCCACTCTATGTCAAGCCAGACGCTTTTTGTTTTTTTTCTCCCCCATGTTTTAAAGGGTAAATGAATACGACAGTTCTGCAGCCATTAGAGGATGGGGGAAAGAGACTGACTAGATTTATGTTTGGAAGGCTGAATACACACTATTCAACTTTGTCAGCATTAATTAGGTGCAGAGACCTGTGCCTTGTGTGTTTTTTGAGTCCTTGTGTGCTAACTTGATTCTAGTCACCTTTTTGATACAATAATTAGATACATTTGTAGCCAATTTAAATGCACAGATCATGCTCAAAGCTTTCTCATTTGTAATTCATTTCTCACAACACCACTGTTACTTACGATCCTCGTTTTGTAAATGGTTCGATTGCTCTGCTTCCCTCTCTCTCTCTCTCTCTAGTTCTGTCTTCCAAATAGGTAATCTATTAGGATGTCTCATCGTTGGCTGTTTGGATGAGACGGGGACTATATAATGGAGCCGTCGGCCTTCGTCGTGGAGCTCATTCTTGGTCTGCCTGTGAATGGGTTGAGCGCTCCTGAATCCTTCCTCCGGTCGATATTTCGAACTTAGATCTTTCCGTGTAACATTTGTTATTGTAATAGTTTGGTTCAATCTTTTCTAAAGCTTAGCAAAGTGTTAACTTCTTGGAGCGTAGGGGTGTCCTGCCAGTTACTTTGAATTTGTTTGCATTTATTTTTTCACCAGGGAGTTAGGAAAGGTAAATGTATTTAGCTTCTATTTGGTTAGGTTATTTACTTTATCCCCTCATTTTGTTTTATATTTGTTTTGTTTGTTATTTTGGCATTTAGACACCCTGAAGATATGCTCTCCACTTGATTCTGTTCATTTAATAAATTTAATGTCACTTTTTGTACTTAGTTGTGTTGCTTTGGTTAATTATTGGCCGGAGTGACTACAAAAGGGATCCATTTCCACAACCCTGCCAAATTAAGCCCTTTTTAGTTATTAGTTGAGTGTGGCCTAGACTGGGCGTAATAACCACGCAGCAGCAAGTACTGTTGCTATTGTCGCAAATGTATTTGCTTCAAATGACACCAGGGTTTGTAAACTTAGCTATTAATAACTCTTTACCAAATTTGAAAAACTGACAAGTTTCGTCATTCCAAGTTACCTTTATGCAGATAATCTTATAACATGAAATCATAAGTTTCTAGTTGTTAGCATTTCTATTATTGTGTTATAAATTGTAATTTTCTAATCTTTATATAATGTTTTTAAATTATACATAATTTTGTTTCGATCCTCATATTTTCTATATATATATATAAACATTGATTCAACACATAGTCAGTTGGTTGACCTGTAACTGCAATGCATAAAAAAGACTCTCAGTGCTTAAAGCTGTTCTTGCATTATCACCAGTGTGTTATTACTTAATCCAAAGTTCATTTAAAGTGATACCATGTGTGGCTTCTAAAGTGATCAGTAGTATCTTCCATGTTTAGTTTCATCAGTAAGATCAACTATTGTCATTCTGGAGTAACAGTGGTTCCAAACTTGTATGAGTCTGTGCAACATAAATGAAGAATATGCATTCCAGTGTTCTTAAAAATATCTTCAGTCATGCAAGTTTGAAATTATTTGAGGGTTAGTTAAATTGCATTATGTACATTTTTTGGGTGATCCATTCCATAACCAATACTCTGCAATTCTCTGACCAAGCATTTGTATTTGAACATTTGGGTAGAGTATGCTATTTTGTTTTTAGAGGTACTATATTTAAATGGTTGTCCCAAGGCATCTACTAAGCAATTTTATCTCACCAATATGATCATAATTTAGTCATAGAAAGTAAGATAATGCTTTACTAAAGTATCCTTCTGAAGACTGGCTCGGAAAATCGACCTCCATTGTAGGTTCCAATGGGATGTGAAGTAATGATTAGGCTTAATTAAATTAATAGACAACACTGGTTAATATAGAGTAGCCCTCAGCTTAACTGGGGCTGGCACCATTTTATTGCTCATAAATAGCTACTCTCTGCAAATGATCCAATAAAAAACAGACCAGTCTGAGGGCAGTGTCAAATTAAAACATGGCTATGCTATCAGTTTCAGGTGTGCGTTCAACTGCCCAACCAGCAAAGTCTTTCCTATAGTGGATAAAAAATAAATATAAAAGTCTGCCATCGAACTCTTTGTCCCAGCCTCTGTGCACCATATAAGAACTTTGTTTGGTAATTGTGAACTCTCTCGGTCCTGTCAGCACACCACCAATGATGAAAAACAAATTTAATCCACTTCAAATTATGCTTTCCCAGTTTGACCAGCAGGCTCTGAGATTTATAGTGCTGTCTTTCCTGCATGTAAGTTTAACAAAGAAATGGTGCGGAGCAATCCGAAAAGTTACAACGTCACATATCACTTCACTGTGACCCATTATAGCTTCTGTTTCTTTATTCAAGAAGCACCAGGCCATGCAGAAACTGATGTTTAATTTCTGCATGGATACAAAACAAGAAATTCCGAAGCCTGATGGCCAAAACTGAGAGACTCCGGAGGAGTTTCTTCCCACAGGCCATCAGACTCCTGAACGCTGTCACTTAACAACATGTGACTTCACTTCACTTCAGTATAACAAACTGCACATACTGATATTGCACTGCACTTTATGTTCTCGTTGTTACTATGTAACTACTCGTTATAATGCTGTTTGTACTTCTATTATCCACATATTTATTTTTATTGTCTACAGTTTACTTCACAGTTTATCTCACTTATTTTATTCCACATCTCTTATTTCTTACTTGATTTATTCATAATTCTACATATGTTTATATCGTACTTTTATTCTATTTCTATTTTAATTTCTTGTGTTTTTTGTAACTGTTATTTGCATTGTCCATGGAGCAGACCTGTTTACATTTCACTGCCAGTTGTATATTCTGTATTTAACTGTGTATGTGACAAATAAAACTCTTGAATCTTGAAAGTGGGCGGAACCCTCTCTTGTCTTTCATGGCTGATGGATGGCATGAAAAGGTAAGTCAATTGCTTAATTCAACTTGCTCCTCCTCCATGTGACAGCACGTGTAATAGTTGCCTCATTAATGCTTGCCATAAATCATCTTTACCTGTTGTGCTGCCAGCATCCAGTAATAGCTTTGAAGTGGTTCTGTCATGTTCAGATTGGTTTCTTTAAATAGCAGAATTGAATTTATGTAGTAATTTATGTGGCATGTAGTCTCGTGAAGCACTGTGTAATCAATAAACGAATGATGTGTGAATGCACGTGACGCGTCAGTGAGGTCATGAACCAGGGTATAAAAGGGCGTCGGAAACCGGTCTAGTTTAAAAGAAAAGGGACTCCCACTCTATATTGAAACAATATTCATGGCAGAACAATTGTTTAGACCATGTGCTTCTCCCTGCCCATGCTGTATTACAGGCAGGGATACACACAGTTTCTGTGTTTACTGTTTGGGAGTGGGACACACACGAGGGTGCTGGTTGCAAGGACTGTGAGCAGTTTTCTCTGCGTGCACTCTGCACGTCAGGAGCACGTTCTCCGGGGTTCTGGTCTCGCTGTAGCCGAGGCTCAGCGACGATATGTCTTGGGGATCGCAGATGGATCTGTCAGCGGGGTATGAGATGGGCCTCGTCTTATCTCAGCCCTTACCTACCTATATCCCATCACAAGTCACTCCCCAGCGTCAGGCATTGCCTTTCCTCCTGGACCTCAGATGTGTGGAGGTCCTGGAAAAGGCCAGCCTCAAAAAGAGTCCATGCCCCTCATTCTCTGATGTTATCTCACACCTCAATTGGCATTGTCCATCAAAATCCTGACGCTGCCCAGCAATGACACATAATCATTGGTGGGCAAAGCATATTCTGCCTCAAGTCAGACTGTAGTAGACCGCCCTCAGGCTCTTGTCATGGAACAAGAAGCAGACACTTTGCTGAGGAAAGGGGCCAGAGAATATGTACCCCTCTCAGACAGAGAATTAGTCTTTTACAGCCGTTACTTCGTTGTTCCGAAGAAGAATGGAGGGTTGCAGCCCATGCTAGACCTCCGTCTTCTCAACCGTAAAGTCATGCGACTCAAATTCAAAATGCTGACGCTCCAACAAATCTTTACTCAATTCAGGTCCGAGGACTGGTTTTTGACGATCGACCTCAGAGACGCATACTTTCACATCTCCATCCTTCCACAACACAGGAAGTACCTCAGGTTCACCTTTGGGGAGAGGGCATACCAGTACCGGGTACTTCCTTTCGGCCTATCTCTGTCACCCCGTACTTTTACCAAAGTAGTGGACGCAGCACTTTCCCTGTTGCATTCCTGAGGCATACATGTTCACACCTGGTTGATCCTGGCCCAGTTGACGCAGTTAGCAGTTGATTGGCATTGAGATGTTGTTCTTGCTCACATGAAAGAGCTGGGGTTGTGGCTGAATGCCAAGAAAAGTGTTCTTTCTCCTTTACAGAGAACCACCTTCTGGGCATTGTTTGGTATTCACCCATGCACATAAATGCCATCCTTTCAGCTGTCAAGAGCATCAAAATAGGCTAATCACTCACTATCAAACACTTCCAGAGAGTGTTAGGGCTCATGGAAGCTGCTTCCAGTGTGATTCCGCTCTGACTGCGGAATGGAGCAAAAACATAGCGGCTTACTACATACATTTGGGTGGCATGTCTGTGGCCTGGGAACCCTCATCAAAAATGTTTCCTCTGTGTTACCCTCAGGCTGAGGTCTGCAACACAGACCAAGGTTCAATATAGACCAAGCCTGTGACTTGTCACTGGTCCCCCAGGGCCTGTCCCAGCCCCCCTTTGAACCTATTGAGGAGATTCCCATCAAGTTCCTCTCTCTCAAGACCCTCTTTTTGCTGGCTATCACCTCGCTTAAGAGGGTAGGGGACCTACAGGCACTGTCTGTAGCCCACTCATGTCTTGAGTTTGCGCCTGGCATGGCCAATGCCTTTCTCCACCCTAGGCCTAGCAATATCCCCAAGGTGCCCAACAACATTGCTCGTTCTATTGTACTGCAGACCTTCTACCCTCCTCCCTTTGGCGATCATGACCAGGAGACAAAGAACAAGGTCAATGCGAGCACTGGACGTTTATCTTCATTGAACTGATACCTGACATAAGACAGACCAGTTATTGGTCCTCCTCGCACACGTGATGCGGGGGGATGATGACGTCATGAACCAGGTGGATAAAGAGTTCAAGATTATGCGTTTAAGGGAGGTTTGCAGCACAGAAAGTCAAATGAATAAATATAAATATGAGGGCTTTGTCATTGCTTTGAATGTTGAAGCAGGGTGTAGGACAGTCTCCCTATAGGGTTTTTTCTGCCCTTGGCATCAAAGGTGAAAGGAAGATTAGGACCATCTGTAACAGCATAGAGACAACAGATACATTTTGGAGACCATAAAGAGAGTTCTGTTAGGGCACAAACTGAGGCTTGATCAACCTCAGCTAGCTGGCCTGAGAGAGAGTGTCTTTTGATCAAGAGAGCCGAAACACCTGATGATCTTGGGAAACATCACTGATGATGTACCCTAGTATAGCATCAGAATGTTTCATTACATATTGCTGAAGTGCTTGCCTTTTATTAATTTTTGCCTCAGATAGTTTGTGAACAGATGGAACAGTCTGTGCACGTCGGTTAAGGCTGAGACATGTTAAACTGATGACATCAAACAACATGCCATGCCATGCCAAAAAAAAAAAAAAAAAAACATTCCTTACCTTCTTTACCAATACCTTTGAAACAATAAGCATCCAAAATAGGCATTTTATTTCATATTCACCTCTCTGATGACTGTTTATTTTTAGGAATGCACAAGCTATAAATTTGACACTTTACAAAATTGTTAATTGTAAAATCTTTGGTTGCTTTGCTGTACCACTAAAATATTTCTAATTTGTTTCTACCTGAACTGGAGGGTCAGTGATTGTACAGCAATTTAAACTGCTTAGGGAGGTATGTTTTCTTTTGAAAGTGCCATACTTGCATTATAACAACATAAAATATGTAATTGTTCAGTGTATGAGTGAATAATAATTTTGTTTTTTCAGCATAATATTCAGGATGTGGTGGCACAGGATATAGAGATGTGGCCACTTTCCAAACTGTAAAATAATATAAATTTCTACTTCACTCATGATTGTGGTGGGTAAGGGTTTATTGAATTGAAGCAGGAACTTGAGTAACCTTTGTAGGGGAATTTACAGTTAAGACCCGAGGACCAGATATGTTGAATGAAGACCAGGAGTCAGAAGTGCAGTCAATAGAAGAAATTTTAGTGAAGTTTAGTTTGCAGTTTCATCAGCAGAAGCCAGCTTCAGGTCTCACAAGGAGTTCGTAGGCCGCCCCCATTACAATAACATTGTTACAGCAATTATACTCTAACAGAGGGTGCTAACTACGTCAATGATGACGTTTAAATGATTCTGATTGGCTAAGAAAGAAAGAAAGAAAAACAAAACTAGTAATTTTCCACACAAGCGTAGACAGTCTGAAGCATATCTTCGTTGATCACATGGTTGACGGGTTCGTGACGTGGCTTGTCGAGAACAACAAGTCATTCCGTCTCCTGATGGTGCCAGTTAATCACCTCACCAATACAGACCATTTTAACGCACACACACAAATACACAGCTTCTCCAAGGCTGAACTCGGCTCAGGCTCCAACTATAAACCAAAACATTCTGATAACATTCTCTATCTGTTGAGAAGTGCTGACAATATCGATGGAAAAATACATAGTATTTTTAATACAAGAGTAAAGAAAGGTTTTGGCCGGCGGAAATCCAATCACCACCTCTACGCGGTGCCGGCTATGAACAACGACCTTCGGGAAGAAGCTAACGGTGATGGTCTTCGACGTCAGGTGGAGCGACGCACCGGTCGACGAAACTTCGGTCGCAACCTATGAATATGGCCTTTCAAAATCCAGACCATGCTAGGGCGTCCCCCTTATGCGACGCACGCCGCCGATGCCCCAGCGACGTGGCAAGAATCCAAGGGCTACCTTCTCAAGGACGGGGAAGGCTAATGAAGCAAGTCCAACTGCAACTGCAACCTCCACTGCAACTTCCTCTGCATCTACGGCTTGGTACACTGAACATTGGCACCATGACCGGAAGAAGCAGAGAACTTTCCGACGCCCTCAAACGGCGTCGCGTTGATATTGCCTGCATCCAAGAACTAAAGTGGACCGGCGGCAAGGCGATCAACATCGGCGAAGGATACAAGCTCTTCTACAACGGCGGGCGACTGAAACAGAACGGCGTCGGCATTGTGATCAGCGAAAAACTATCCGACTGCGTTGTTGAAGTTCACCGAGTCTCTGATCGTCTCATGTCCGTCAAGATCGTCTCTGGAAAAACTATTCTACAAATCGTCTCGTGCTACGCTCCCCAACAAGGACGCCCCGACGAAGCAAAAGACGACTTTTGGCAAACCATCGACGCCCACATGTGCACGTTCGGAGCGGACGACCACATCTTCATCGGTGGCGACCTGAACGGCCACGTGGGTCACAACAAAGACGGATACGAAAAGTACCACGGTGGTCAAGGTTTCGGCACCAGAAACGAAGAGGGCAACCGCATACTGGACTTCGCCGAAACTCACGACCTCGCCCTGGTCAACACGTTTTTCAAGAAGCGCCCAACACACCTCATCACCTACAGCAGCGGCACTCGAACAACTCAAATAGACTATTTCCTTGTCCGTCGCCCTCATCTACGACGAGTGACCAACGCTAAAGTCATACCGTCGGACAACGTCGCTCCACAACACCGACTACTCGTCATGGACACTGACCTGGACATTGGTCAAAAACGGCAGGTGCGGAAAACGGGTGTGGAGAGGATAAAATGGTGGTTACTCGATGAGCGCAAGACCATACTAGAGGCGGCTCTGCGCGACGTAAACGTAAACCTTTACCAACCAGCGCCAGCGCTGTATCAGGAAATCACCGACCAGATCCACGCCCAGGCCAACACCATCCTCGGAACCACCAGGCCAGGCAAAAAGTTCATCGACAAACAGGTGTGGTGGTGGAACGAAGACGTACAGACGGCAGTGCACGCAAAGAAAAAGTCGTTCAAAAAATGGGCGGCCTCCAAAAGCAATGACGACTACTGCACGTACAAAAAGCTGAAATCGACGGCCAAATCAGCAGTAAGCAGAGCCAAAGCCGAACATTTCAACGAACTCTACAATAAACTCGAGACCCCGGAAGGTGCCAAAAGGATTTATAGGCTAGCCGCAACAAGACACAGGTCTACACTGGACATTGGCCAAGTCAAAAACATCAGAAATCAAAACGGCCAACTGCTTCACGAACCACGGGACATCCTGGAAAGGTGGCGCGAACACTTCCAAAACATCAGCAACACGGAGTTTCCGCACCAACCGATCCGCAGTGCCCAATCGACCAATGGACCTATCCAGCCAATAACTCAGGTGGAAGTAGCTGAAGCTCTTCGGAAAATGAAAAATTCTAAAGCGCCTGGACCAGACGATATCCCAGCTGAAGCCTGGAAGTTACTCGGCGACCGAGGTGTCCAGTTACTCACGATGCTGTTCAACCGCATCACTAGCGACGATGAAGTCCCGCCCATTTGGCTCACCAGCACTACGGTGCCCATCTGGAAGAATAAAGGTGACGTCGCCGATTGCGCCACCTACCGACCGATTCGGTTGCTCTGCCACGCCATGAAGGTGTTTGAACGAGTACTGGACGCCAGGTTACGCCCCATCGTAACTATAACACCAAACCAGTGCGGTTTCGTTAAAGGTAGCGGCACCAGCGACGCCATCCACGCGGTGCGGATTCTACTTGAGCGACACCGCGAGAAAAACCTCAGCATCCACGCGTCGTTTCTCGACCTAGAGAAGGCGTTTGACCGTGTGCCTCACGACCTCATCTGGCATGCCCTTCGATCACATGGTGTACCTGAAACATACGTCCGATGGGTGAAGCTGCTCTACAGTGACGTAACCAGCGTCGTTAGAAGCCCAGTGGGAGTTTCGCCGCCTTTCAACATCAGTGTCGGAGTGCACCAGGGATCGGCACTGTCGCCGCTTCTTTTCATCCTCTGCATGGATACGGCGACAGCAGACATCCAGCAACCACATCCGTGGTCGTTGCTCTACGCCGACGACGTCTTTTTGGCCAGCACTTCACGCCAGACACTGCAGCAACAGACTCAAACGTGGAATGACAGACTAGAAGAATATGGACTAAAAGTAAACCCGACCAAAACCGAATATCTACAGTGTGGCACCCAAACCGATGGAACCATCAGTATCAGCGACACGGATCTGAGGAAGGTACCTGACTTCAAGTACCTCGGATCGACGATCAGCTCCGATGGCGACATTTCACCAGAGATCCGCGCCAGGATCAAGGCTGCCTGGCTCAAGTGGCGCCAGGTTACCGGAGTTCTCTGCGACCGCCGTATGCCGAGACGCCTCAAAGGCCAGATCTACAGGACGGTGGTGCGACCCGTGGCATTGTACGGCGCCGAGTGCTGGCCAGCGGCCGTCAATCATGAGAAGGCGTTACACGCCATGGAGATGCGCATGCTACGCTGGAGCATGGGACTCACGAGGTTAGACCACGTCACCAACGTTGACGTGTAAAGAAAGGTTTTAACTAATAAAAATCCCTCAAATAAGAAAGGGAAAAGAACATATGAAAAATAAAACAAAGAAACATATGAAAATTAAGACAAAGAAAATAATATAGGTACAAATAAGAAAAATGAAAGAATATATATACAAGCGGCAATGGATTTCCGAATAGTATCTTTCACCTTATTAAAACAATAAATAAATAAATAAACACAAACTAAACTCTCAATCTCTTGGTTTGCAGTGTCTACTCTTTGCAGATTATTTCTGTCTTTGTTGAGGAATGGAGCAAAAAATAAATAAAAAGGATCCATGTGCATCACCACAGTGAGTAATGGTGAAAGAGGACATGTAAAAGAAATAACCTTAACTAATAATGATTTTAATTTTGGCTTCACTAAAATCTAAAAGTGGCATTTACAGATATGAATACACACAAATATATGCATAGTGTGGAACAATCCTTCCCTTCCAAATGCTTGATTGTCTTTGTTCATTGCATCACATCTCATTGCATTTCACATCTCACATCTCTTTCCTGCATTCCATGGATAGTTAGGAAAAAAATAATCTATTTTAAGTTCTGCATTTCAATCTATTATTTTCACTTCATCTAGATATTTTTAAATGCAAGAACCAATTCAGTATGTACATCTCTCATTCATTCGTCAAGTGACATTCTGTCCACTATCTCTAACCTTTTTCAGACTGACCTTGATCCATTCTTGTTTTTGAAAGCTGCCTTCTGACAAAAACTTTCAAAATTGAATGTTTTGGCTTTGTAAGAAAGCAAATTATATTTAAAAAGTGAGAGATAATATCTACCACCCTTCTGAAAAGTTTTTGCTACCACTTTATTTTACAGCCCTGCGGCCTCATGTACTAAGACTTGCGTTGAATTCATACTAAAACAATGTTTATGGACAAAGTTGTGAATGTGCGAACACACAAAAAAATCCAGATGTATCAATCTCTGCATACGAAGGATCCCACGCATATTCTCTTAGTACAGTAATACCTCGGTTTACGAGTTTAATTCGTTCAAAGAGCGAGCTCGTAAACCAAAATGCTCGTACACCGAAACAATTTCCCCCATAAGAACGCACTAAAAATGAATTAATTTGAATTAAAAGGTCCCCGGACGTAGCCGAACAGCCGAAGAACCCGATTGATGCCATAGGTTCAGGAGACCGAGGCGTAGGCGTGGTGACGACCTTCTGAGGTTGAGCCAGTGTGCCCGAGGACTGGTACGGAGGCGGTGTGAGTGAAGACCGAGGTGAGGACGTAAGGATGGAAGAGCCCACTGAAGCCGAAGGGGTGGAGGTACAGAGTGTAATGGGGGTGCCGTAAGTCCGTGGTGGAAGTGAGGTGATGACTGACTGAGGAGGAGCCGTTGGGATGAGGGAACCCGGTGGAGCTACCAGGTCGAGGGTCACGGGTGAAGCCGAGGACGGGAGGAGCCAGGACGAAGCCGGTAGGTCGACGGGCCGAGGTTGAGAGAAGGGGTCTGAGGCTGGAGGCGGAGTCAGGGATTCCCTGACTGTCGACGAGGCTGGAGGCGGCAGGACCTGCGGCGGTACCATCCAGGCGAGCACATGCAGTGGCGGTGCAGGACTGACGATCTCCGGCGGAGACAGGGCAGGAGGGCTGGCAGACACAAATAGGGACAGAGATGATAATGGGTGGGATAGGGTGGGAAGCGGTACCTCTGGCTCTGGTTGACGGGTCGTTGCAGGCTCTGGCGGCTCTGGTTGACGGGTCGTTGCAGGCTCTGGCGGCTCTGGTGGCTCTGGTTGACGGGTCGTTGCAGGCTCTGGTTGACGGGTCGTTGCAGGCTCTGGTTGACGGGTCGTTGCAGGCTCTGGTTGACGGGTCGTTGCAGGCTCTGGCGGCTCTGGTTGACGGGTCGTTGCAGGCTCTGGCGGCTCTGGTTGACGGGTCGTTGCAGGCTCTGGCGGCTCTGGTTGACGGGTCGTTGCAGGCTCTGGCGGCTCTGGTTGACGGGTCGTTGCAGGCTCTGGCGGCTCTGGTTGACGGGTCGTTGCAGGCTCTGGCGGCTCTGGTTGACGGGTCATGGCAGGCTCTGGCTCTGGTTGACGGGTCGTGGCAGGCTTTGGCGGTGCTGGCTGACGGGTTGTGGCCGGTTCTGGTGGCGCTGGCTGACTGGTTCGGAGCAGGACACTCATCTGACACTCGTGAACGGCTTGCTGCCAACTCATGCCGGTAGTGTCAGGGAGGTCTATCAACTGGAGGTGGTTAGCCCCGAACCGGAACAGCATCTTCAGCATTTCATCACTCAAGGAAGAGAATACAGCAAACATCCTGAACTTAGCTGCATAGTCGTGGAAGTCTGAGTTATCCTTGGCTATCTGGAGGATCTTCCCAAGATTTTCTAAGGTGCCACAACGTCCTTCTTGGGTGACGGGTTGATTGAATCGAGCAGACATGTTGCATGCAGATGGGAAAGACAGCTGGATCTTGGGTGGCGAATTCTTCTGTAACAAAATGACTCACAGGCAGGGATCCAAATGCTATGTCTTTATTAAGAATGGTCGTACGGGCACAAGGTCAGGGCAAACATAGTCGGTAATCCAGGCGAGAGGTCAAGACGGGCAGAAATCAATCACAATCGTAAATCCAGCACAGGTCGGGGCAGGCAGAACAGGATCAATAACAGGTAACAGGCAGAAACGGTAACAGGTAAACAGACAGGACTATAAACGCTTGGAATTGACAACCGGGGCTAATCAAGACTTCGCGGTGAGTGTATGGGTGAAGCAGTCTTTCATAGTTCATGTGATGATAAACAGGTGGTGTGACAAACAATGAAAATGGATTCCAGCTGTAGTGTGTAATCAGTCCAGTGTGAGGGTTGCTGGGAAATGTAGTGTGTAGTGAAGTGTCAGTATAAGTGTGTGAGCTCCCTCTGGTGGCCATGGAGGGGAGCGCAGAGCTCATTCATAACACCCATGCAGTTGTCCATATTAACTAGCATTTTATAAAGTAAGTGCACTTTATTTTCACTAAAATAAAATGAAACCAAGTGCTTTTTTGGCTGTTGTTTTTTAACCAGTTTTCCTAGTCTCGGTAAGATCCGTTTGTCTTAAATTTGAATGCAAGGATTTTTTTCTTTTTTACTGTATTTTACACTGATAATTCCTTGAATAAAAGTTTTGAAATACATATTAAAATGCCTTGAAATTTGAAGGTGTATTGGCCATAGATAGATAGACAGATAATGACTGCCTGAGACACAGGCACAGTTGGTAGGAAAAAAGGAAATGTTGAAAGAAAGAGTGGGAGGAATTGAATGATAAGTCATTATTGTCATTATCACTGGGCTCTGGGTCAGGTTTCAGCTCATATGCACTTGAACCGCTTGATGTTTTCCGTTGATGTGCACTCTCATCTGAAGGCTTGAATCAATATCAGCTCTTGCCCTCCAAATAGACCCACCCTCCCCTCCACGTTTACACTGCTAAAAGCCATAAGAGCAGAACAATCCATTATGCCTTCCCTTGTTACGGTTACTATCTAGAGCTGTGCAATATTAACAATCAGAATCCCGTAACCACACACCTGTAAACACACATTCACGTCCACTTACGCAACACCGGCTTTTGTTATGTGTACAAAGAAACAACAGGTTGTTGCAACTGACTCTGAGATTACTGTAATGTGCTTGTGTGTTTTTATTTCTGTGGTGTGTGATGTATAGGATAAATCTTATGCTGAGTTGCATGTTATTTGAGGATTGTCTGCTGGATACTTGTGTCCAAAGTGGCCAAATTGTTATCAATTGTGTCCAACAATTGTTAATCGTTGAAGGGATAGTGAAACTTCTATAAGTAGCTCTCAAAATCTCAAAACTTCTGCATATTGTCACATTACCAGCCACGCAACCAGCCACACTAGACTCCTACACTGCGCCCACTCGTTCCCCGGAATACGGAGCACCTGCACCTGTCCCCAATCAAGAACACTATTTCACCAGCCTGCACCCAACACTCAGCGTCTGGTCTCAGCACTATTCAGACTCTCTCGCTACCTATGCTCAGTGACTTTGCCAAGCTACTCTCCTTTCCAAGCTACTTTCAAGTCTCCAGAAAATCTCCTAGTCCTCTCCACATTCTCCATCATCACATTCAAACTTGCCATGCTCCATAATTTACATTTGAAAACAGAAATGAAGGAGAAAGGTTTACAGTAAATTATGAATTGTGTTGCTTTTCCTATTGTATTCTTTCAGAATACAAAAAATGCATACAAGTTGTACAGGCTACTTTTATGATATTTGGGGTGTTTTTTTTATCATTGTTGAAGCATAACAGCATCTGTTTCGTCTGTTTTATTGTATAAAAAGAGCAGCATAAATATAGTACCTTACATTTTTGTGTCAGGCAGAAAAAAGATCAGCTTTGAAAAAGTCAAAGTTTTATTTTAATTAAGCTTATGTGTATTAATCCATTGACAGATTGTTGCTTTGAATGTTTGAACATTTGTCAGGGTTCTGCCACATTCGGTACAGTCATTTCTTGGTGTTGTGGGAGAGCTCTGACACTAGTGTAATTTTTGAGCTGTCACAAGCTGTGCACTTTTTGTCCTAGTTCTTTGTCTTGTGTGCGGGTGTGATGATATCCAAGTCCCTGCATTACGCTCTTGTTCCGTTTCGGTTTTGTGGGGGATTTGGACATTCATGCACCGTGCGTTTTTCCTGTGTTGGCACACGAGATGAGTGTTTGCTCGTGCACTTTTGTTTCGGGCTGTGCACTCTCTTGTCCGCTGTTGTGTACATTGTGCTTTCATGTTGTGTTTTGTTGTCTCTCAGCTATGCATGTCCACACTGGCTGCATTTTCATGTCATGTCTTGTCCTGTCAATTGTGTAACCCTGCCTGTTCCCTTGTTATAGTTTGATTTACCCCAGCTGTTCTCTCTTATTGCCCGCCTCATAATCAGTTACATTTATATAGCGCTTTTCCAGAGCTCAAAGCGCTTGGGGGGGGTCTCCTCAACCCCCAGTGTGCAGCATCCACCTAGATGATGCGACGGCAACCTGTGCCAGAGCACTCTCATGTGTTCCCTATTTATTCCCCTCTTTTCTGCTAGTGCTAGTTTGTCGTCGGTGTATGACTGTTTGCTGTCGTGTTTGTGCTCAAGTTAAGTTAAGTTAAGTCAAGTCAGTCAAGTTTAGGTTAGTCTTGTTTTCTTTCCCCCCCCTTGGGGTGTTTTATTTTTTGTTTAATAAAATCCCTCATCTCCTGCATTATTGAGTCCTTGCCTCATCCCTATCCCTAACGTGACAACATTAAGCCACTGCCACATAAACAGTTAATGTTTTTCATCTAAAAGGATTTGAGTGTTATTTTGCCATGTATTCAGTCACAATGTAATGAGATATATATATATATATATATTTATTTTCCTTTTATTCATTTAGTATGATAATTTAATTTAAATCTCATTACTACTGGTAAATGAGAACACTGTGACCGTTTCACCAGTAATAAAATAATTGAGAAACTGAAGAGAGAGAAAAAGCTCATGCGGATTGTTACTGGATGTTTAAACTGAAAAGGCAGTGGTTTAAAGTGGCATCAATTGTAAAGTAAATGACAACCAAAGAGGCCAGATAAAATAGCTACCATCCTTGTGAAAAGTTCCCATAGTGTGCCAGATTTACCAGTCTTTATGAAATCATTTTGTCCTATGTTCCCAAGGACCAGTTCAACCCAAGCTGATGGCAGGCAGTAGTTTGGTTAAAGCATCAGTAAAGACATTGATTTTGACCTCTATTACCGTGCTGCTTTAGGTGTAATTAAGGCTCATTATGGTGCAGTGTAGTATATGCTTGCTGCTGATGAGACAGATGGCAAATATCAGGCTCACAGTTGCATTGGGTTGGGTTGACGGTTGAACCAACTCTGCAGCTTTGAGCAATGGTCACACCAGTTTTTTGGCAGGGACTTTTATAAAAAGTGCTCAAAGCGTGCTTTTGCCACAGGAAGTTCTTTTAGTTGTGCAAATGAAGATATACCCATTACATAATAACATCATGGAACGTAATAATCTCCAATATATAGTAATATATGTGCACCATCTTTCTAAAGTTTTAACCTAATTCGATGCTGCAAAGACTGATCGAGGTCAATGAATTCTGGTTAGAAGGTTTGCCCAACTTTGGTCTGTCATGATCTTGTGTGCCATCAAATTACCATGACAGGAAAACAAAAACAGCTGGCTGCATCGGGCGCTGCAATTGTCACGTTATACCTTATTGGTCATACTCTCTGATCAGAATCGTGCGATTACAGTGAATACAATTTTCATGTAATTAATTATATTGTGTCATGTTTACCAAAATAAACCTGATAAAATAGACACGAATGTCTCTTTATTTGAGTATTGTGGAACTTTGTTCTTGTAGGCCTACATACATACACTGTGTTAAGCAGCAAATTCAAGTATTGAATGAAAAGTGCTTCTGTTGCTTCATGAAAACATCTGAAACATTCCGTATCTGAAAAATATATTGCATCTAATCCACTTCATCGGTGATAAAATATGTAAACACAGCACAGCCTTCTCTATGGGAAGAACTTCACATCTTTGTTTTCAACTCCTCCAACCTCCAAAATCTGCAACCAGCAGATCTCACCGATTGGTAAATTTATTTAAATCAACTGTTGTGTTTAAGGCAGCGAGGCAACAAGTTAGCTGCCTAGGCTTTCGGACACAGATACTTCACGTCTCCTTTTTCAACTCCTCCCTGACTGCAAGTGGCAAATACATTTTTTTTTGCTTTGAATAATCTTTTAATGTTTACAGTTTGGCCCATTTCACTTTCCTTGTAAGTTTATCACTCTAACCCATATTTTTATAAATTATTTTTTTAAGAAAGGGAGGGATATGTGGAAGTTCATTTCTATGGTAATCAGCATTAACACATTAAGATATTCTAGTAAAACTACTGATAATTGAGTTAAACATCACCTGTGTAACTCGTGAGATCCCTTAATAAGAAGCTTTCATTCACTAGCAAATCTTTCCAATGTTGATATAAAAAAGCCCCCCACCACCAAATCTAAGCCTGTGCATAAAAGTACACATGCCAAGTGTTTGAATGTTCTTCTGAGCGCAGGGAATGGGGGTCTTTTTTCCCTGGTTTTGCCCGAGGTATCATGTCAGTCAAACTTAGCATTCAACTCCCACTGAATGTGTCTCAAATCTGCTGATGCAAATAAAGCCACTTTATTTCACTAGCACTCTCGCTCTTTTTTCCCCTTTTGTCTCAAGGTGGATGTGAGTATCAGAAATAACAATCTTCAAATTCATTAATAATGTGCCTTGGAGAGAGTGGAAATAGCAGAGGAAGCCAAAGAGAAAATACAGAGCGTTTGAAAACAATGAACAAGACAGAACCATGAGTGGCAAGGGCCGTGATCCCCCTGCGGGATCTCAGGAGAAAATAAATTTGCCCTAATTTTCTAATGGAGAACAAGCTTCTTAACTATTGTTTTGCTAATTTTCTTTACCTCCCATTTGCCTCACTCTTGTGCTCTTTGTAATCTCTGAGGTCACTTCACATTATTCAGAATTCTTAGAATCCATCCACCATGAGATCTATACTGCAAAAAGCAACGCACAAAGAGATTTTGTGTTAATACAGGAAAAATAAAAGTCTCGCACAGCAGTGGTCCATGAAGTACAAAGTACCCTGGGTTTTAAGCCACCTCCAAACTTAAGTTCAGTGAAAGTCTCAATGTTAAGTCTTAGCGAAACTATTTTACGGCTACATGCATAACTTGTCTCAGCAATTAATCTGTTTTTTTTTTACATGTGTTGTTATGATTATCATAATCAACAACAGCAATACAAATATCAATAATAATTCATTAATTTTACAATACTATACTAACATTTAGTATTTTGGCCCCGAGGAGGACACCAGCCCTATTCAGAGTCAAGCCAGACAATGCCATGAGTGAACCCACCACATCGCCCACCGCAGACGGAGAGCTGCTAAAAGGAATGACTGAGCCTTAGTACATCTGATCAGGTGTGTGAGCCAGCCACATCGTCCACATCACTGTGGGTTTTTTAGTAGAGATTGAGGGAATGGATTGGAGCCCCTCCCACAACTGTGAGTGAATTTCTGTTGGACTCAATGAACTGTTGTTTTGATTTTAGAGAAGACGATTCCCTTCAACCATCCCTTGCCAACCCTTCCCTATCCCACCCGAATCAGACATTTCATAATCAGATCTCACTCAGTGTCCCTCTCCCATCTCCTCATCAGACCTCAGTCAGTCCTTCTACCCAGTCGTCACTTTCTCCCATCAAACACTCAGATTGCTGTCTAGATAAATGATTGAGATATCCTTTGTGATCTATTTAGTTTTTTTAATATCTTTATTGTCATGCGTTATGCAAGAAGTAAGAAATGAAAAAGAACAGAAATGAAGGGAACAAAGAACATGGTGTTTAGACGCAGCAGGATGTCATTGCTTAAAGCTCCTCTGTCCACGGGTGAGTGATTTGACCATGAAGTCTCTGCAGCGGGGGAACATAACTATAAATGTAGAGCAGCTTTTGTCACATTTATAAATCCATGTTTGAGATTCAGAGGGATTAAATTCTAACGAAACATCCACTGTTCGTCCCTGACCAGAACCAACAGATTCTCTCTCCCTGACCAGAACAACAGATACCCTCCACAATTTAACCTTCTAAATGTACCTTTGCAAATTGTTCCTGAAGTAAATTAAATTGGCCATACTGTATGTACTGCAGATAAATTATGTATACAGGTGTATTCACCTCATTTTATGGCAAATTTAGCTTATGTTTTATGCTACCGAAAAAAATAAACTAAAGCATAGTATAATCAAAAGTATTTCAAAAGTGTTCAAAAGTTTCTGGTCAGTAAGATTTTTTATTTGTTTTTGTTGAAGACTTCTTACAAAATCTGCATTTATTTGATGAAAATAATGTAAAAACAGTAATATTGTGAAATGTTAAAACTTTGAATAATGATTTTCTAATTTAATATATATATTAAAATGTAATTCATTCCTATGATGTCAAAGCTGAATTTTCGTGGCATAATTACTTCAGAGTCAGTTGTGCTGCTGAGTATCAGTTCAGCTTTCAGGATATTTTGATGAAATGAACGCTGTTCTTTTGAACTTTCTATTTAAAATAGAAATTTTCATTCTTCATTAATTTTTTAATCTTTTACAAACCAAATTTTTCTTTCATCTTAAAAAAAATCATAGAGTACTATTGTCACGATCGGGGCAGAATAAGATGCAGAACAAGGAGATGGAGTACTCACAGTTGAGCATTAGAACTAAAAGTTCCTCGAACACCGGGTTCAAAACACAACAGCTTCTTGTAGGAAGCTCTTTAGGTGACTAGTACATGCTTCCTACCTCCTGCTTCTTCTCTACCACCTTTTATACTAATAGGTAGCTCACAGGCTATAGCACTACCTAGTGGTACATTCCAACATTACATGTATAACAAGATTCTGACACAAAAAGTAGCAGTAAAACTGTTACAAAAGAAACCAAAATACTTTAAATGAAAACAGAAAAGGCACACAGGTGCAAAAACCTGAAACTAAAATACTTGGAGCAAAGAATAATGGCAAGTGCATCCACACACACCAACACAGCCACCATAACAAAGTCAAGACACACCAACAACCGACAAAGACAAGGGAACCACAAGAGGGTTAAATACACAAGGGAATGACGAACACCTGGGTAGGCTACCGATGAAAGTGATTGACAAGACAGGTGCAGGAAGGGCACAGGAAAATACACAAAAGGGACCCAGAAGTAAAACATGACACACCCAACAAGAAGTAACAACTAACCTTACTCACAGAAAGTGAAACATTGACACAACAGAAAGGAAGTGACTAATGACCTTAGACACAGGAAGTGCACAGGTGATACAACAAAACAGGACTAAGGGTAACAATTATGCATGCTTTTTTTATTAAATAAAAAATCAAACAGATCTCCAAGGCATCCTGTTTGCTAGAAATGTCTTTAGTATCTTCTAAAGGCATTTTGAGTTACTAAATAGTGTGATAATTTATTATAACTTTTGGTAAGGAAGCAAATATCTAAGCTAAAATGCATACTAGTGTTTACCAAAAAGCATGTTTTTAAGGGATGTATAGGCTTTAAGTACACCATGACTGAAAAGGAATTGTCTTTTTGAAGGATGAATAATTTGTGACACTGTATTAAAGCAACAGCAAGTTTATTATGTCTGTGTCCTTCTGAAGCTGTTTTTAGAAGCTTGAGAGCTGAGTGTCAGCCAGATAACAGAAGCTGTCTTTCCCAGAGGGATGTGATGCAGATTAAGGGTGGATTAGTTGCTCTGGGCCATGTTGCTTGTGTTGTAATTGCAGGGATGATAGTAGCCAGGCACTAGAGGCACCATCCTGCGTGTTCAAAAGGGCCCTTGTGTCTCCAGAGTTCGGCCCTCTTAAGCACCTTGCAAATTAAATTGGCCTTTCTCAGCTACATGCAGCTCAGTTTGCTACTGATTGCTCGAGGCTTCTCTTAAAGATTAAAAACGAGAAACTGACTGTTCAGGCTCTGAATTCTGATTGGATAAGCCACAAGTGATATGTTGTAAGATAGGTGAAATGCATTCTACTGTTTAAAAGTTTGAGGTTATGTTTTTGAAATAATTACCTTATGTTCACCAAAGCTGCATGCATGTATTTGATCAAAAATACAGTCAAAAGATCATTTTGAAATTATTTGAAGTTGAAATATTTTGGAATTATTACGATTTAAAACAATTGTATACTATTTTAATTCATTTTCAAATGTAATATATTTCTGTGGTGAAAAAGCTGAATTTTCACCATCTCCAACCGTCAATGTCACAGGATCGTTCAGAAATCATTCTAATATGCTGATTGTAATCTAGTCACATGCTTCCTGCCTCTCTTAGTGACACTCACAATGTTTTTGGTACTTTAACATATATAATGTGGACTAGATGCAATTTTTGTCAGACAGACAGGAATTTAAAATGGCAAATTTCATTCAGTAGTTGAATGTACTAAATACAGAGCCAGAATAAAGTGTTTTAAAATAAAGTTCAGTATAAGGGTGCGATATTTAAATACCATTCAAGTGCGTCTACATCTTTTATCAGTTTTATTTTTAGAAACATGACACAATAAAACATTAAAGTTACATGAAAAGCTAATTTGAGCATTATACGAGCTGAATGGCTGACACAAAATACAAATGTCACTGTCTTCGGTGAATTCACCCAATCTTGAAACAACCAAGTCATCCTTGGAGCTCATTTAGCCTATCGTTACACAGCTGTGTTTTCATCAAAACTCGTGCATCAAATTTGGGATATCAATAGCGCCTGACCCAGAATGCATTGTGTTACTTCAGCCACCTATTGGTCTGAGCAGCATCTCAAAAGTTTGTTTTTCCCATACTATGGACGAGAGTGCTAGAGCTGCATCTATGCACTTGGTGATGGTGTAGGGTGACAGAGCTATTCTGAACGGAAGAACCTGATATTGTATGCCTTGCTCCCTAAGATGAATCTCTGGAGCTTCCTGTGTTGTGGAAGAATGGAGACATAGCCAAAATCATGTCCTTAGGGACGATCATTCTCAAGATTAATATCTTGAACCTGAGCTGCATGACTGAGAGATTCAGTAGATAAAGGTCCAATATGGGACACACCTCTCATCCTTCTTTAAAACGACAAAGTAACACCTATAAAAACCCCGATTCTCTGTCTGGGAGGGGAGCATATTCTATATACCCTTTCCCCAGTAGAGTCTCTACTTCTTTTTACATTACCATAGCCTGCTCAGGTCAGAGAAAAGGTTAGAGAATTTATCAGTAGGACAATAAGGTACTGGGTATTAAGATCACTTTCAAGAGTGAATTTTTTTTTTTTTTAAAGAGCACTCTGTTTAGCACGAAAGAAGAGCACAGAAAACACAATGTCTAACACCAAACAATCAGAGAGCAGAGAGCTCCCTCCAGAGGAACTCCGGGGAGCTTTATAGTCTGGGGCTCTTCTCCAATCACAAGCAGCCTCATTAAGTCCAGGACCAATCCTAAAAAAAAGTAAAGAGCAAAACAACAGTATCCAAAAAAACAAAACAATATATACTTATATTTACATAACAGGGTGGTGAGGCTTTACTTTTTAGCGTTACAGTATGAGAAGATGGGCTTTTGGGGCTAATTTCTCTGGAAGTCTCCTTAGTGGCCTGGAGAGACAGATCTGTTGCCCGACACTACTCTGATACAGCGTCGGGACCAATTTCCCTGACCTTATCAGGATCTCCAAGCAAATCTGCCTAGTAGGCCTACAGCAGGCCGGTAGTGTGTAGGCTGTACACTCGACTAGTCATACTGTTGCCTGACTAGTTGAGATGTAAGCTCTACCCACCATAGCTGATGTTGCTTTCGGTAACTTTGTGGGTGACGTCAGGACTTTTAGGGACAATGTCGACTGAGACAGATAGCTTGCTAGTGTCTCCTCAACTTTAGGCATCACTTCATAACCGTGCTCTTTAAGCCTCACTATCGATGCATAGTGAGAAGTGTCAGCATTATGCACGTCGAGGCCTTCCAGCAAAATGGAAGGCCTCGAAGGGAAGGTTGTGCTCGTGAAGGCAGGAAGCGTTCATCGAGATTGCTTCTTGGATAAACAATCTGCTTCTATGCTGGTCAGTTGATACTTCTCGTGGGCCAGAGTATAACTCATCTCCAGCCTCGACACCAACAACATCCAGCTCCTCAGAACTGGATAGTTGCAGTGCCGGTGCCTCTCTCTGGGCGTAACAAACCGCAGAGCATGCTTCCTCCTGAGAAAAGGCACCAGACCACAGTATGCAGTGTCCTCAAATGAACGAGGAACGATCTCCCAAACAAAAAGCACACATTCCATGTGTATCCCAACCCAATATAACAGGGGCAGGGATGTACGAACACAAGGCCTGAAATGGTCCTTATTTCACACTTTTTTTTTTTTTGTAATGTTGGACAAACAACAAATTAAACAAACGATCACACAGAGTGCTACTGAAGACAAAAGTTGCCGACCATTTGGATGGCATGCCTTTGTAGTTTCCTGGTTCAGGATGTTACTTGCCTCTGATATCCCTTCACACGATTGGTTTGATTACACATGTGCTTCACAAAGCAGTCATGCAGAAGCATTCCCACTGTGCTCGATACTGCATACTTTTTCAAATGATTGCTTCACTTGAAAGTCATCGTGACAATAAAACAATGGCAAGACAGAACTGAGAATCAAAATGAATCACTTACAATCACAAAGAACACATTTTCTTTGAAATGTATATGTTTTGTTACATTATAGTGGACCCTACTGTAACTTTTGATCAATATGATGCATCCTTGCTAAATAAATGTGTTAATTTACTTAAAAACTGTGTGATGTGTAGTGTATTTGTAATCATTCATCAGTTCAATATTAATACCTCTTAACCATAAAGTTGTGGAAAAATGCACAAACAACCAGTGACGGTTCCTACTTGAGCTTAAGAGTTTATCAAATCTATATCCTTAAATATGAGCATTAATAAAAGTACTTGACTAATATTCGTAGTTGCACCTTTAAGGGTATGAAATGGCTGTAGTGTGTTTATGGTGCCATAAACACACCCTTCCACACATGAGCTCATTTTGAAGCGTACTAAAGCCTCCTTCCTCATGTAACAGCTCTCAGTGATCAGACATGCTGCTGTGTTCTCATCTGGAGCCGGAAGACTGCTTATGAAACCTCAGCAGGCATTTCTGGGATGTTTCTCTGAAGAAAAGCGTCTCCCTGAGCCATTGTGTGGCTCATTATTTAAAATAACATAGAGAGAAGTCCCTTTCAGCCTGGTAATTATCCTGCGTGGATGAGTGAGAGCGGATTAGAGAATACTGTGATCCAGGCGAAACTCCCGTTTCGTCTCTGTTTACGCAAAAGCGCCGCCACACCAGCTTACCATTGCAATTGGACAATGTTTTCCTCTAAATGAATTACATGCTCTATTTGAGGAGTTGAATCAAATTAGAGAATGGTGGGAAAACAAACGTTGCTGCGTTCGGAAAAGTCTTCTAATGATTCCTTTGTTTTCAGTGAGCAGCAAAATAGATTAGATTCTGAACAAATGGGTTTTTACCACCTCCAAAAGCCACTTTGTAAAAAAAGAGACTTAAAAAAAGACTGAATGAGAAAATGATTATACCAGAAGGCAATGACACAGATGGAGTGTTGATGGCAGGGCGTCATGCACCTCTGCGTGAATGCGGGTGTGTATGTGTCAAGATGTCCTGTTTTCTGAGATGAACAGTATTGAGGAAGCTATTTTGAAACTTAAACTACACAGTGAGTTTGACAACAGTAATAAAAACCCTCCAAAAAAACACATGGAAGCAATTTAGAAGGGAAATATCGTTTGAAATGCATACTTATATTAATTTAGTGCTAAGACAGATCAGACACACAATGACTTGTCATATTTAACAAACAACTCAACAAGCAAACCATGGGTTAGAGTTCAGTCGAACTACCCCCAAACTAAAGCTGATAACCAGATTCAGAATTAGGCATCTGCTTAAAGCAGAATCAAAGCTTATAATTGGATAAGATATGTGCTAACTTGGAATAAAGAAATCACACGGAGGGAGGAATGCCAATAACTCGTATACTAGCAGTAAAACCAAGAAGAACAGGACTGTAATACAACAACTGTACATCTCTCACAAGTTCGAACATAGAACTGCCTCAGGTAAATAAAAGAACAACAAAAATCACCCTGAGGGGGGAAAAACAGGACTAAACTGACTCGACTCAGACGAACAAGACTAGACTGGGAAAAGGACAGAAATCAGACATGACCAAAAAACGATGACGAACCACCACAAGACAGCAAACACAGAGGGAATAAATTTGGAGCAGATGATGAGGGTAATGATAGGGAAACAGCTGGGACAAATCAATCTTAATGACAAAGAAACAAGGAGGGAGGGGGTAACAATGAAAATAAATGAACACGAAGCCAATGCGGACGTGTATCGCCGCGTGTTCACATTAAACAAAGTTGGTGACAACCAAAAAAAATGTAGACGCAGCTGGTGACAACCAAACTGTGCGAGCAACACCAAACACAACATGAAAGCATACAGCCGAAGTAAATACAAACCGCGGGCTTACAACACTGCACAAAGACTCAAGAGCACACAGTACAAGCAGAGCTCAAAACCACGGCCACTCACATAACGCAGAGTGTGCGAGAACAAGCAAACACCTTTTCTCGTGCACTCACAAGGACGAACTCATGGGTCATGAATGTCCAAATCCCGACACAAACCGTAACTAGACAAGACCTGTCTCGGGATTGGACATCATAACCCACACATAAGACGTTACACAGACAAGCGTGCGTGGCTCGAACCCTCGAAGCCACGCACACACACACACACACCAAACCTGAGACATTACTGTAGTTTCAGAGCTCTGCCACAACAACACGACTTTACCAGACAGAATGTGGCAGAACCCTGACAGAATGAAGTAGGATCAACCAATCAACTCACAAGATACATCCAATCGTGCTCTCATTTCGTCAATCTCGCACCAGGAACTAATCACATGTCTTGTCTGAGAGCCCGTGGGGGAATGCAAAGCCTCCGAGAGAGTTTCTCTCTTTGTCTGGCTTATCCTAGGAAACCGGATCTCTCGAGCGTCACGATAAAGCAATGCTGCTTTCCACAATACGGCTGCCGATATGGCGGTATTTTTTAATTTTTATTTTTCGATTAATATTTTTGAAAAACCCACGATGCACTGAGGCCGCAAAACTTGAACCGCTATGTGGCGAGGGATTACTGTATAGCATTTAAGTTTAATTCTGAGAAGTACATAGAAAGTACACTGAAAGTTTGCTTTATTTTTAATTTAAAAGTACGCTAATAGGTCAGGGCTTAAAAAAAAGGGGAAAAAAAGAAGCTGATTCACTGAGCAGAATCAGTATTTTAACTTTAACATTCCTTCTGTAACTATAATCGTTCAGAAAAATGTTTGATTAAAAAAAAATACCAGTTTACTTTTCACTCCCCTTCTTTTTCTCTGCTTGTTTGCAATGCAAAAACTAGTGCTTTGAATAAGTTTAAGTACAGGCTTTATTCAAAACACAATGTTTGTAAAAGCTAATGTGTAATGTATATGAAGAGAAGAGTGCCTTAAACCCTACTCGTGGAGTAACTGTTTCTCATAGGGTCATAAGGTATATTCAACAGTTACAAGAGCTAGTCTGTGATTTTATTGCAGTCCAAAATCAGAATATATCAATATTTTTCTCTCACTACCCATGTAAAACTGCATCACTGAAATAACTACTATTTTCTGAAAATACCAAGGTCGTGCTGTAATTTAATTGCCTTCCGAATCCACATCACTGAGTTTAAAAGGAGAGATTTACAGCAGACAATTACATGACTGACCACTTGAGCAGCGTGTTCCTGGTTTTTTTTAGGATCTCAAAACAAACAGGAATAAATCACCATCTGAATGCATGAGCTTTTATCACTGAGGTGCCATGCAAATGTATTTTTACAGACATCCACATAAGAAGTAATTACTATTTGAAATGGCCTTTAGTCTGGTATTAGGAAAAACACACATAATTACTATATCCTTTGTAACCTATAAGTTGATAGAAACTTAATGTGATTATTTACTACCTTAGATGAGATTAACAAAAACGAAAAAAAAAGAGACATTATCTATTGAAAGACTTTGTAACTAACACTGTTCTGTTCCCTGAAAAAAACGGGAACAAGATGCTGCACTGAGTGCTTTGGGAAAACATCTTTGTTTTGACCAGCTGTGTAGAATGTGTATAACACATCAATAAAAAGGACATTGAACTTGGTAGCCTCAAACCATGATGTCATTAGAATACGTGTTCATGAGAGGCTATAATTAGATGTGCCACAAGTGCATCCTCAGGTATTACTTTGTCTAAAGACTGGTCCTTGGCAATGAAGTGCAGCATCTTGTTCCCACTTCTTCGGGGAACAGGACTAGAGTCAAGTAACTTGAGATATTCCCTTTAAAAAGCTATTCTCAATGCTGCACTGAGCACTTTGAGAACAAGAATACCCACACCGCCATATTGGGGTGTCTGGACCCCTCATGGTTGTGTAGTGTATGCTCATAAGTCATTAATCCGGTGTCTGTTACCTTGAATGATGTTTCTGAAAATACATGTAATGCATTCAAGCAATATTTTGTGGACAAGGTTTTGGCTGTCAGACAAACCATTACTCAACATTCTACTGTTGCCATGCCGTCTTGTGCGTCACAATGTGTGCTAGAGAACTTTGAGGCAGTTACTCTTGTGGACCTCAAAAAAGCTGTCCTCGAGTTGAAGTCTACCAACTGCCCTCTAGACGCTGTCCCGGCAAGGATTCTGAAGGAGGCTGTTGACATCATTGGACCCTGCCTTGTCTCCTTCATAAACAGCTGTCTTATTCTGGGTACTGTTCCTACAGCTCTCAAACATGCCATTATTAGACCGTTGCTCAAGAAACCCAACCTTGATCCCACCATACTTTCCAACTTCCGCCCTATTTCTCACCTGTCATTTATGTCTAAGTTGATGGAGAAGCTTGTTTATGCCCAGCTCCAGGCTCATCTCCAACTGAACAGCATTGGTGATACTTTCCAGTCTGGTTTCAGGACCAGGCACAGCACTGAATCGGCGTTACTGAGAGTACATAACTACACTCTGGAAGCACTGGACAGAAAAAGCTCTGTGGTTTTGGTCTTACTGGACCTTACCGCTGCATTTGACACTGTGGATCATGATATTCTCATCTCTCGTCTTCAACATGTTGCTGGTTTGCAGGGGGCGTGATAAAGTGGTTCCTCTCATACCTCACTAACAGAACTTTTTCAGTTATGCTTAATGAATTTTCCTCCTCAGTTACTCCGTTGTCATCTGGAGTGCCACAGGGTTCCATTCTCGGTCCTGTTTTGTTTTCTCTCTACATGCTGCCACTTGGTCAACTTATCTCCAGACACAACGTACATTTCCATTTCTATGCAGACGATCTCCAGATCTACCTTCCTGTGATTCTGAGTAATCGGTCTGCATTGGACCCTCTCCACAATTGCCTTCAGGACATCAAACAGTGGCTTTCCCAGAATTGCCTTCATTTAAATGAAGAAAAGACTGAGTACATCATGTTCAGCCCGGATTTATCCAACACTGTAGATAGCTTTGGCCCTCTAACACCTAAGTTTGCTCCTACTGTGCGTAACCTGGGTGTTATCTTGGATAAAAATTTGCAATTTGATAAACAGATTGGTGCAGTAGTTAAGGCTAGTTTTTATCAGCTAAGAGTACTCAGTAAGGTCAAACATTTTTTGCCCAGAGCTGATCTTGAAAAAGCAATTCATGCCTTCATCAGCTCAAGGATTGACTATTGTAATGCCCTCTACTCTGGACTAAATATGTCACTGCTTAATCGTCTTCAATTGGTACAAAACGCTGCCGCACGTCTTCTCTCCAACACCTCTAAACGGTCACATATCACCCCTGTCCTCCGCTCGCTTCACTGGCACCCAGTGCAGTTTAGGGTGGAGTATAAGATGCTACTGTTCGTGTTCAAGACCATCCATGGCTTGGCCCCAGCTTACCTTGCTGAATTAGTAAAAGTCTACCAGCCAGCCAGAACACTCCGCTCCTCTGAGCTTATCTCTCTGATTACTCCGAGGTTCAGGTATAAAAAGTTTGGAGGCCGGTGTTTTAGCGTCCAGGGTCCTAAATTGTGGAATGCACTCCCTGCTTATCTCCGTAATATTACAGTGTTGAATGTCTTTAAATCACAGTTAAAAACCCACCTTTTCACTCAAGCTTTTAACGCATAGCCTCGGACTTGACTATGATCTTATTTTTGCTTTATTTTGTTGTTTCATTATGTTGTCATTTAATATATATTTTTTTTTCTGGAAAGCGCCTTGTGCACCTTTTGGTTGTTGTTAGGCGCTATATAAATACATTTTGATTGATTGATTTGATTGATAAGTACTTAAAAGGTTTAAGACATAAGCTTGTGTTGTTGACTTAAAGACATGTGAAACTGAAGTAGTATAATCGTCCAAAATATAAAAGTGTATGAATTTGTGAGGAGAAGACCAGTCTGCAGCATCACAAACCTTTATCTGTCTATGAAGACAAGGCAAAATAATATAGCATCCAGAGAAACCCTGAGAGTGGCAGGGTTGGATAAGTATTAGAATGTTCTGGGAGTTCTTAGGCCACTTTTTTGCGGCCGTTACTGAACTGCAGGAGTTCCTACTCCCGTCATGGCCAGGAGAGTTCATCCGAGGCTGAGGCCCTGGGGCCCATGCAGATAATTTGAGTGCAAGGGTTAGTTGAGTCTATCTCTTGCCGAGAGGGGTTGGCATTCCCGAGGGAGCCAGAACTTCTCCTTTGGAGCATTTTTGGGGCATACTTTGTTGCTAAGGCGGCGTTGGTATATCGTTCCCATAGCGCTATGATGCAGCTCGAAGTTGCCTTGAAAGGGAACGTCTCAGGTTACGTATGTAACCATAGTTCCCTGAGACGGAACGAGACACTGAGTCATCAGCCTAACTCCTACGCATGCCAAGCTTGTTTCAGACACTGGGGAAGCTGCCGGTTCTGGTTTCGGGGTGCCTTTTGTACTCCTGGGTCATGACGTCATCTGCATCATTCTCACAGGTGTTTTTCTATTGTGCTTCAAGAGTTGATTACGTGGGGCGTTCCCATGGCGCTATGATGCAGCGTCTCGTTCCCTCTCAGGGAACTATGGTTACACACGTAACCTGAGACGTTTTCTGTGCACTGTGAATGATGAATGATGACCATTCATTTCCAGGAAGACCACTGATACCTGCTTTTGAAAAGGTTTTTTGACTAGGAATAAGAATAAAGTAAATTTCACTCTGAAATGTAGTTATTTTTCAGATCTGTCGCTATTTGTTGTTTTTTTCTGAATCCATTACCATTTACATGAGTTACATTGAAGAAAAAAATCATTGAATTCTTATAGGAAGCAATATTGATTGATTGATTGATTTTTGTCATTGCGATTAAATACTTGTGACTAAAATACTCACCAAGTCATCACTAGTCAAATATTCAGCTATTGATTCACATAATTTCTGCCCTACTTTCTTTCCTCAGACAAATAGTGTAACTTCAGAAGTTAAACAAATTTACTACATTTTAGTGAAAAATTTAAACGCCACACATTTTTGCACTCATGACTTGTGCTCAGGTCTGCGCCTTAAGAAAGTGAAAAGGGTCGATTTTGATTGCATCTGACTTCAGGTACTTCCAAACCCGGGACATAAGCTATGTTGTTGTGAGACCTGTCCTTATAGAAAGATAACGGTTCACTCTTAAAACACTAACTCATGTCACACAACCTGTCTCACTTCCTGTGTCTCTGTTTCATTGTCCACACAATAGTCTTATGACCTTTACTGGCATTGTGTCTTCCCATAATCCACTTCTTCTTGTTCTCTCTGAACACTCATTGTCTGGTTTGAAGGACTTTCTGTAATTGAAAGTGCTCTGCTGGACCTAAAGGTTGAATGTTGTCTCCATGGCTGGCAACTCTGTTGCTGTTTTATTGGTCATGAGGCTCAAACACTTTTTATTTTAATAGACAAAATATTAGATGTGAATAAACATAGAAAGATATGCTTTAATTTGATATATTTCACTATTTATATGTGTTACACATACAAAATATCTATCTATCTATCTATCTATCTATCTATCTATCTATCTATCTATCTATCTATCTATCTATCTATCTCTAAATTTGTGGCACATATACAACAAACCTACATCCAATTGAAATCCTTTTAAAATGCATCCATTGCACATTTCATCTTCAACTGATGCTACAGGGGAAAATGTTTGTTGTTCAAGGAGGAAAGATGTGGGATCCGGCAAACATTCAAAAACTTTAATTACAAAATAACTCAAAAGTAAAAGTAGCAGCCCCTCACAGGTGAGTGCCACACACATAAACAAAACACAAAGTAAAATGTTAAAGCCTGGTACTCTCTCACTGTCATCGTTTCTCCTTTCCTGCTCACATTGCTCCTCCGTGAGATCTCACAGCTCTCAGTCTCGTCCTGTCTGCCACAGTTACCAATTTGACTAACTTCTTAACCCCTTTCCATCTAATCACCTGGATCCATTTTGCCTCGTAACACACACACTTTACAATCAAACACTGTACTTGTTTCAATCTCAAATACACCACATTATGGAAATAAAATGGAAATGTGTTATTTTGAACTATGCATTTTAATTATATATTTAAAAGATAAAAAGATTGACACATCATGGACAAATTGCGTTTTATACTCTATTTTATTACTCTTTTATTGTTCTGAGTGCTATAAACCAAAATGGTGGCAGCAGCACCAGGAAGCCATTCTGTGGTGGTATGACTGCAATCATCAGCCATATAGCTCCTTAAACTAGGTTGTAACAGACCAACCTCACAGGCACAAGCTGCCATACTCTATCGTCCATCGTCATGCTGCCGTCACATTATTCATTACATTCCCTAACATTCAGTCAGTTTTTGTGTTGTATTCCCTGATCAAGCAGGGTAAATTTGCCTTCAATGTACGACACAATATCGAAGGGTAATGGGGAACTACAGACAGTAGGATGAAGTGGAAAAAACTCAGATGAACATGGCCAATATATCCTCACCTACAGTGGATTGTGAGAGGATCATGCAGAAACTCAGTCAGGGATGAAATGAGCTCTGGTGGCATCAGAGGAAAGACTGTTATGGGGCACAAGGGGTCCACAGCTGAGCCCACGAGGAAAATAGAAAGGAGAAAGGTCTAGTCTGGGGTAATTACTTTGATGTGTAAAAGACAAGAGCATTATTTGTTAAATGCTGTATAAAGTGATGTGTTTAGCATGCATGTGAGTATTGGAGGTATTTTGACTTCAGCAAGAAAGAGAAATCAAATGTCTCAGGTTACGTACTGTATGTAACCCTAGTTCCCTGAAGAGGGAATGAGACGCTGCATCAAAACGCTATGGGAATGTTTTAGCATGATTGTCTCAATCGAAAGCACAATCAAAACAATCATGTGAATGCATATTGCGGGATGATGTCATGAACCAGGAGGATAAAGGTGCATCGGAGGCCGGAAGCCAGAAGCCGGAAGCCAGAAACTACAGCTTAGACAGTTTCTGAAGCAAGGCATATGACGGGCACGTAGGAAGTGTGGCAGAAGATGCAGCATCCCTCTTCACTACCCGTGTTCCCGGAGTGGAGTTGAGGTCTAACTGGTAGAATCTCGAGAGAATATTTAAGAAGGACAAATCACAAATGTCCACAAGAGACACTCTTGCTAAAAGAGCCTTAGAGGCAGCCACATTCCTAGTAGTGTGCACGAACCACCATAGGGGAAGGTTGTGCAACTGACTCATGGGAAAGTGAGATAGTCTCAACTAACCATTTGTTCAAACTCTTTTTGTTGCTGGATCTCCCTCGACAGATGATCTGGAGGACCTCAGCTCTGTGGCATAAGCACCCAGTGCTCACACTTGACACAGCAGATCCTTTCCTTGTCATGAAGGTAGGACAGATTGCCTGCAGTACAAAGGGTGATCCACGTTAGTGAAATTGAAGATCTCTTAACCCTTTCGCACGTAAGTTCTAAATATTTTCTCTGACCCCACAGCGTGAGTTTTTTTTAGACGACCATTATTTTAGAATGTTTACCTTATTGTTCCCATGGCGACGCGTCATGCTTGTCACGTTGACACACGGCAGCCTCGGAAGCGCTTTATGACATGTGCATCGCATTTACTTAGTGTATGTCTTATTTATTCAAAATATTCACACACTTGTTGGCTATGTTATCAACTACCTGATATTTAGATTCTCAAATATGTGGAAATGAATGTGTTTTGTCGTTTAAAAACTTTTATAATGATCTTTATTAACTGATCTATGATGCGCGATGGGCGCCGCCATGTTTGTTTGCGCTGCAGTTCGGAGAATCTGATCGGTCTGATTTATAACGCAAATTCAGTCGCTTCTCCCGAAAAACGGGAGAGTAAGTGACCAGAGAAGTGAGAGAAGAATAAAGTGAACTTTATAGTTACCTATGCAATGTGTATCTGATTTATCTGATCAATTTATAAATGAACGATTGCTATTTCTGCTTTTATGGACGTCAGTGTGTATTTTTCAAACTAGAGATGTATACTAGATACTAGAGATGTATTGTTTTGCGAGTACTTATGAGTATTTAAATGTCTGAAACCGAAAATAAACCTTATGTGGTTGAAAACACTGAGTAGTTGTGATATATGACAAGCTATATGACTAAGCCATCTTAGATATATGACTAAGCCATCTTAGATGATGATCTAAGATGGCGGCGCGAGTACATCGCGAGGCTCGGGGTCTCTCCAGTTTCTGCAATTTTGCAGTATTACTCTTGCTTATCTCGGGTCTGTTTGTGCAGAACAGTTGTGCCTTTACATCGTACACCCGAAGTGAGCTTTTGGATATTGGTTTGCAAATTTCCGACGGTTTTATGGACAACCTTCGACTTCTTCCTGAGATCGCCAGGACGCCCGAGGCAGCGCATTCTTCCCGGCCGGGCGGAAGTGCTCGCAGGCGGCGTCGAGATCGTAAACAAAGGCGAGGCAAGCGTGGAGGACTTAGTGCTCGGTTAAAGCTAACACCACACCGGCTCTCTCTACCCAGTATCTTCCTTGCCAATGTCCGATCGCTAGTGAACAAAATGGATGAGATTCGACTCAACATGACACACAGCAAAAGACTTCTGAACTGTAACGTCCTTATCTTCACGGAGACGTGGTTAAATAGCGGAATACCAGACTCCACTATTGAGCTCACGGGACATCACACGCTCCGCGCGGACAGAACAATAGATGGATCCGGTAAGACAAGGGGAGGCGGTTTGTGCATTTATATTAACAAAGCTTGGTGCACAAACTCTGCTGTTGTTGGGAGCCATTGTTCAGCTAACCTAGAGTTTCTCATGGTTAAATGTAGACCGTTCTATCTGCCGCGGGAGTTCACTTCCACCATTATAACTGCAGCTTATATTCCCCCGGATGCTGATGCCAAGCTTGCTATGAAAGAACTTTATGCAGCCATCAGTAAACAACAGACTCTTCACCCGGAAGCGGCGTTTATTGTTGCGGGTGATTTTAATCACTCTAACTTAAAGACTGTGCTGCCTAAATTTCATCAGAATGTTTCCTGTCACACCAGAGGAAACAAAACCTTAGACCATGTCTACACAAACATGGCTGGGGCCTACAGGGCGACACCTCTCCCCCACCTGGGACAATCAGACCACATCTCTTTGTTCCTCACTCCCAAATATTCACCCCTCATCAACCGTGTGAAGCCATCAGTGAAGACCGTCAAGGTGTGGCCTGCGGGGGTAGATTTTACACTCCAGGAAAGGTTTCTACACACAGACTGGAGTATGTTTGCTTCCCAAGCCACCAGTGGTGCTCACACAGACATTGACTGCTACACATCCTCTGTATTGGATTATATTAATACCACCATTGACAGTGTTACAACCCAGAAACAGATTACCACATACCCAAATCAGAAGCCATGGATGAACAAGGAAGTGCGACTCCTGTTGAAGACACGCAATACTGCCTTCAGGTCAGGAGATGCACAAGCCTACAGCACATCCAGAGCAAATCTGAAGAGGGGCATCAAAAAGGCCAAGCACTGCTACAAGCTGAAGATAGAGGGACACTTTTCCAACTCTGACCCTCGACGCATGTGGCAGGGCATCCAGGCCATCAGTGACTACAAACCTACCCACTCCACCCCTGCAGCCACTGATGTCAACTTCCTGAATGAGCTAAATGACTTTTATGCTCGCTTTGAAAGAGACAACAGAGAAACTGCAACCAAGCTCAAACCCTCAGCTGATCACCCTCCAATCACCCTCTCATCCACTGACGTCTGCAAGGCACTGAGCCGGATCAGCACGCACAAGGCTGCTGGACCAGACAACATCCCTGGACGTGTCCTCAGGGCATGTGCGGAGCAGCTCGCTGGGGTCTTTACAGACATTTTCAACCTGTCTCTTGCCCAAGCAGCTGTTCCAACATGCTTCAAATGCACCTCCATTGTGCCAGTGCCAAAACACTCTAGTCCGAGGTGCCCTAACGACTACCGCCCTGTAGCACTCACACCCATCATCATGAAGTGCTTTGAGCGGCTGGTCCTGGAACACCTAAAAGACTCTATACCATCCACATTGGACTCACATCAGTTTGCTTATCGCAGCAATAGGAGCACAGAGGATGCTGTTGCCATGGCACTGCACTCTGTGCTCACACACCTGGACAATAAGAACTCTTATGCACGGATGCTGTTTGTTGACTTCAGCTCAGCATTCAACACTATCATCCCGGCCAAGTTAATAGCCAAACTTGAAGACTTGGGCATCAATACCTCACTCTGCAACTGGATCCTGGACTTCTTGACCAACAGACCCCAGAATGTCCGATCTGGATCCACCTGCTCCACATCCATCACACTTAACACTGGTGTACCACAGGGCTGTGTGCTAAGCCCGTTTCTCTACTCCCTCTTCACCTCCGACTGCAAGCCTGTGTTTGGATCTAATGCCATCGTCAAGTTTGCAGACGACACTACGGTGATCGGTCTCATCAGCAACAACGATGAGACTGCCTACAGGGAAGAGATCCAGCACCTGTCCACATGGTGCAACAAAAATAACCTGCTCCTCAACACCACCAAAACGAAGGAGCTCATCGTGGACTTCAGGAAAGAGTCACGAGGCACACACGACACCATCCACATCAATGGAATGGCCGTTGAGCGTGTCTCCAGCTTCAAGTTCCTGGGGATCCACATCTCGGCTGACATGACCTGGACAACCAACACCTCCAGCCTGGTCAAGAAGGCTCACCAGCGCCTCTTCTTCCTGAGGACACTGAGGAAGAATCAGCTCTCCTCGGCTATCCTGGTGAACTTCTACCGCTGTGCAATAGAAAGCATCCTGACGAACTGTGTCACAGTGTGGTATGGGTGCTGTTCTGTCGCGGAGCGCAAGGCACTGCAGCGGGTGGTGAAAACTGCCCAGCGCATCACAGGGACTCCACTTCCTGCCATCGAGCACGTCCAGAGGAAACGCTGTCTGCGTCGAGCTCGCAGCATCCTCAAGGACTCCTCTCACCCAGCCCACAGACTGTTCTCCCTCCTTCCCTCCGGCAGGCGTTTCAGGTGCCTCCGGACCAGAACCAGCAGACTAAAGAACAGTTTCTTCCCCAGAGCTGTCTCTTTACTGAACTCTAACCCTTGCTGACCCCACTCCTCTATCACCCCCACCACCACCATCCCACTCCCCTCACAGACTCCTCTCCACCCCCCCACCACCATCCCACTCCCCTCACAGACTCTCCTCTTACCCCCCCCAACATCCCACTCCCCTCATAGACTCCTCTCTCCCCCCCACCACCATCCCACTCCCCTCACAGACTCTCCTCTTACCCCCCCCCAACATCCCACTCCCCTCATAGACTGCTCTCCCCCCCACCATCCCACTCCCCTCACTGACTCCTCTCCCCCCCCCCCCACCGCCATCCCACTCCCCTCACAGACTCTCCTCTTACACCCCCACCATCCCACTTCCCTCATAAACTCCTCTCCCCCCCACCACCATCCCACTCCCATCCAGACTCTCCTCTCACCCCCCACCATCCCACTCCCCTCATAGACTCCTCTCACCCCCCTGCCCCCCACCACCATCCCTCATAGACTCCTCTCCCCCCCACCATCCAACTCCCCTCATAGACTCCTCTCACCCCCCTGCCCCCCCCACCACCATCCCACTCCCCTCAGACTCTCCCCTCTCCCCCTAAACCATCATCCTACCACCCTCATAGACTCCTCTTACCCCCCACCATCCAATTCCCCTCATAGACTCCTCTCACCCCCTACCCCCCCCCACCACCATCCCACCCCCCTCACAGACTCTCCTCTCTCCCCCACCATCATCCCACTCCCCTCATACACTCTCCTCCCACCCCCCCCACCATCCCACTCCCCTCACTGACTCCTCTCCCCCCCCCCCACCACCACCACCATCCCACTCCTCTCATACACTCTCCTCTTACCCCCCCACCACCATCCCACTCCCCTCAGACTCTCCTCTTACCCCCCCACCACCATCCCACTCCCCTCATAGACTCTCCTCTTACCACCCCCCCCCACCATCCCACTCCCCTCATAGACTCCTCTCTCCCCCACCACCATCCCACTCTCGTCATAGACTCCTCCCCACCATCCCACTCTCCTCATAGACTCCTCCCCACCATCCCACTCTCCTCATAGACTCCCCCCCACCATCCCACTCCCCTCACAGACTCCTCTCTCCCCCACCACCATCCCACTCCCCTCACAGACTCTCCTCTTACCACCATCCCACTGCCCTCATAGACTCCTTACTCCCCCCCACCACCATCCCACTCCCCTCGCAGACTCTCCTCTTACCACCATCCCACTCTCCTCATAGACTCCCCCCCCATCCCACTCCCCTCATAGACTCATCTCTCCCGCACCACCATCCCACTCCCCTCATAGACTCCTCTCTCCCCCCCACCACCATCCCACTCCCCTCATAGACTCCTCTCTCCCCCCCACCACCATCCCACTCCCCTCATAGACTCCTCTCTCCCCCCCCACCACCATCCCACTCCCCTCACAGACTCTTCTCTTACCCCCCACCACCATCCCACTCCCCTCATAGACTCCTCTCTCCCCCCCCCACCACCATCCCACTCCCCTCATAGACTCCTCTCTCCCCCCCCACCACCATCCCACTCTCCTCATAGACTCCCCCCCCCCATCCCACTCCCCTCATAGACTCCCCCCCCATCCCACTCCCCTCATAGACTCATCTCTCCCGCACCACCATCCCACTCCCCTCACAGACTCTCCTCTTACCCCCCCCATCCCACTCCCCTCATAGACTCCTCTCTCCCCCCCCACCACCATCCCACTCCCCTCACAGACTCTCCTCACCCCCCACCACCCCACTCCCCTCTCAGACTCCCCCACCACACCAGACTCCTTCATTGCCCCCCCCCCCACTACTACCCTTATAGACTCTTCGCTCACTGTTACTTATTTGTGCCATTTGCACTGCCGACTGTTCATTACAGTAACAACTGTTTACTGTTTACAGTAACAACTGTTTACACTTGCACCTTGCACTACTGTACTTTAGCTGGAACATGCTCATTTGCACTACCAACTGTTCATACAGTACCAACTGTTTACATTTCGCATCTCACTTATTTGCACTGTCCATGCTCATTGCACTACCTTAAATCTACTGCTTACCTTAAGCTAACAATTGTATACATCTTCCTGTAAAATTCTGTTTATAGTTAGAGACATCTGTATATACATTTACATCTATAGCACATATTCACCTGTAAATGCTGTTTATAGACACCTGTAATTATATTTATAGCACACACTCACCTGTTATAGTAATAACCATCTGTATATTTATATTCATTGTACATATTACCTGTAAATCCTGTACATCTCCATATCCTGCACTTATGCAACCATTGTATATATCCTGCACTTGCTGCTATTGCACTTCTGGTTGGACCTAAACTGCATTTCGTTGCCTTGTACCTGTACTTGTGTAATGACAATAAAGTTGAATCTAATCTAATCTAATCTTTAAGCGCGCCCGTCTCTGAATCGGCGCCAGATGACGCGCAAAAACACGTTTGAATTTAGCAGTTGATGACGTGAAGCACGAACGTTCTAATCACACCGGTGTGATCGTACCCTCCAGGGCACAGCCAAGACTGATCACACCGGTGTGATCGTACGCGTGAAAGGGTTAAGCTTAGGTGGATTTTAATAAAAAGAGTGGAGATGAGGTGAGACATGAGGTGAGAGACCAGACTGTATGAACTGCACTGTCTCAGAGCCAAAGCCAACAGGTTCCACAGTTCTGGACAGGGATGGGCTATAAGGACCCCTGCCTGAGAGAGGAGGTCCCTCCTGACCGTAATATCCTAAGGAGTTCCGTCGAGGAGGGACACTAGGTCCAGGAACCACACGCTACCTCACCAACGTGGGGAAATCAATGTGAGATGGCCCTTGTTCCGGCAAACTCTGTCCAGATCTCTGGGGAGCAGAGTAATTTGGAGAAAAGAATGTAGCCGCAGCCTTGCCCATGTCTGAACCATAGTGTCCAGTCAGAGTGAGGGAGAACCAGAGTGGATGGCGAGTAAACCAGGATTCCTACACATGATCAATGCGCGTAGGCACAGCCTTGTGAACTTGATTGTGAAAAGTGGGTTGCCCTGGTTTTGAGCTACTAATAAAAGGACCACATGTACAGACGACATGAATAACACTGGAAGCTGTTGGCATGAGGCCGAGCAGTCTCAAATGCTCAGTAAGGGACTGGTTATGTTATTGAAGGATGGAGATGTTGTTATAGTTAGAGGGTGAAATTTCTTGCAAGAGACTTAATCTCCAGTGTCAGTACTAATGGCATCCAGTTCTGGTGCACCTTTATCTTCCTAGTTCATGCAATCGTTTCGATTTTGCTACACATGACAATCACGCTAAAGTGCTCCCATAGCGTTTCAACGCAGCACAAGTTCCCTTGTTAAGGGAACACATTTAACAATTAATCTCATAATTAGATTTATTTAATATTGTCTATATTAGCAATACACAGTATTTGGACAGTAACGAGATTAAATGTAGACATCAGCTTGAGTCTCCAGCTTCTTTGATGTTTCTTTAAGAACCCGGTTATCTCGAGTGTTGTTAATAACTAAAATGAATTTAATCCGCTAAAACTGTAATTGGTGATTGAAGTAAGGCAAAAATAAAATATTATGTTTAAAATGTTTAATGAAACAATGAACCAAGTTTTTTGAAATACTAAACAATTTGAACAATTAATTACTTTGATCTAGAATATATTATAAACAATGAATTAATATTTTTTTTTAAATAAATGCTGTAAATATTGAAAACAATAGAACTTATAAAAATGACTTGCACAATACAAAGTTACTAAAGTAAAATGAAAAGAAAAGTGTATCAGTAAATCTGTGCACAGTTTGATTATTGACATCTCTTCTAAAATTGTAGCAGAGACAGACATTTTAGTATGATATGAATTATATTGTATAATAGTTATGGCATGTATTAATATTTTGAATTATATTTATTTTTATATTTTCAGAATTCTTACAAACTGTAGCAACCTATACAATTAGTAAATAATGTATATGAGTACATTGAAGACATTTCTAGTGAGTAGACTATAATTAGACATACATTTGGCCATTTTTTTGACTAATTAGAAACCACCTTGAATTGTTTAGTTAGCTATTTTTTAAACAAGCTTAAACAAGTTTTAAACTTAAAAAACATATTTTTTAAGCTATAGATATTTTTTAAACCTCATCAACATTGAAGCAATGCCACTCACAACCAATCACAGCATTCAAGGCATCAAGGTGACTTTTGCCCAATCATGCACCACTCAGGTGTTTTTTATTATCCTCTTTCCTGTTTTTAGATCTAATACCAAGTTGATAAGTTCATCATAACCAAGAACTCCATTACATGTCTTCAGCTGTGAAAGAGCTACCTCTGAACAACAGGTCCACAAGCCATAAGTAATCCACACCCCTTGTACCCATCAACACATGCTATGGAGGTAATTCAATCTGCCAAAGGAGGTGAGCTGTATTCACCTTCCAGACATATTGAGCTTTCACCCTCTTCACACACACAGAGTTTGATACGCTGCCCGCTTCTTATCTGCATCCACAACCACATAAACATGCACCCCAGCATCCTACCATTCACTCGGCTGTTGCTCTCTCCATGGATTCACACTCAAATTGATTTACTGCTGGAAGTAATAGGATCCGGACAAGCATACCATTACCAATGACGAGAAAGACTTGCATGTTGTCTCCACATCACAGGAAGGTCACGTCATTGGGATTCAAGGCAGTGATTCTGGTGAAAATAGAGGTTCAGGAGATTCAATGTTGTTGAGCTCTTTTGTAGTATATTATGTTTGCTTCTTGTTTGTCTAATGACCAACAGAGAACCTTAAAATTAAAATTCTGTCATCATTCACTCACCCTCAAGTTGTTTTAAAAAGGTATGAATTTATTTATTTCACTGAACATAAAATATTCCCTTTCAAGGCAACTTCGAGCTGCATCATAGCGCTATGGGAACGATATACCAACGCCGCCTTAGCAACAAAGTATGCCCCAAAAATGCTCCAAAGGAGAAGTTCTGGCTCCCTCGGGAATGCCAACCCCTCTCGGCAAGAGATAGACTCAACTAACCCTTGCACTCAAATTATCTGCATGGGCCCCAGGGCCTCAGCCTAGTTAATTTGAAGAATACGTTTAACAAAACAGTTGATATAAGTACTATATAAGTCAATGGGTCCCATCAACTGCTTCATTACCAACAGTCTTCAAAATATCTTCTTTTGTGTTCAGCAGAAGAAAGAAATTCATTGAGGGTAAGCAAATTATTAAACTTTTTGGTGAACTACCCTTTTAAAACTAAGCATCTTAGGCTCTCCAGACCACATAGGTAGAAGTGATAATTATAATAAAATATTTATAATAGTAAATATTAATGGTTGAGTATTCTTTGTCTGTTATCAGGAATAGCTGGTATACGATGTGGAGAACCACGAGGAGACGTGGGATCCTCTAAACACAGACCCTAGTGGTCTCCAGGGTGGTGCTAGGGACACGGAGGACCAGGGTGGTGCAGGTGGAGCAAGGGGCCAGGCAGAGGGGAATGTCCAGGGTGGTGCTGGGGTTCTGGCTTTCCCAAGAGGCTCCGCCTCCTTTGCCCCACCCACCCTCAAGGTGTAGCTCTCACCCCCCCCCCCCACCTTCAAGAAAAGAAAACTTTTTTTTAGGGGCCTCCACAGGCTGCTGACAGGAGTGCAATAAACTTGGAACAGGGAAGTATAAATTAAGGATTAATGGTTCAAATGTTGATGAAAAAAATGTTTGGCCAGCAGCGTGAATTAAGTTTGGCAGGACATTTTGTGCCTTTGAATGGAACCATAAGTTGTTGTTCATTTGCAGAATGCAAGTTTCTGGAGAGAACAGACATCTAAGTATTGAGTTTAGGTACAAGGGTGTAGAGTCATTGGTTGTTCTGTTGTTAACATCAGTGCCTTGAATTTGATGCGAGCGGCATTTGGCAACTAGGGCAATTATATGAAGAGAGGTGTGACTTGCACTCTCTTCAGCTCATTTAAGACTTCTCTTGCTGCAGCACTCTGAATCAGTTGGAGAGATTTGATAGTGCATGCTTTGTAGCATGCCCTGATAGGAAAGGCCTGATCATCCTAATGTTAAATAAGGCAAAACTGTAGTCGTGCCACAGCTCTAGCAATGTGGATTGTGAAGTTTAACTGATACTTTTTTCACAACTCCAAGGCTATCCTGGATGGAGTTGTGTTTGGAAAACCTAGTAGAAAGGAGACATTTTGATAAAGTTTTGGGTTGGCTGAAATCACAAGCTGTTCTGTCTCACCTTTAGGTCCCTGGGCCTAAGGGCAGTTTTCTGTGCCACAAGACAACATGATAAACACTTCCAAACCTCAGAGAGAGAGAAAAAAATGTATTGAGTGTTGATGGAATGACATAAAAAGAATAAAGAAAAGCCAAAAAAAGCCATAAAAATCCAAAGAAAAGATTCTTCCATGGTAACCTCCACAACTGAACTGAAAGGACAAAAGCATTGGTATTTTAAAAGTGTGTGAGATGAGGGTTCTGTTGCACTTTTGTGACTTTATTCTAGTGTCTTCTTCTTCTTCTCCTTCTCCTTCTTCTTCTTCTCTCGGCTAGTATGATGGATGTTACAGTCTCTTTGTACTACCTTATTACCCAAAGTCTCTCTCATACATTTCTCTCTGACTGCACAACTTTGAAAAAGGACAGTGTCTGTGTTTTAGTGTTTTTTCCCCTTTCATCTAGATGAATTTTGTGAAACCTGTCAATGGATGTTATTCTAACCATATAATTTTGAAAAGTAAAAAAGAAAAGAAACAGATTCCATAAGTATGACTACATGATCTACAAATAAGCTTTTACATTAACCAGTTAATGTTGAATTATTTACTAAAATTCAATAATTGAACCCCAAAATTAATGCAGTTCTACCTTACATAAACTGTTTATTGTGTATTAGAGTATTGAGCATCTAATGACAGTCATCATTTAGAATAATGAAAAGAAAAAAAATGGATCAAATGTGGTTAATTTTCTTTAAAAAACAAATTGATAATCATTCTAAAACAAATCACACCTCTTGTATGACCTGGAAATGTGTTTGTGAGATACACCCAGGCATATTATCCCCTAGCATGTTTCAAGAGCTTCCTTCTCAAGTTCATTTCCAGTTTGTCATTATTCTACTTCCATCCATCTCTCACCTCTTCCATACTCTCAAACATAAAAAGGGCAAAGATGGTGAGAAATCCATTGTGCATCTGATGGATCTTTCACTTGGGCCAGAGGAGATATGCGGTTACATGTGTGCCCTTTCTGCTGGGCATCTAAATTCAACCCAAGGCCATTAATACATGCATGCCTGTGTGAGCACAAGAAAGGGCAGCATTCACATGATCTATGCTTGCTGCTTCCTGCTGGGCTTAATCACACTTCCTGCCACCTTTTGATCTGATGCAGAGCACTTAAAATTCTCTCCTGTTAACTGTGTTTGGTTCTCTGACACGTGCTGTAGAGAAAAGAGCAAGTATCATATGTGAGCATGGTGACGTATTTTTAATCTAATTTAGAAAGACGAATCGTTTTCAGGCTTGATGAGGCTTCATCAAAGTGAACCAAAAAGAGGTTGAGTAAATGAGGGAGAGGAAGAAAAAGGAGAGAGAAAAAGCAGGAGAGAGAAAAAGCAGGGAGAAAATGTCTTTAAGAAAGGAAGAAAGCCCTTAATTGATCATTAATGGTTTTATAAACTGGAAAAATGCCATGTTCCTGCTGGAAAACCAGGTTATACTATCTTAAATGTACAATTTTCTCACTCTTGTGTGATTCCGATGCTGAGCAAAAAAAGTATAGTTTAACAGCTCTTCTTAACAGGCTCATCTCAACTGCTGTTTAACATTAAACAACTGAACAATTTCAACAAATTAAGGAATATAAATGACAATCAAAGCTTTTTTTAGCTATAGATACAGCTAGATGTTTTTATTCCAGGTGCATGTACAATTTATTTACAATTTAACACTATGAAATACATTCACCTGACTTGTTTACAGCTAAATAATTCTCTTCATTTATTCAACTTTATATTCAACTTATTTTCTTCAGCTAACATACTAACGTACTAGTTTTTCTGTCACAGAATTTATAGATTTTCATGTTGACAGTGGTGGTACAACAGTGGCATGATCAATTAATTTAACCATTATTATGTGGCAGCAAACGCCAAAGTCACCATAATGACTGTCCAGTTTGAATCTTACTACGATGATAACACATGTCAGGGTTAGAATTGGACAAATTGAATTAGAATAGGGGCTTAGTGTAGAGTCCAATTCTAAGTTACAGAACTTTACGAATTCATTTGGTTAGGACCAGTTTGCCAGGACCATTACATATGTCTTTAAGGGAGAATCCTGACAAGAGGACTTTGGAAGCAGCCATACTTTTTTAATTGACAAAGAGGCAGGCTACCCAGCTGACTCATAAGCAAATTAAATGGCCTTGACTATCCACTTGTTCTGCTTAGATGCTGGGGCCCTTTGCTAGGGGCAGGATCTCCAGCACTGAGAGTTAACAGCTGAGCAGTTAAATGGGTCCAGCTGACGAGCAATGCACCACAAAGTGAAAAGTTTCCACTTCAGGGTGTACAGTTTACTCGTGGAGGGAGCTCTGAAGTGGAGAATGTTCTCAAAAACCTCAGTTGAGAGTTTATGAGCTGGGCCCCAACAGAGGACTCACAGTTTCCACAGTTTTGGGTGGGGAGAAAAACCAAGCTTCCCGTCTGGGAAGTCCCAAGTGATCGGAATCTCCTAGGGAGGTGTGAGGTTGGGGGAAGCAATTAGCGAGGAGAGATCCAGTCATTGAGGAGCTGGATGCCTGAGAGAGAACCTCAAACTCTTGAGACGCAATCAAATCCACTTGGGCAGCGGGGATGAAAGCTGCCATGAGTTAAAGCAGCGCCTGGGCCCACAGAAGTATTTCGGTCAGTTTGCAGAGTGGACATGAACGCAAAGCATGCTGCTGAAAGACAAGCACACTTTGTAACCGAATCCCATACCACGGTGAGAAAAGTGGTTTTTCTGTCCAAGAGTGGCATGTATTCTATGTCCTTATTCCCCAGCAGAGCTCTTATTCCCTAACCAGAGCCTTCTTGGGGGCAACTGCTTTGTGTAGAACCTCCATAAACTGGACCTGGCGAGGCGAGAGGAATAGTGTAACCCTTTTTGACTGTACACAGGACCCAATAAGATCAAATTGAGCATCCGTGCTGTTAGAAATTCTACCGAGTAAACTAGTCTCTCAATACATGACTCTGGTGATTTTCAAGAAACCAGCTCAGGGTACAAACAAACTCTTGACCCCTCCTCAGAAGGGATGAGCATCCCAGTTCCGCCACGTTTCCGGTTGGACACTGAGATATGAGCACACTGGAGAACGCTGCACCCTGATGCAAACGAGGTGGTAGGGTTGGCAGAATTGCCCCTTTAGGCTACCGAGGGGAGATGGGCACCGTATATATATTGAGGCATTAACTACTCCCTCATGGAGTATCCAAAAAACATGTATTGAGACGCAAGGACTGGTCTCTGGTGTTTTCGAGCAACCAGCTTGGTGCTCTGAAGCAGCACTCTTCGGAGCTTGATAGCTGCAGCTTTCCCTGTGCGGAAGTATCCGCAGAGCATAATTCCATAATCTAGGAAAAGGCACTGAACCTCGCAAGTGAGAGCAGAGATAATGCTGAGCCCATCTCTAACCCCTCTATTTAGTCCATTTGCAACCCCCTAGGACCTAGATCACTGCGTGTGAGTGCAAATGTGTGTGTGTCCTTAATTATATAATTAAGGAATCTTTTGAGAAATCAGCAGAACATTCCTGTAGTTGTTTACATCAAATTTAAGAATTGACTTCAAGATTGACAAAAAACTGCTTGAAGAATGTTTAAAATACGCTTGATAAGAAATGTCTGGTGAGGACAACTCAGTCACAATGAAAATTACTTATTTCAGTTTTTCAATGACTGTTTCCATATTTGTTTTAGTCAAAACTAAGTAAATATTTTAAATTAATAGTATTTTTAGCATACAGTACTAACCATGTTACTTGGGAACCTGAAGATGATGAGGAGGGGGGTGGGTAAGAGAAGGTTACAGTGCCTTGATCCTCTTTAATGAGTTTTGGGAGAATATAGAGTCTGCAGAGACAATCAGAGCCCTCCACAGTGACTAACTGCTCGCACGGTAATTGACAGGAACTCCTGGTTTATCTTTTACCTTCTAGTTCATCCTGTCACATCCTCTCTCTTATTATTTCACATTATTTCTTTCTGAAGAATCTGAACTCTCATTCCCAAAGCTCTTTTACTAACACAGAAAACATACTTAACGTTAAATTCATGAAACCTTTCCCCATGATATCTAAATTATTTGGTAATTATTAATAAGTTGTTTCAATCACCCTCCATGAAATATATGAAGTTCATGAAATACAGTGAAGTTCCTAAATGCAATTTCAGGAGGAGTACACCCATCTAATCTTTCAGTTACATAAAAATCCTCTCACCTTGGTCCAGGTTCAGCTGTTTTGGCATTGTGCCCCGCACACTCACCCACAGCAATCTAATCGCTAAACATTGCTTACTACCATTCTTGTCCACCTTTAGGTTTCCATGGCCGTCTACAGATGCACCGGCATCTTTTAATATTGACAATAATCGCAACCAATGTCCCCTTCTATATGTCAATATAAAATTTGTCATTTTTATCGATGGCTCGACAGCTTCCAATTGGAATATATCCAGAGCTCAAACTTACCGCCAGAAGAAGTTTCCACCTTACTTTTGCCTCGTGGGTACTGAACAATTTCATGTTAAATTAGATGTTAAATCCATTAAAACATATTACATTCAATTTCAGCAAGTTCCTTCCTCTATTTAGCTGTTCCCCTCATGCTCCAAACATCGTTGAAAGTTGCATTCATTCATTTCATCAGAAATTGCTCAAAAGCAATTGTACTCGGTTGGGACTTTTTGTATACTATGCATACTATGTCTTTTGACATAGATGAGGATTCCTTACCCTTTGAATGTGTAGACCACCATAACCTTAAACTTGTAGATGTTACAGTGTCGACCACTACAGTTATTCCTCCCCTGTCAGAAGCTGTAATTTCTGCAAAACTTGTGTCACATCAAGCAGGATTGCAACCAAATGGCTGTACGGGTGTGTTTTTTGAATTGAGTTTTGAATTTTTCTGAAAACGCGTTTCTGAAAATGGCTGAATTTTTCTCCGTTCTTTGCATTAACTTTGTAAGTGGGTAAAGCTTCATCCACCAGATGGCTAATTTCTGCAGCAAAAATTTGAAGAGCCTCACCAGGCAGGCGTGTGCGTGCATTTACATAACTTTGGAATGTAGACAGATAAACTCGTTTCCAAAACCTTTCTTTTTTTTCTTTTACTTGTTTATCATCCTGTTTGATGTCGCTAGGCAAACTGTCCCAGTAGCTAAAAGGAGTACCACCGAGACAAGTTGGCAAAAACTTAGCTAGTTTGGCATTATACAAATCTGTGCTAGCTTCCACGTTCACTTCAAATCATCTGAAACAGTGAAGACAATCTTCTTTCCCATCCCCGAAAAAGATGGACGGAACCCATCCATGGAAGTGTTGGTACCCACGCGAGCTACTTGTAGAAGGAAAATCACCTGCTGAATCTTCTTCACTATTTTTTCAAAACAGTGTTCAAACTCTGTATCTTAATCGAACGACAATAAGATGTTCGACCAAGTCCATTAAATTACACAAGGATTATCGATCCAGTCCGTTCTATTGCTATGTCATTGAAGGTCACGGTCAACCCGTCGCTGTAATCCTCTGCGATCCGACGCTATTGTGAAAACGCACAAACAACTTTGTCCCCGGTTGAAACACAAAGCACGTTAGACGTAACAGATAACAGAAAACTTAAATATTGAGCTTGGCATCAATGTCCATCGTCATGAAACCACATCCATTGCATTTAATACCCGACGAAGAGAAAGTTCACTCACGCGTGGAACCTAGGAGGAAGCTCCAATCTCTTTTATATGGGTTCACAGCAGTAATGCAGGCATACACTGCAATCTGGAACTTTGTTGACTTTTATTTTGTCCGAACTCATGAAGATGCCCGAACTCTAGTCACACTCGCTTCACTTGCGCATGACCCTCTTCACCTTGACCAACTGTGCATGTCAGCGCGCCCATACCTAACCATGACGCCACCATTACATCACTCCTGAACCGCAAAATAAATCACAAAACAAATCTCACACAATCATTATTATCACAAGAAAATACACATTATATATACACAGTTTCACACACCACATCAGGCACATCTGTCATGTATCTGATTTTTTGTATAGTCTTTGGCCACTAAATAGTTTTGTCATTTCTCATTTCTCTTCGAGAAAAGAACCCTTTTGTGAACCACTTGCCTGAAAAGGTTCAATGCTTCATGAGGCTTCATCTCACCATCACTAGACTTAACTAGGCAGGACAGGAACTGGCAGGCACCAAACAGGACAAGAAAGACAGCGACACAACACAGGACAGCAAACATGAAGGGCTTAAATAGGGAGCACATGGGGAAGGTAACGAGTTTAAATAGCTATAAATAGGATAAATAAAATGTATGACAAGGAGACAAGACGAGTGGGGTAACAGTGACAAGACATGAACACGCAGCCAATGCGAACGCACATCGCCGCGTGTTCACATAAGGCAAAGATAGTGTGCAGCTGGTGAAACCAAACTGCATGCGACACGAAAACACAACATGAAACCACACGGCTGATGTAAACCAACCGCGTGCTTACAACAATGCACATTGACGAAAGAGAGAGAGAGAGAGCAGTTCACACAAAGCTTGAAACCACACCCACTCACAAGACGTAGAGCACGCAAGAACGAGCAAACGCCTGTTCTCTTGCCCTCACAACAAGGACGAACACACGAGTCATGAATGCCCGAATCCCGACACAAAAATGCGCGCACCAGTGGCGTAGCCACGGGGGGGCCTGGGTGGGCCTGGGCCCCCTCATTTACATGTGTGGCCCCCTCAGATTTTCAATTGTTTAAAATCGCGACTGTGAAAACTAAAGTGAAAACACATATCATAGCACGCTGCGTGTTGTAACTCAACTAGTCTTGGCTGAGAGGTTAAGGCGATGGACTAGAAATCCATTGGGGTTTCTCCGCATGGGTTCGAATCCTGCCGATTACGTTATGCTTAGGCCCCCTCATTTTAAGCTGGGCCCCCTCAAAAATAAAATTCTGGCTACGCCCCTGGCGCGCACACACAAAACACAAGACATTACGGTAGTGTCAGAGCTCAGCCACAACAACAAGAAAATGACTAGTCCAAATGTGGCAGAACCTTGACAACATGCTGCTTATACTGAGGGGCTACAACGATCTGTCATGACATATTAAAGAGCCACAAAAGTACCCTAAAGTAACCTGCTCTGTCTATCAGCACACTGTCAGTGATCACTTTGGTCTGCAATGGATTTTACACTGCATTAGAAAATTATGTGTGATGTGAATGCACCATAGCTTGTCAGACATAGCATAACAGTAACTAACAGGTCTTTGTGATGGGTCAATTGAGGGTATGCACATGACATTACAGTAGGCGGGAATAACTGTGGTACATCCACTGAGTGGCAAAAAGCAAAAGTTGCAAGCATTGGTGTACAGTTTGAATTTAGAGAAAACACACAAGCACATCTAAAATTTGAAAGATCTGTAACTGTCAATGCATAAATGTAAAGTGTTCTCAGTGGATATGCAAAAATGCAGTACAGCACAGCTTCTTTTCTTTTGAATATCTCTGTTCCAAAACCAAGGGAACGACCTTGATGTCTTCTGCCTCCTGCTAAGCATATTGCGATAAAAACTAGAGTATTGCCACAATACTCTTGTCTAAAAATAGAGCACGAGTATTTGGTAAATCTGTATGATTTTAATAAGCTAGTAGCAATAATTTTCTTTTTTCACTTTGGCAGCTATCTTTCTCTCCATCCTGACTCATTGATACAGCTGGCAGACTCTTCCACAAAATACCCACATCTGTTCTGAATGTCAATACGTCTCATACACCTTGATAAACAGTCTATGCAAGCAAAGGTCAGAAAAATTCTGTGCTAAACTATTAACTATGCAAATAAAAAGTGTGTTAATTTTCCTTTTCACAAAGAATCTTTTTTATTGTATTGTAGCATTTTCTTTGTGTAATAGATCAATCAAAAGACTTTCCAAACCTGTTGACTTGCCTTGCAAAATACTGAATCGGTGTATATATGTAAGAAATGTTTATTACATAATTAAACAGGGAATCTGCTGTGTAAATTCATAGCAGTATGTGCTATAAACCTGCTTGATCAGTATGTGAATTGTTAACAAGTTCAGTTTTTGGGTCATGCCAATTGTCCAGATCTGTACTGTAAACTGACTGTTAAAGCTCAATCTATATGCCTGTAACTTTATGATAGCAGTTTGATCCCTTTCTATGAAAGACACAACAGAAATAACTCACAGCCCACAGTAGGACCAGAATAAGTGTGCATAGCTACATTGCATTTGTCTTGTTGCTGTAAAAGTGCAACGCTACTGTACAAAAGTTTCATTTACATTGATGAATTTGTCAGATGCTTTTATCCAAAGCAACTTACAATGCATTCAAGGTACATTGACATTCTAATCAGTTCTTGCTTCCCTGAAAATTTAACCTATGACCCTGGAGTTGCAAGTGCCGCTCTCTAATGTTTGAGCTACAGAAATGTTATAAAAAATACCGCCTTGCCATTGTCATGACTATAATTGGGTAAGTATGGGTAAATTGAGTACATTTTATTTTAATTTATCAATGCTTGTAATTTTTTCAACCAAGTTTTTTTCCTAATAGAATTAAATGAAAAACCATACCATACATTTAAAATTGATAAATTACCCCATATTTTACTATGCTGCCACCACCGTTGTAAAAATTGACCAAAATTTTTAATCATCCAATTTTCCAGACATTTTCCAGATTTATAATGATGAAGTACTTTATTTTTTGGAAAAAAGGCATGCTTAACCTCCAACTTGAGAAATTATTATTTGGAACACTATAGGACCAACACAGACAGATAGACTGACAAGAGGTCTTGAAGACACCTAAGGAGTGTCACCTAAGCAGGGAGGGGCTATGAAATCTGTCACTCACAGTTGTAACCATGGAAACATTATCACGCTTCAAGTTGGAAGTGCAGCAATGCGTTGTGCAGTAAGATACAATCATACTGCCAATCACATTTACATATTATGCATATGCACAGTTAATGGTTGGCTTGCGGAGAGATCTTCCTAAGAAAATCAATTTAGTTTGTGCATGTAAGTGATTGTATGTATTTGTGTGCATGTGTGCGTTCATAGCCCCTGTTTCACTTTGCTCTCATTCAGTGTTGATTGGATTCTGCCACCTCATCCTTGCTGAGCATATTAATTAGGAAGAAAGGCGACTCACTGTGCCCTGGATCACACTGTGCACTTGTCCTTTTGGGAGAGAGACATAGAGGATGGGAGGGGGAATGGGATTCTTTTTACCTCTCCTGCAGGTGTCAGTGCTGCTCCATGGTCCAGGGGGACTGGTGCAGTGCATTATGGGATGGTAACCCATCATAGGTAGAAATCTCTGAAAACAGAGAGAGAGAGTACATGATTTTGTCGCTTACATTGTTCCCTTTTAATGCATTTTTTATGAATGTTCCTTAAATATCCTGGTTTAAGTTTATTCTAAACATTTATTCCTGATTATAAATAATTCAACCTGGACTGCTCAATGTATAGACTCCATAGGTTTGTAGATCATTTGAGATGTGTAATTTATTTTTAGTTTAATATTTGGGTTATAAAAAAGTTACATATACATACAGTGGAGTTCACTTATCTTGACTTACGGTTAACTCACCAATCCCTATTATGTCGACGTTTTTGAAGTGGAACCGCCAAACTATTTATCCCATTTTCTTTTTGGTAATGTCGATTCTTTTACGTCACCGAACCCTAATATCTTCGGCACAAAAGAGGGACAAATTCACCACTTCACGTTAGCGTACCTAGTTCACTGTGCATGCGCTGACTTTGCGTTGCATGTCGCTCTGTCAGTGACGCTTCTCTCACAATGCCGCACTCTCTGAAGTGAAAGCACATATCGTTCTTACGCTTCTCAACGAGCAGCGAGTGCTGTCGTGGGTTCCACCCAAATCCCAAAGCCTCATCCGCTTCTGTGTGCACATAAAGCCTGCCTTCTCTGATTTGACTGGTGTTCTCAAATATTTTGACATTGGTCAGTAATAAGCGGTTACCGACCAATGAGTATGAGGCTCAGATAAACACACACACACCTCCTTCTGTTCTGACGCGCGCTCTGTTCAGTGCTGCTGCGGATTGAAGAACACGGTTGTTAAAAGACGGAACGAAGCCGAATTTGTTGAGAAAGCACATTAAACAGGCAGAACGCAAGAAAGTATGAAATCAAGTACAGCGGGATGACCTCACAAATATGTTGTGACTGTTTACGCTGTGAGTGAAATTGTGTTTGCAATTTTGGAGAATATAATTAAAGGTTTGTATCGAAGGTGTTTTTTATTGTATACTTGTAAATCTCTGTTGTTAGTTGGTGCACATATGCCTTTTGTTGTTAGCAAACATATACAGTGTATGTACATTTTTATAGCATGCCGTTTCATCAAATAAATCGCCATATTGGCTGTTGGTTATTTCGATCATCGGTTATCTCAATGCTTTTTTGCAACCCCCGAGGCCGTCGACATAACCGGATTCCACTGCATGTGTGTATATATATATATATATATATACACACACACACACACACACACACACACACATATATATATATATATATATATATATATTATTTTGCATATTGACTAGAATAGAAAAGTAACTCTGAATGCAGCTTAAACTCTAAAACCTGATTTTACTCTGAAACTGTGTCTCTCTTTTGTTCCCTTTAAATTACTGCTGTTTTTCAGCAAATACAAATCTAGTTCCCTTTCAAAGGGAACTTGCGCTGCATTGACAAATGCAATGGGAATGCTTTGCGTAACTGCATTGTGAAGCACAAATTAAATCAATTAATATTGTGACTGCACGCAGAGGAATACTGATGTCATGAACCAAGAAGCTAAAAAGGCATGCCGAAAACCGAAAGCGGCAGCTTATGTGTCTTCAAGTAAGCACTGTAAACCAGTTAAGTGTGTTGGTTGCTGGTGTATGTGTGTGCTGAAATCCCAAATTAGTTTAAAAGTTGAGGGAATCCCACACCTAAAAGAGAAAGTAATGGTGTGCAAACAACAATTTAGACTTTGTCACTCGATGTCCTTGCTATATCAAGTGTGTTGATTGATTGGGAGCGAAGCTTGCATGGTCAGCATTCAAGGGCACTGGCTGTGTACACTGTGAGCAGTCACCACTGCATATTCTCTACTCCCGCCTGGCGGTCTTCGAGGAGGCCACCCAGGCTTTGGTTCAAGTCCCACTGCTCGTGCTGATGTACAGCAACGATCATTGTACTGGGGATCCCAAATGGACCTTTCAGAGGGGTTAGAGGTGGACCTGACCTTACCTCTGCAAAGCACGCTCTTACCACCTGGAAGCACGCTCTTCCCAGCATTCCCAGGAAGGCTTCATTGGGGTTATATAAGGGTGCAGGCTATAATCACAAATTTTTTACACATAATAATATTTTGAATAACAAAAATAACAAAATATTTTTTGAATATTTTCATTATATATTTAACTACACAACTTATATATTGTATGTATATAAGTACCATGCACTTCAGCATACGCAATAGCAGTTGGCTTGAAGTCGGCTGTGTAAGGCTTTCGTTTTGGATTTTTTTTAAATTAATGATAAAGAAATAATTTAAACTCAAATCTACACAAGAATGCAAGATTATTTAGAAATATCCGCGTTTACCATTATAGTTATTGTAGTTACTGTAGTTGAGGCATAGCTCCAAGAGACAGCCTACACGCACAAGCACTATGTACCGAGCCTGAACAGTTAATTTACGTCATGCAATCTACATTCGAAATTGACAATTGTGTCATTCAGCCTCCGGACCTCACATCATTGCATATCTGGCTCACAAAGTACCTGGCTTTAAAATTCAAATCTGCCGGCTACCAGCCGGAATATAGTGGAGGCAGGGTAACTAATTTGAACTGATGTATAGGGATGAATATGGACTAGGGCCGACTGACTCGTAAATACAAATTTGCATGTTGGGCGGGTTGAATGAAAATGTAGTACTTGTAGTATCGTTTGTCATCCACGTGTGAGCATTGATGAATTCAGTCCTTCTAAAAACGGTAATGGTAGACAATGTGAACACACAAAAAAGTTCATCAATCTATGGTTGCGGGTTATATAAAGGTGCAGATTATGCCAACGATTTTTTACACAAAACCCGGGGGCCATATGAGGGTGCGGATTATCTGGATCTGCGGGATATATGCAGGAAAGTAAGCAGTAAAAGTATCGCCACTCCACAATAGATTGTGAAAAATACTATACATGTACATACAGATGCTTTATGATGTACACGTAACCCTTCGTCATGGAACGGGCGTCAAGAATGTTAGGTAAAAATAAGAGCTGATGGATTGTTCTAAGAAGGAACACTGTAAAAAGGGAAGATAAATGTGTCTGGACAGGATGAGCTCCCCATTTGATAGAGAGGAAAGAGGCAGGAAAGCTGGAGTGATAAATGAGAGGTGTGGGATAAAGCCACAGCAACAACCATGAAATGACCAGGTCCTCAATTGGGGGAAAGGGAGGAGACATAGAAAAGGTTCACGAAAGAATAGATGGGGGAGATTAGCCATTTAGCCCAATTTAGTGAGTGACACAGCACAACATTTTTGTGTATTTGGAAGCCACTGACATCCAAAGACAGAAATAGGAATTACACTGGCAGAAAACAATAGACACAAATAATAAACTTGACACATTAAAGGAAAGATGAATAGTGTGGAAAACATCAGATGGGACTGATAAAGAGAGCATCCTCAGCAGATTTTAAGCTTTTCTTTTGCTGTTTTACTTTCCATTGTTTAAATTGGAAGTTTGACTTCTTCACTGTCTTTGTATTACTGTTTGTATTTGACTGAATCTCATAAGAACTTTAAAGAAATTTATAATTTCTCCTCCCAATAATTTATGCGTGAAAAACATAAAAAAATATTTATATATAAATAATATCTGTATATATATATATATATATATATATATATATATATATGACCACTATCAAGGTCACGAGGCTCTGTCTATGCACCTTGGGTAGCTGGGAGAACACTGGTTCTAGGACCTGTAATTGTAGCTCCTTATTGACACATTATGTTAACGACGGCTACATCCCTGACAGGTTGGGGAGAGATCCTGAAGGATCACTCTGCCCAACCATAGTGTTGCCACCGGCCAACACTCCAAGAAACCAGGGGGTCGTGCCAACACTGTCAGCCACAACCTTCGGACAGGAGGTCAGATCTGAGGACCATCCTCCTTGCGAAGTGCGCTACGAGCAACTTGCAATATTCTTCAGTTGCCGCACATGAATTGGGTTGCTCTGGGAAGTCGTGCCATCCTAGGAAGTTCCTAGACTCTAGGACCTGTAAATGGAGCTCCTTGTCGATGCAAAATAATATATTTGCATACCCGATGCATACCCTTACGGTTTGGGAGTGATCCTGAGGGCATCCGGCCTCACACTGGTAATCTTCCTCTGTTGCCGCCCTGTGACTGTCCTCTCACCCCTTTGGTGATCATCATTCCAGTGTGAGCCTTGGACCTCTATGTCCACAAGGTATCACTGTGCTGTAGGACAGATAGGGACCCTCGAGCGGGCCCCTTTCTTCTAAACAGATGGTTATTCATGTGGTTCCCTAGTCGCGTTTCCTGCCTTGGTTATGTTATGTTTTTCCCCCCGGGTTGTTTCTTTTGTGTATTACGATCTTTGGTTATTATTAAATCCTTTTCCCTGCAACTTGAGTCCTCCCCGTATTGTGTCGTGACACTTTTTGTATTATTCAAGTTGTAAGTTGTTTTGAATAAAAGTGTCTGCTGAATGAATAAATATAAAATAAATGTATATGCATTTACACTATGACTACTTTTTGAAGTGGTTGAAAATGGACAAACTCAAAACGTTTTAGCACTGTGCTGTACTTTAATCATTATATATTGTTATGGGCTTTTGACATGTTTATATAACTTTAGTTTTTTTTCTTTTTCTGAGTAACATTAAGACTTTCAAAAAGAAGTTTGAAATGTTGCCAAATACCAACTAACTGAAATAAATCCAAATACCATTTGTATCTCTTTCACCTTTAATTCAAATATGAAAAAAAGAGATTTTTACAGTGTTAGTGTCATCCTTGGTCCCGTTTGTCTGTGTCTTCTTTGTCCCTTCCTATCTGCCAGATCCTCTTTGTCACTTCCTGTCAGTAAGGTCCTGGTACATTTACTGTTGGTGATGTCTTGGGCACACTTCATGTCAGTTGTGTTATCTGTACACTTCCTGTCTGTAAGGTCAGTGACTCTCTTGTGTTTCCCTTGTCTTGATCGGATGTTGACGATCATGTGTGTGTGTGTATGTTCGCTGTCTCCGTGTTCTCCCGGATCCCAGGTTTTTGCACAAGTGTGCCTTTTCTGTTTGCATTTAAAGTCTTTCGTTTTCATTTATATTAAAGTGAGTTTTCAGTTTGAAACCTGCCTTGCCTTCGTCTCTCGCAAGATTCGAAACCGTTAGTTTTAGTTTAAAATAACAAATCTGATCTAGAGATGGAATCAACCTAGAAACAGAAAAGCAACCATATAGCTATACTTAGATTAATAATAATAAAAAAAAAACCTTAGCATCCTAGTACTGTGCTGAAAACTGTGATGCAAACTAACATGGCGCTGCCCGTTGTGCATCATAGATCAGCCAACATGATCATTATAAAGGTTTTTAAACGAAAAAACACATTCACTTAAACATAGTTAGAATTGTAATATCAGGTACCAGTAGTTGATAACATAGCCAACAAATTGGTAAATATTTTTAATAAATAAGACAAAAACTAAATAAATGTGATAGAACTGTCATACAGCGCTTTTGTGGCTGCTATGTGTCACGTGACAAGCATGACACGTCGCTATGGAAACAATAGTGGGAAAAATAACTAAAATAAGTTTAAAAATCTAAAATTACTTTTGTCTAAAAAACTCATGCAGGGTCAGGGGGAGAAAACCAAGAAAAAACTAGATTGAAGTGACAGAACCCAGACGATTTCAATACTACTTGGAACTAAACTGATATTTAGTCCCACTTTTTAGGAATGAGAGTTTGAGTCCTCCTCCGCACAACACGGAGGAGGAGTCAATGAACCTCTGAACCGTGACAGATGATCAAAACATAGAGCATTAACATCCTCAAAACTTCATAGTTGTTTCCTTTTTGTAAGTTCATCATTTCATTCAGTAAAGTTTGGCAGTTTTCTTTCATACTGTATGTTGTTTTAATGTTTGATGGCCGCATTATTTTACATTTGCATAATAATTATTCTACCACTTGTTTCTGCTTCTTCTGAACCTCTGTTCTGATCAAGAGATTTTGTACTATTTCAGGACATACAATAGTGCCCCTACCTTATAACAGTGAATATATCTAGCAGGAAGATTCATAGAGAAAGAGTAAAGTAGATTTTAAGTAATGTCTTTTTTATTGTGTAAGCTAATCCACAAAAAATCTGATACACACTTTATGTTTGAGATGCAACATCTAAACATATGCTTTTTCATTATTTTGTTTGTTAAATTTACGTGATGTAACTAAATACATTTTTGTTTTGTTTGCAATGAGATTATATGTTGCATGTAAGTGTGACATTGCTGACAAATGACTGTACAGCATGTTCAAGGTTATGTATCAATGTGAGTTGTGTGGAGAGACAGCTTCACAGATACGGAGAGAACATAGATATCTGTTTGCTGTCTGTTGCGAGAGTCCGTCAATGCTCTGGAGACATTGTTTTTGTGAAATATTATTCTCAGTGTCAGACGACACTTTATTTGTTTTCTGTTTACAAACTTTCTTCTTTTTCTACAAATTGTATTCTTTTATTTCCATGGTTATTTGAGTCAGTGCTCTAAAATACTATCTTCGCAAGGAGGGCCTAGTGACACTTAAGTTAAGCAACTCGCGATCAATAAACATTGGCGGGGATAAGGAACATTCGCTGTGGAATTGCAGGATCGGATCGATCGTGTCAACTGGATAAGTTTGGACTGACGAATGTGGATTTACATTGACCTCATCTGCGTGTCATGTACACCAACGAGCTGGATCCAACGGTAACACATGACCACGTTTGACTGTGTGAGACTGACTTGTAGTTCATTTGCATATTTGACCTGTCAGGTGCTGAAATGTAAATTTGATGTTTGTTATTGATTTGTGTTTTTGAGCGACATTCTTAGTTTATATTTACCATGGTTTGAATTTAATTTAGTTTACTTTTTGAAGTTGAAAAGGTGATATCCATATTTGATTCATAAGAAAAAAAACATGTTTTCTTTATGAATTAGTATTTAACAATGGAAGTTTATAAAACTGTATGTAAAACTATTTGAAAAAGTATTTAGTAGGCAACTCATTCAAAAGAGTAAACACAACTACAAGTCAAGTATACTTAGAATTTTACTTTTATGTACGCCTTTATCTCAATCAAAATATTATGTATAGTCCAAATATACTTAACATTCTGTCAGTATAAGTCAAGTAGACTTAAATACAATTTTAATTGTATTTTTGAGAAGTACACAAAAGGTATACTGAAAGTATACTTATTTTTAGTTTAAAATAATTACAGTAATAGCACACTTATGGAATAAACTTATTTTTCATAAGGGAATCAACAACACACCAGCTAGCCCTGCTTTAACTTGCTAAGACCCGCATACCAATTTTCTTTCAGCAGTGTAACAATGTCTTGGACATCACCCACAGCATGAAGCATTATTTAGTAAGTTTAGTTTTCTTTGTTCTCAATATGCTTGTATCTCCCGCTTCCTAAATGTTGTGTACTGTATTCACTCTTTTTCTGTCTTTTATTTTTCTCTGCACAGTATGGTACAGTGTTTAACACGATGGCAGAGCAGATTGTTCCTGGAGCTTCATTAATCATAAAAGGAATATTTTGTGGCAATTACCGTTGTTTTCGTTGCAACACAAGGTGCCTGCAAGATTATTAAAGAGAAATACATAAAGAGTAGGGGGAAAAGAGGAAGAAACCTTAATTTGATCAAAGAGTGACAGGAAAGTAGAGCTGCAGGTATCTGTTGTATTGCATGCCATATTTTCACACATGAGAGGTATACAAAACTGAAGTATCCTGATGATATTTGAGTGACAGGGAACTAAATTGGTTGCCAGGTCTTACAAGGACTCTACTGATGTTTTGCAGGCAACACATATGGCAAGAGATGACTGTCAGCACACAATGAGAAACAAAACCAAACTGAGAAGAAGAAAGGAATACTGTAATGAGTCTCTCTCTGTTCTTGAGCACATATATGGCAAATGATGAAAGGATGAAATGGTAAGATGAAAAGGAGAAAAAATGTATGACTCTAAAACAAGCATGGCTAATATATTTTATGCATGTTAAAATAAACCTTTAGAAAGGCAAGCAGACAAAACTATATCTTTGAATGAATGTAGACTAGCAAAACATGTTCTACTACACAGATACACATGGTGCACATTTTGGTTCAACTTGCTGCCTTATGATTTGGTGTAAAACTAAGTCTGTAAAATACTCTAAAAAGAGTCAGGTGCTCTGTAAATCCATTGAATGAAGCACAATAAAAAAGCTATCTGTTACTAGAGTGGACAGAAAATATAGAAAATCAAGACAAATACAAAAATCAAACTCGACAAGTGCTTCCTGGCAATGCGAACACAGGCTCCCCATTGGGGCCTCCCATCCCGCCCCCCCCCCCCCCTCCCCCCTCCCCCAGAAGACCAGTCAGACGGGAATTGCAATAATCAAGCCTGTAAATAGCCATGGCCTGTATGAAAAGTTGTGTTGCTTGCTCAGTTAAGAACAGCCTTATCCTCCTGATGTTGTGAAGTGCAAACCTGCATGATCGAGTTGTATTGGTGGTGTGATTTTTGAAGGCCAATTGATCCTCTAAGATTACGCCAAGATTTCTGGCAGGCCTTGATGGGGTAAAAATTGAGGAGCCAATCTGGATGGTGAAGTCATGGTGTAGAGTCAGATCGACAGGGAAGACAAAAACCTGTCTTTAACAGGTTGAGCTCCAGATGATGCTCTAACATTCATGCCGTGATATCCGCTAGACAGCTTGTGATTTGCGCAACTGTCTTGGGAAATTATAGGTAGAGTTGTGTGTCATCGGCAAAGCAGTGATAGGAGAAACTGTGTGCCTGTATTATGACACCAAGTGATGTAGTGTATATGGAGAAGATAAGGGTCCAAGAACCGAACCCTCAGTTTACATTCTTTGCTAATCTCCCCACACCACGCAACCCGAAAGACAAATCTGTGAGATATGATTCAAACCAGTCAAGGGGAATTCATGTGATGCCCAGTGACGAGAGGATGGACACAAGGATCTGATGATTAACAGTGTCAAAAGCAGTGTATAGGTCCAAGAGAATGAGAACTGATGATTTGGAATCAGCCTTTGCAATCCTTTGAGCTTCAGTGACTGACAGTAATGCAGTCTCTGTTGGCCCTTTTTGAAGCCAGGCTGGTTGATTTCCAACTGGTTATTCATGATACCTGGAAAACAACATGTTCAAGTGCTTTTGCTATGAATGATTGGAAAGAGACTGGTCTGTAGTTATCAACAAGTAATGTTTAATGTGTTTTTTTTCAGCACTAGGATTACCCGAGCCTGCTTGAATGTGACAGAGAAAGTTCCCATGTAAAAAGGTCGCCAGAAACTGAAAGCGGCAGCTCAGAGCGTATCTGAAGCAGGGAACTAAAGTTACAAATGTAACTTGAGACATTCCCTTTCATGGCAACTCTAGCTGCGTTGAAACGTTAGGGAAATGAAACCTCAGTGTCGCCGGCCGCAGGTGTGTCGCAGCTCACTACGAGAGCACCCTCATCCGGAGAGCAGAATAGAGCTCAAGCTGGTAGAATCTCGGGAATGTGTACGGGAAGGATAAGCCCACTGCAGCACAAAAACAAGCAAGACACATCTGAGAAAGCCATAGAGACAGCCACACTCCTAATGGAGTGGGCCCCGAACCTCATGGAGAAGGAATTCCGGCCAACTCCTAAGCCAGAGAGATAGCCTCCGCCATCTATCTGCTCAAAGTAGTTTAGATTCCAGGGCCCACTCAAGGGTCCCGGGCAGAAGAATAGCTGGTCAGTCCTATGCCACAGGGAGACCTAGTGGACATAAGGCTCCTAGTGGACTTTGTTCCTAAATCCTGAGTACTGAGAGGAGAGTGGTCTCAGTAACCTTGGATACTTGGATAAGAGAATGGAAACTATGTGCTAGGCCTGATCGGAGGCCAAGCACAGAGATACAAACTCTCTCCAGAACTCTATCGGGGAGAGGTAGGGATGTAGCATCGGTCAGGTCCAAAACCTAGAATTCAGCCCAAAAGAGGGGGATTTCTTTTACAAGAATCTTGGCTGTCTGTGGAGCTTTGGCTTTTCTCAAAGGAAAAAGGTCTACCCTTTAGAGGAAGAGTAATCAACAGTAACAAGAAGATGTTCATTTTGTTTGCCACTTTTGGGAAAAGGACCTATGAAATCAATCCCTGTCATATACCCAGGCTCAACAACAGGAATACTTTGCAAATTTCCAGACAACTTTGTCAGTGAGGGTTTGTACCACTGACAAATGTGACACTCTTTACGGTGTTTTCACACATCAGCTTTAATCCTAGTTAATATATACAGTTTCTAAAAATCTTTGAAGAGCTTTCAGTTTTCCCATGTGCCTGCTGAGTAGGTTGTTGTGGCCGTACTGTAGAAATGCTTCCTGATGAATAGCTGGCATCAGGTACACTGCAAAACAGAAATCCATTTTTCAAATGGTAATGAACTTGTGAAGTGTCAGATGTTCTCTGATTCTGTACCTTGTGAATTAACTCATGAACTTCATGGTCCTGATTTTGTGATATAGCAATTTGAGTGACGTCTACTGGCATGTTGACAAGTGATGTAGTGTTTGTGGGAGTGTTTACAACGAACATTGTGTCAGGTGAAGCATCGTGACCTTGGATTCTAGATAATATGTCAGAAACCACATTGCATTGTTCTTTCCTGTATCTTACAGTGAAGTAAAATCCTTGCAGACGCATTGTCCATCGGATAAGGCTGGCTTTGGATGCTGAAAAGCCCATGTAAGTGCAGCATGGTCAGTTATCATTTCAAGAGACGGCTTTCCAAAGATTGAAGCCAATTCTCTACAGCCCATACTATGGCCAAACACAGTTTCTCTGATACAGAGTATGCTTTCTCTGCTCTTTTGAGCAGTCTGGAAGCATACACAATCACTTGTTCTTCTCCTGTGTAAGAACAGCTCCTATCCCAAAATCACTTGCGTTGGTCTGCACTCTGAAATCTTTGTTAAAATCAGGTGAAATTAAACAGGTGCTTGTAGTAGATCCATCTTGATTGTGTCAAATGCTTGTTGACATTGCTCTGTCCAGACCCAGGTTGCATTTTTCAGCTTTAAACCATGGAGAGGTGCAGCTTTCTCTGAAAAAGAGGTATAAAATGGTGGTACCAGCCTGCCAATTCAAAACTTTTGAGGTTTGGGGAATGGTTTGACTACAAAAACTTGGATGGATCAGTTTCTACACCTTTGTCGGAAACGATGTGCTCAAGAAAGTTTATTTTAAAGAATTTGAAAACCGATGCAGAATCATTGAGGAAAGGATGTCTTATCAGATTCAATGTGAGTGTGACAAGGTAAAGAAGTCGCTTTGAGTATTGCGAGTCAGGGCAGCATCCTAGGAGACTGCCAGGTGGGAGCAGAGTGAGCACAGCCAGCACACTTGAGCTTTGATTGTGCACGCTCTGCTCCGGACTATAATCAACCTACCATTCTTCTTTGGAACAGTGAATTATTAATTAATTAATTAAGTAATAAAACCCAATTTCATAACTGGGAAAGGTACTCAAAGATCCCTAATGCAGCAGACATTTACTTCATTACCAGAGCCTGCTCACAGGAACCAAAGCAAACATAGCCACACTGTCAGAAATTCTTACAGCCTCTAACTGGCGTGTCGGGGCCAAGAAAGCGGATGATGGAAGTAGTGGGGTGAGGTAGCTCGCAGATGCTTCCACCAATGGCCATTATTGTGCTCTTATGTAATTTTATTAATTTATTTTTAACCTGAACAAATCACTTTGACTGTTTCACAGCACTTTTGGAAAACACTAAAACTGCCGCTCCTAGTTTTAAGCACACCTTTATCCTCCTGATTCATGACGTCATCATCCCTCGACGTGCATTCACGTGATCGAATCGAATGTGCTTCATGAGACAATCACGGTAAAGCATTTCCCTATCGTTTCAACACAGCACAAGTTCCCTTGAAAGGGAACTAAGATTACATACGTGACCGATACCTTTTATGCTTGTGGTCCCATTGAGACCAAATATTTTTTAAATGGTCAATTGAATATTAACCTTTTATTTTCACTTAATTTAATGCATTTAATATGTTTTTGCATTGAAAATTACTATATGTTGATGTTATTGAAGCTTTATGCCTAGAAATGTGTTCCTTTAGTAACATAGCTGAATTTGACCCCTACAAATATAATGATCTCTGCTATCCAAAGGGCTAGGGTTGGTAAGATAAAGAACTGAAAAGAAAGTTCAAAGTATTTCTTTGAAATATACCGTATTTTTCGCCATATAAGACGCTCCGGAACATAGGACGCACCCAATTTTAAAGGAGGAAAATCTAGAAAAAAAGATTCTGAACCAAATACTATAGTAAAATATTTTATATCAACTGTATAAAGTTAACAGCAGTTTAAGAACAATTTTATGCCAACAATGTAACATATTAAGAACTATCTTTACTCTCATTAACAGTCAGTAAAGTCAGTAAACAGTGTGTATGGTGTGTCTAATAGTTTGTTGCTTATGTCTTATGGTTGTTAAGTGTATTATTATTTACCGTTCCTTTTCTCTTGGTTTCTCTTTGGTGGGGAATAGATGACTGTGGCGAGGGGGGCGTGGTTCAGCGAGTTATATTATAAATTATGGATCAGATTCCGGTCAGAGAATCAGGAATGGAGAAGTGATTCTTGGTGATGAGGCATTTATTTATATCCAGTATATGCAGGTATGCAGCTGTAATATTATAAGGGTGTGCGTGTGCGTGGTAGGTAGTGCATGAATGCACGTCATCGAACACCGGTGTGCGTCACTAATAACGGGACACCAGCAACAACAACAAAATATTAGTTCCTAGGACAGGCTTTCTGACAGTTTTGTTTTTGTTAAAGTCTGAGGAAATAAAAGAGCCCGTGATTCTCAGCACGCTGAGGAGGCAGGGTCAGCGTGCTGAGAATCACGGGCTCTTTTATTTCCTTAGACTTGATCAAAAACAAAATAACAACCAAAACATGCGCGTTCGGCGCTCACGCGTCTCTCTCTTGGTTTCGTTTCACTCTTAGTTTGAGACCGCTCGTCTCCGGACTCTTTCTCCCGCTGCAGACCTCGTTGAACCACGCCCCCCTTGCCACAGTCATCACTGTAAAGTCCACCATTTCCCTCCACTCGTCATCAACACGGCTACGGTCGTGGCGCGCTCCGCGGATTCTTATATTCGTCGGATAGGACGCACCAACTTTTCCAACCAAGTTTTGGGAAGAAAAACTGCGTCTTGTGCGGCGAAAAATACGGTAAATATTTTGTAACATTATAAATCACTTTACTGTCACATATGATCAATTTAATGCATTGTTGCTGAATAAAAGTTTTACTATAAAAAGTGTACATCAAAATAAATAACTGGAAAGAGCATAAACGACTGTATCTGTACTGCATGGGACATTATTCATATATTGTATATATCCCAAACATTCAGTAAGAGGTCTATTTCATTTGGTACAGAATTGTTTATATAAATGAGATGGACTAAACATGAGGACTTTAAGTTGTGTGAGAGGGATGGACAGAGGGGCAAGTAAAGCTGATATGTTCTATTGCTCCTTCAGATTTTTTTATTAGATCCGACAGTTTAATGTGCTATTCACCTCTTTCATTTGCCCTCTGATCCTCTAAGGGAATTTGACACTTATGAATCGGCAAGCTTTCAGCGAGTGGTGGTCAGGGTTGTGGCAGTAACAGGCTTACACAGCACAATACTTCAATGGGGTCGCCATTTCTAGCAGTTATAGCATCGGCAACATCTCCCTATGGTGAGTGACTGTCAGTTCCAGTAACTCACTGACACTGAGTTTTCATTTATTTCCAAGATGTAAGCGTTATTAGGTCATGCCTGAGTGCAAAAGAAACAAAGGACAATTAGTCAGATATTTTGTCCCTAGCAGCTGGTTTGTTCATGTCTTGGCAGGCTAGTGATGGACTCTTGCACCCAAACTTATCACAAGAGCAGTCAGGCCCAAAAGAGTAAAAACATGTTATAAAGGACTTGAACATTTTCCATGTAGCTAATGATGTAAGCCTACCTTTTCACGTCAGATTTGCTATTAGTGATGTTAGCCATCTTAATCACTATACCATTTAATTAGAACACCTACTCTTCTAATACCCACCAAATTTTATATATTCTTATAAAGTATCCTGAAATGAGGATCCCACAATAAATTGCAAACTTCCATTCAGTTCTGACGCCATACACACTTTTCACAATCCATTTTCACATCACTGAATGTTGAACATTTTACATTACTGCGATTATGGATTGTGCTTTTAATTTTAGGACTGTTCAAAGTATGCATTTTGATTCTTCTTTTCTTTTCTTTTCTTTTCTTTTGCATGTGCTAGATTCAATACATTTTGAATGTACCAAGATAACTGTGAGAGCTAACTCCTGGTTGTAGTTTTGCAGGATCATATGAGGCAAAATGAGCTTGAGTTGTCCAAAAGTGTTTGTGAGGGTTATCAGTGTCCAGTTTATATTGGGTATGGTGGATGGTGGTCAGACAGTAAGATGCCTCCCTGACTTTAACAAGAGTGGAAGACCACCAATTTCATTGCTGTCTGGCTGTAAAACACTGTATATATCTGTAAGTGTGTGTAAGTAAAATCCCATTAAAAGACTCATGATTTCACGGGACTATGACTTCATGATTTTTACTGCTGCTCTTTTATCACCCATCAAGAAAAGCAATGTACCTGAAAATGTGTACTTTAAACTATCCTGATGTTAAAGTCAACATGAATTGCAAGTGCAATCAATTACTGCGTCAGTAATGAGACACAATTTCCATGCAATACAAAATAGATTGAATCCAAATCCAAATCCAAATGAATTGTAAAAAAAAAAAATTTATGTTGACATATGTCATATAAATCATTTAAACATTTAAATGTATTTGGACAATTACATTTTTTTTATTATAAATTAACTGAATATCAATTTTACAGATTATATCAAAATTATGTTGTGTGATTAGATGACAGGCCAAAATCATTATTATGCAATAATTTTAATAGTTCTCACAACAAAAACATGGTTATGTGCCAGGAACCTCTAATGCTCAATAGTTCCAGACAAGGACAAAGCTCATGTTGTGATTAAACCTCTTCCATGGGCATCTTATGTCCCAGTTTATTTCCTTGTGATATTTATTTCCTGTTCTTTTTTCTTTGCTGTTTTTAGATGTCCATTTATTTATTTGACAGGATTTATGGCTTAAGTGTAATAACGTTTAAAGTGATATGGACACATGGAGTGTGTGACTCAACATATACTATCAATGTCAATCTCAGTCTTGTGGGTTTTAAATGTGTGTCTGTATAATGTGTGTATGTGTGGAGTGTTGGGAATTACACAACGCTTCACTCAATTAACTCAACAGACTCCTCATGGCGTCACATCTTGTATAAGTCAAAACTTGCAAACTCTTGCTCTTGCACATTCTTTGTGCTGTTGCTTTTTTTTTTTTTTTTTTTTGAGCAAACCACTTCAGTTTCTGTTTAAATTCTCTTTAATCAGCTTTTCCAGCAGGGACTCTACTATGTTTCCCTTGTTCTGCTGTGCAGAATGGTGGATTAATCCAGGCAGAGGGGTTTTAATTCATATTACATGCTCATTCTCAAGCCATTGATTGCTCATTGTACATTTTGCTGGTGCGTCGGTTGGTTTGTTTGTTTGTGTTATTTCAACCCTCTTCATCCTCTGTGATAATACTGTGGCAATCCAGTTATGACAGATGCTTGCCAGACTCTTGTAAAGGACATCATGCATTGCACTAGAAAAGTGAAAAAATAAGAGTGAAACTGATGAAAACATGTTTAGGTCGCATTTTTTAATTTTATTTACAGCCTACATTTTTCATTTCCAATGTTATTTAGTTGCTCATTGTAACTTCCATTATTGTGAGGGGTGATATTCATGTATAGATATGGATGTTCTCCTGCTTTATATGAATGAAAGTTATGACTGTGACCCTTATTTCCTGTGTCGTATGATGATACTTTAGGGGAATGCCCATTTAGTCTTCCATAGACTAAACTTAATTAGTAATATTATTATTTTGGTAAAAATATATATATATTTAAATATATATATATATATATATATATATATATATTTCTGTATATCATTGATGTTCAGATTTGATCTGATCAGACTTTCCGTTCATTTTCAATTCAAAGTAGTTGAGGACATTCTGATTTAATAAATCTGCCCTGATAAGTATCTGATTGGTGGAGGCGACACGCAGGCCACTGTGTGAGAGTCATTGTATCTGATTACAATCTTCAGGTGTCATTTTCTTTAAAGAATAGCCCCTGCTATTGTGAAGCGTGATCCCTCTGATGTCTAATCAGCTGCCTGTCTGCGTGCCACATCACTCTAGAAAATACCTGAGATGAAGAATCAATCATCCAATCATTCAGCAGCCTGACAGGACATGAGACAATTGCACTGGGCACTGACAAAACATAATTTGGCTGCCTTTAATTCACCACTACTTTTGCATTTGAATGAAATGTGGCTAAAAAGGGATTATATATATATATATATAATTCTTATATTATTATAATATTAAATCACTTTTTTATTATATGAAATTATGATATATGAATAAAGATTTTCTCAAAAGGATTTTGAGGAAAGCAATAAAAGAAAAAAATAAAGTGTATATTTGCTAAAAAATGAGATGAGTTGTAAAATGTAGATCAATAATAAAAAAAAACATTTAAAAACTGAACACTCAAGCATTTGGTAATTCTTTTAAATTCTGTCATGGCCTTTTTGGAATGTTTTGACATTCACCTTTTGTGCTTTAAGTTAAGTTTTAATTAACATGTCGGTGAGTTAATGATGAAAAACTTTTGAAAGATTTTCCCATTTGGTTCCCGTTTGGTTATTTTTTGTTGAGCCAACTAATAAGGTTCTGGGAACGTTCTCTATTGGTTATTTTTTGTAACCTACAGGGAATGTTCTGGGAACATTGCATGCAGGTTATTTTTTGGGGATAATTTTGAAACTTATAGAGAACGTTCCTAGAACGTTCCCTGCATGCTGTTTTTGGGCTTAATTTTGAAACTTATAGAGAATTTTCCCAGTACATTCAGTTGTAAGACTTTTCCTGGGAAAACTTTTTATACTGCATTCATGTCTTGAAGCAAATGACGAAACAACTGACAATTTGAATCCGGTTAGATGTGCATCGCTGAGCTTTCAGATATTGTGTTTGAATTCATACGTGAATTGAGACGCCATTTGGCTGTTGCATTACGCACCTGATATTGAGTGGTGGAGCTATGCCAACGACTGCAGTTTTTTTATATCTCATCTGATGGTAAGTCACATAATACGTATTAAGAATTGAGTATATACTGGTTAAAAACACCCAGTTTGTTTCATTTGACTGTTGTCTCCTACATCTTTTAGTTGAGTCAAATCTGTTAATGATATGACTAGTCTGCTATGTGTCAGTCATGTGTGTTTTGCACATTGACTGGTGCTGGATGCGCTCAGAGCTTGTCATATATCACAACCATTCAGAAAAAGACATTTATAGTTTTAAAAGTTGTAGCAAATCAGCTCAAGGTAGTTGGGGTAGCGGGATCTATGCACGCGTTTAATCATGTGTTATGACCAAATATGCACATAGATCCAACATAAAGGGAATTATGTATATTGATAATTAATCATAACGGATTATAATTATAATTATGAATATAGTAGCTTGATTCGGCTTGTAGAATTGATTAATTCTAGCATTGAGTTCAAAGCAGCGGCCATATATGCGATCTTTTATGAACTTTAATAAAGGTCTTCTTCATCGTCATAAAGAAGAATCTTTCATTATCATACCAAAATACTTAGCATTGTAGCAGGATGCAAACGTTAAAGCTACTTACTCTGCAGTATCACAGAGTCAATCATGTGTGATTATATATACAGTGTTTTATTAACCCTTTCGCGCGTACGATCACACCGGTGTGATCAGTCTTGGCTGTGCCCTGGAGGGTACGATCACACCGGTGTGATTAGAACGTTCGTGCTTCACGTCATCAACTGCTAAATTCAAACGTGTTTTTGCGCGTCATCTGGCGCCGATTTAGAGACGGGCGCGCTTAAAGCTTGTCATATATCACAACTACTCAGTGTTTTCAACCACATAAGGTTTATTTTCGGTTTCAGACATTTAAATACTCATAAGTACTCGCATAACAATACATCTCTAGTATCTAGTATACATCTCTAGTTTGAAAAATACACTGACGTCCATAAAAGCAGAAATAGCAATCGTTCATTTATAAATTGATCAGATAAATCAGATACACATTGCATAGGTAACTATAAAGTTCACTTTATTCTTCTCTCACTTCTCTGGTCACTTACTGTCCCGTTTTTCGGGAGAAACGACTGAATTTGCGTTATAAATCAGACCGATCAGATTCTCCGAACTGCAGCGCAAACAAACATGGCGGCGCCCATCGCGCATCATAGATCAGTTAATAAAGATCATTATAAAAGTTTTTAAACGACAAAACACATTAATTTCCACATATTTGAGAATCTAAATATCAGGTAGTTGATAACATAGCCAACAAGTGTGTGAATATTTTGAATAAATAAGACATACACTAAATAAATGCGATGCACATGTCATAAAACGCTTCTGAGGCTGCCGTGTGTCAACGTGACAAGCATGACGCGTCGCCATGGAAACAAAGGTAAACATTCTAAAATAACGGTCGTCTAAAAAAAACTCACGCTGTGGGGTCAGATAAAATATTTAGAACTTACGTGCGAAAGGGTTAAACAAACTACGAAAACAAACGTTAAACACAAAACATAGACAGACTTAAGGGGGGGGGGGGGGGGGGACGAAAGCGTGTGAGCGATAGAGAGAGAGAGAGAAATAAACGGCATTCTTACAGACAATTAAACCTTTGAGAAAATCAGCATGGAGATCACCTTTTACAAGGGGCAGACAAGCTTTAAATGCATTTAGAGTTAGTTAAAGGTACTTGCATTGGGTTTCTTGTGTGTGCAGAGTTACCAAGCCTTGCACTGAGAGAGTTTCTTTGTGGTTAGATGCTGGACACTATATAACACTATATAGAAACGCAGGGACACTCCCACACCTTGGCTGAAGATCCAATCACTGGTTTGGAAGTGTATGCTAGGAAATTTCCTTTTGTCTCTGTTCAACTTAATTTGCATCGTTTATGATCCTGTTGGAGTTTCTCAGAGTTTGATGCAACAATGTTAAAAAAATATATAATGCGTTTCAGCATTAAACAAAATACATATTGAGAAAGAGCAGGCTGACAGAAGATAAAAGATACCAATCATCCTGGGGTAGAAAGACATAAAAACAAGGGTATACATACTTAAACGTCTGAATGAACTACCAAAAATAAGGGAAAAGGGGTGAGGGGTATGGTTTGTGTTTTTAGAGGTGTTAAACTGTTGGTCCGTAGACTCGTCGGGGCGATCTGTGAAATCAACTTTCCCATCGAATAATGGGTCTGATCGATCATTCATGATCACCGTCCATACGCTACAAAGTACACATGCTGATGTCTATAAAAGCGGAAATAGCAAACCGTTCAATTATAAATTAACAAGTTGTTTTACTCATATTAGATACACATTGCATTGGTAACTATAAAGTTCACTCTATGCTTATCCAACTTCACCGGAAAATTACTATCATGAAGTGATAATGCTATCACGGGAGAAGTAACTGAATTTATACGTTGTAAATCCGACAGATTCTCAGATTTGTGGTACAAACCAACAATGGTTGTCCATTACTTGACACCAAATGGTGCTTGTAATCAACAATCTGCCGTCATGCATTTTCAGGCAAATTAGTTCATTTTTAGTGAACAGTGATTTATTTATCTTTTGTCTTTTTCACAGAGTTTATATTTGCTATTTTGCTTAACCACTGCTGTACTATATGGTTTTGATGAATAGCAAACAGTTTTGTGAACATCACATAGCATCATAACGGTCTTCCTTTGTTTTCCATAACAATCAATTAAAAACATACTGTTTAGAAATTGCATGAGAGTACGATGATACAGTTTGCATATTTTGCACGCAGTGTCATAATGATAACAGAAAGCTGAGCAAATGTGATTTTTAGTGATCATCAACACTTCAAACTTTGAAGTGTTGATGATCACTAAGAAACATTGAAAGCACAGAGCAGCAGCTATTCTTTCTGTTTAGAGACATCAATGGAGTTTGAAATTACATCCAGACCTATATTTTCTCTTTTGCTGAGCAGGTAAAATCCATCAGATCTTAAGAGGCTCAGTGTGAACGAGCAGTTCACGAGCAGACACTTTGCTATCTCACCGCATCACACACAAAAGTGTCTTTCAGATGTACAACATCTAAACCTTGCTCACTTTCCTCCACATCATATTTTCTATGAATAAAATAAAATATTTATAAAACTACATGTTTTTATAAACATCTATTATTGCAGTACCTGTATTACAGTACCATTATTGCAGTACCTATATTAAACATGAGATCTTGGTAAAACTGTGTGTTTGGTCTTGTAAGAGGTTTATTGATTGATTGATTGATTGTATCATAGTAATACCATGGTTCTCTTTCAAGGTGTCGAAAAATGCAATGGAAATCCTTTGCGTCAATGTATCATGAAGCACAATAAAATAGAAACGAAGTGTGAATGAATCTCGAGGAATGATGATGTCATGAACCAGGAATCTATTAAGGCGTGCAAGAACCCAGAAGCAGCAACTTTAGTGTCTTCAGTAAGCACTGTGAAACGGTTGAGTGTGTATGTTGCTGGCTGGCTGAGTGTGTGTGTGTGTGTGTGTGTGTGTGTGTATTTAAAAAGGTCCCTACAACATACAAAAAAGAACAGGGCACCCTACACCATACAAAAAAAAAAAAAATGATGGTGAAAAAAAAATCAGTCATATGTCACCCCCTGGTCTTACTGCATCACTGGCAGGGACACACACAGCCTTTTCTTGGTTTGTTTGGGAGCAGAGCATGCATGATCAGCGTTCAGGGGCGATGGCTGTATTTACTATTACTATGAGCTTATGAGTTGCGAATTAAGAGGTTGGTGGGCAAACCTCGTCTGGCCAGCCTAGATAGGCAAGTTCACCAAAAATATGACAAACGTCTCCTTTCATTCTAGAGAGTGTGTTCGGGCAACCTTCTTTCTGAGCCTCACACTAATATGTTCAGGTAAAAAAAAAAAAATCACACAAAAAAAACACAGCCTCTACTGGGTGCAAAGTGGTCATGCTCTGCCTCGCTAGCAGACATAAAAAAAATAAATAAAATAAAAATAAAAAGACAACAGAAAAGAGCACTGATACAGGTTATTAAAATAGATGAGGTGCTTGTGAGCTACCTTACTCCATGATCTCATTGTACCTTTTTTGGTACTGACATGCCAACTAGAGGGATACTTTGTTTTGAGTCAGGCTGGAGCATGTCTCCACAGATGGCATTTCTGCAAGCTTACTAGGTAGGATACCTCATGAGGGTAGGGGTTTTACTCTACAAAATAAAGATAAATAAAGCTACTTTGGACATTACATCACAAAATGCAGTAGAGAGGTTCCAGAACTTCCGCCCGGCCACTGTTAGGCCTCTGAGGCTGCGAGCCAGCCACAGCCTAATAGCCCCACACCGCACCACTCAAAAACAGACAGCCGTTACCCAAATACCCCTTCAGAGCAGCGGGGGATCAGGATGATGTTATGAGAAAAATTGAGGACCATCTTTTACTGTTAGAAAGGTGCAAGCATAGGTTCTGACACCAACGACGTCAGACTTATGAGGGTAACCCCTTCCAACGAGAAGTAGTGCACAAGAATAAATGATGCCCATTTCCCTTCAGTGCTCTCAGAGGACTGCTCTGTCATCTCTGCCACCTCATGTGCGCCAGGGTGCAGTGATCCTCGTCGAGTCTCCTGGTTCCTGCCTGGGAATCTTGCTGTTGCTGGGAGATTATCCCCCAGCATTCATTTCAAGTGTCCCCTGCACAACAGAGACCTGGAGAGAACTCTCAAGAATATGCCAGAGGCCTATTTCCCTAGTAGAATTTGTGGTTTGTGGTAGCATTATTAAGTGTACCAAATATTCCTCCTTGGGTCCTGTCCGGTTTATGTGCAGGCTCTGGTAATGGAGAAATAAGTACATATATGCTGTGTTGGGGCCATTGCGTACCTCTCCCAGCTATGAGATTGGTATTACCAGTACTTCACTCTTGCAACGTGTGCTGGCTTGTCTTGGGGATTTTAAATTATTATTACTGCTTTCAAGGATCTGGGCGTTGTTCGCATTAACACTGGAGATGAGGTCTTGAGAGACTTCATCCTCCAACTAGACAAACCAGTCAAAATGTATTTCAATCCTTCAAAATCAGTGGCAAAGCTTACCAATATCAGTTTCCTCTATTCTTTCTATTCTTTATTATCAATAATTCTAAAGGAGCCACATTATGAACTACATCTGTTGATCTTACTTCAGTCATAGCATTTTAGATTAGATTAGACTAGATCAAACTGTTTTTGCCATTACCTATCTACAGGTACAAGGCAACGAAATACAGCTTAGGTCTAACCAGAAGTGCAATAGAAGCAAGTGCAGGATATATACAATGGTTGCATAAGTGCAGGACATGGATATGTACAAAATGTTTGTAGAGATGGTTATTACTATAAAAAGATTTAAAGATAATATGTGTTACAGTTCGGATCGTGACTGTAACAAAAAGGACGTACACAAATAATACATACAAAAATAGGAGTTTTAATACAGGTGGTTCTAGGGATTAACATAAAAAAATAGAAGAAACTGAACACATTCAAACACCAATAAGTCTAACAAAAACCATGAGGAAGACGCAACTAAGGATGGGGATCACAGGGGGAAAATGGTTTGGGTCCCAGGGCACCTCTCACGAACCCCTTCCTGTAATGACAAGACAAAAGAAAAATAGTTCAACAATCCCACACCTTCCTGTTAGATAACTGGCCTTTTAACTCACCAGCCTAATTAGGCCAGGTGTCCTCAATGAAACCTCAGTGAAACCCAATTAAAAAGACAAACACGGTAAGACCGTGACATATGTACAATCAATATAATATACAGATGGTTATATATGTTAGGCTAAGCTGAGTAGTAAATCAATAGATTTAAGGTAGTGCAATACAGTATGGACAGAAGCTATCCGAAAAGTGTAAAAGTGCAGTGGAAAGTGATTGGATATTACAGTTAAAAGTGTGGTGCAAAATGCATATGTAAACAGTTGGTATACAGTTGAAACTGCAAATGAGAATGTTCCAGTTAATGTACAGTAGTAATGTTAAACATTTTCCTGTCAACTGATTGCATATGTTATTAATGTAAGTTATTAATGTAATAAACAGTCCGCGGTGCAAATTGACGTTCAAGTAGTGCAAATAAAGTGAGGAAGATGTGGGGGAAGAGGAGTGTATATGAGGGGAGTGGGATCAACAAGGGTTAGTGTTCATGAAAGAAACTGATCTGGGGAAAAAAACTGTTTTTTAGTCTGCTAGTCCTTGTCCAGAGGCACCTGATACGCCTGCTGGATGTAAGGAAAGAAAACAGTCTGTGGGTTGGGTGAAAGGAGTCTTTAAGGAGCTTGATGCAGACTGTGTTTCCACTGGATGTGCTCGATGGCAGGTAGTGGAGTCCCTGTGATGCGCTGGCCAGTTTTCACCACCCGCTGCAGTGCCTTGCACTCTGCAACAGAGCAGCAACCATAGCATACTGTGGCCAGTTCACCAGGATTGCAGAAGAGAGCTGATTCTTCCTCAGTGTCCTCAGGAAGAAAAGGCACCGGTGATCCTTCTTTACCAGGCTGGAGGTGTTTGTTGTCCAGGACATGTCCGCTGAGATATGGATCCCAGGGACTTGAAACTGGAGACGCACTCAACGGCCATTCCAGTAATGTGGATGGTGTTGTGTGTGCCTCTTGACTCTTTCCTGAAGTCCACCATGAGCTCCTCCAGTTTGGTGGTGTTGAGGAGAAGACGGTGCACCATGTGGCCAGGTGCTGGATCTCTTCAATATAGGCAGTCTCATCGTTGTTGCAAATGAGACCAATCATCGTAGTGTTGTCGATGAAACTTGACGATGGAATTAGATCCAAACACATGACTTGCCGCTCATTGCACTTCATGACGATGTGTGTGAGTGTTACAGGGTGGTAGTCGTTAGGGCACCTCGGGTTAGAGCAGGGGTGGGCAAACTTTTTATCTCGCGGGCCACATTGGTTTCTAAAATTTGACAGAGGGGTCGTGCCAGAATAGAAGGATGGTGTGTTTGTGTGAACTAATATGAATGAAATGTAAAACCATTACATGAAAAGATTTGGCCTTTAACGGGCTCCAAAACATCAGGGTTCATTGAAAAAAAGCTTTCCAAAAGTATTAATTTAATAACACAGTAGATAGCTCCCATTCAGTTTCAGTTGGAACAGTGTTGTTGATCTCCTTTTTTGCAAGTGCATCAAAGTCTGGAGTTAGTTTTGTTGTGGCGATTCTCAGGACAATTCCGAAGTCCTCCCCTTCACATAACTTCTGAAACCTTATGGGATAACGCCAGTTGACAACTGTCGTGCGATGCAGCTCTGGCTGACAGACAGTTTATAGCATAAGTGCAGCCATTTGACAAAATTCAAAATCATGACTGAACACTCCCCAGCGGGTCAAGCACGAACACGGCGGTTGTTTCCATGTCTTGCCATGTCCCAACTCTCAGGCAACAGAGGTTACGGTAGTAACCGGAGATGTTCCCTTTCGATAGCAGTGTTCAATCCCCGTAAGAGAGATGCAGATTAGCCTGAAAAAACAGGGAATCAAACACCAATCACAGCGAAGAGGCAGACAGCTCAACCAATGGCGATGCCACCAGGTGTACTCAATACTGACAGGTGCAGTTAAACAGTGCAGTTAAACAGTGCAAGCAGTGATTGGCGGGTCGTCAACTGAGGGTTTGTGCTTGGTGGCAGTTTTTGTCTGTTGTTTCTTTCGAAGTGAGCATAAAAGTAATTTAGCTCATTCAGGAAGTTGACGCTGCGATGGTGGAGGGGGTGGGTTTGTGGTCACTGATCACCTGATTGCTCTGGCACATCCATTGAGGGTCAGAGTTGGAACAGTGTCCCTCTATCTTTAGCTTGTAGAAGTGCGTTGCCTTTTTGATGCCCCTCTTCAAATTTGCTCTGGATGTGCTGTAGGCTTGTGCATCTCCTGGTCTGAAGGCAGTATTGCATGTCTTCAACCGGAGTCGCACTTCCTTGTTCATCCATGGCTTCTGATTTGGGTATGTGGTGATCTGTTTAGCCAGATCACCACATAGAGATGTCGTTCTTGAGATAGGGTAAGGCTGAACGCTAGGAAGATTGTACTTTCTCTTTTTCCAAGGACTGTCTTCCTAGGCCCAGTTCCATCCTGTCATAAAGCTAGGCCAGTCACTCATAACAACAGCTTTCATTGTTATTCATTCAGTCATCAGAACATGACACCTCTTCAGTAGTGGCTCAAAATCAGAGGGTTTTTCCCCAAAGGGCCAACACAATTTTCACAATGAAAGTGTCATGAAACTTTCCCTAAGCACCTTGGTTATGTGGAAGAACTGTGTCCCCCCCCCCCCCCCAAGTACCTGTGTCGGGAGCTCCCTACCATCAAAAGTGCTGGCGGTAGATGCCTCCCTCATGGGTATGGAGTGGTTTTGAGGGGTCGCTCAACAGGACTGATGGGAAGTGTTTTTACATCTCAATACAGAGTGCCCACTTCCTCTCTGTGCCCTCATTCTGCCAACCCTGTCACCTTATGTGTTTCAGGACACGGCAGTCCTTAGCGAGTCTTGCAGTTGAAACTCGGAATACTGGCATCGCTGGGAAACTCAAAGGAGGGCACTAGAAAAGCCACTTCATCTTTTCTCTTTAATACAGGACCCAGGAGCAATTGCTCAAAAGAATGTCAGAAGCCAGCCTTGAAAGGTTGGTAGAGTTCCTGACAGCATAGTTATGCCGATTTGTGCTTGCTTCCACTTTCCAACCAGTGCACCATATCCTCCTCTGGTCCCTAGGGAGACTGCTCTCATTGAAGGCAGCAATATAGGAGCAGACATCATGTCAAGGCAGGGGTTGAGGCCCAGGGAATAGAGTCACTAAACAGTTAAGGTGGAACAGTTATGTCCCAATTCTGCCAAGAATAAGTGTATCTGTTTGTGTTTCAAGAGATATCTTGTTGTCAGCTCTACCTCTGCCTCTATCATCCAGCTCTTTTTGGACTTTCTCCGATTGCTCTGCGCCCGGGAGTTCTTGAGAGAGAGTTTGTCAGAACAAGGTCCTTTTCACTTTTATTGCCCAGTGTTTGCAGAGCAGAGTGTGGTTTATGGATCTAATGTCCCTCCTTGAAATTCCGATCAGAAAAGATCTCCTGTCCCTGGCAAGGGGCTTATTGCCCATCCCTGACCAGTAGTGTGGAATCTTGGGCTTGGCCTATGAGGGGGCCCAAGCACTATGGTCTCTCAATGAGGTTGTTAAGATCATTCTCGAGTCCAGAGTGCCTTCAATGATGAAACTGTATTTCCCAAGTGGAAACTCTTCACTTCTTGGTGCAGTGGTCACCCGCTGGACCTGTTACCTGTCAGTCTGGCATCGTGCTGGAGTTCCGGCAGGAGCAATTCACTGCAGAGTGATCCCCTCTCTAACCTATAAGTCTATGTGGCTGCCTTAGTTGCTTACCACATACCTTGAGATGTCATGTCCTTTGGGAGAGACCCTCTTGTTAAACGTTTTCCTCCACAGTACCTGAGGCTGAGGCTTGCGGTAATTGGCAGCCTGGAATTTGTCTTTCTGTGCTCCAAGACTTATCCCAGGCCCCCAAGGGAGCTAAAGCAGTTAACAGACTATGAGCAAGTGGTTAGTTGAGGTTATCTCTTGCCTATGGTGGTCTGAGCCCACTCAGCTATGAATGTGGCTTCTTCCAATGATTTCTTGAGGGAGTTTCCATTTCAGAAGTTTGTTTTGTGATCGACTCATCCTTCCTGCACACCTTCCTTGGGTTCTACCAGTTAGACCTTAACACAGCTCCGTGAAACCGAGTGTTAATGTAGTGCTCTTCGTTTCACTCGCCAGGCCCAAGGCGGCATGGGCATTCTTGTTCCTATTGCATTTTTTGACACAGCGTGAGTTCCCTTGAAAGAGAACGTTTCAGTTATGAATAGAACCTTGGTTCACTGAAGAGGGAACGAGACGCTGCGTCATCTTTCCACACCTCCTGCATGCCTGCTGGCGTCTAAATTCAGACACTTTTAAGCTGCCGTTTCCAGCTTCCAGCATGCCTTTATAGTTTCCTGGTTCATGACATAGTCATTCTTTGATGTGGATTCACAGTGTGGATTGTTTCGATTTTATTGCTCTTCATCATACATTGAAGCGAAGTGTTCTCATTGCATTTTTCGACGCAGTGTCTCGTGCCCTCTTCAGGGAAGCACGATCACATTCATATCTGAGACGTTTTTGAACATATACCAAGTTTATTTTCATTTTTGGTATATGGTTAATACTATTTTTTGGAGATATTCTTAGTTTGTTTATTCTTTCTTTCTTACTCACAAAAAGAAAAACACACACATACTTTTATTCTATATTTTATTATGTTCATTCAGTCAAATTGGCCTTGACATTTATATTCAGTATTGTTTCAATCTCTTTGTTTTTGCCGATTGTTTTGTTGCTTATCCAGACTTCGTACTCCAATTCACTCTCTTGTCTGCATTACAAGAGACTGTCATCAATCTAATTCACTTTTTTCCATTCATGTCTAAAATTAGAATATATGCCTCACTTGACATATGCTGGAATGCTCATTTCCAGCTTTGTCAGAGCAGGAGGTGAGAGCAGTGCCAATAATGTAGAACACTTTCAAAGCCTCTCACAGCAAAAATAAGATGCTTCTTATGGTAAAGGTTTCATAGATCACCGCAGCACAATCTGTTCAGCAGGTTTAGCGATAAACAAGTAGAACACCCTTACCTTTGCTTCTCTGACTGACATGTTGATCTTTGACCCCTGAAACGGTGAAACGTAAGAGAGGGAAATTAATGCCATCTGTTTCCATACCAACCAGATCTGCCTTTTCAGTAACTTGGATCAAAAACCTAGTGAGTTGCCAGTGCATGCAGAGATTTAAAGTGCACACCAGACACAAACTCTTTTCCGCAAGGTATACTGCAGATTTATTCTAAGATTTAAGTTTATATGTAACAGTAAAATCATTTATTTGGTAGTAGTTTGAGACAATACTCTAGAAAATATTTTTCATATAGACCCCAGAAACATAAATTACATACATTTACTTGGCAAAGTGTCATTCTATATAGGCACATTATCTGAATAACATTATCACAATGTTACTTTTCAATTTCAATACTTTTCAAAGAAAAAAAGTATTAAATTCCCAAAGTCAAAGCCACCTTCCAATGTTTTTATAATTTCCTTAAAAAGATGTCTGAAATTACATTTAGATTTAGATGGAAGCTGAAATAGTGAGAAGAAAAAAAAGTTGATGTGTCTTTGTGGTTGGATAGCAGTAGTATGTTTCATCACTTATCCAATTACATGTGTTAGAGGAAACTAATCTGAGACTCCATTAAAACAAGAGACCTGGCGGCGCGAGGTTAAACAATAGCAAATTACATTACCCTCATACTGCTTAGCGAGAAGACCCTGCCATGTTCGTGCCCATTCATATCTACTGAGAAATTACAAGGTCAGACCAAGAAAGGGAGAGAAATTAAAACTTTCTATTCAAGTATTTATCTAGGTTTTTATTTTATAGACTATACATTCATGTATCAGTAGTTAACCTTATATATTATATTTAAGCTTACTGATTAAAATTACAAATTTTATTGAAGGCTGTTGTTCACAGTTTTAGTTATTTATGGATCGATATCCAATATAAAATATAATATAAAAAAATATATAAAATATAAACTACTAAATATAAAATATTCATTATATATTTTTCTTCAAAATGTAAGGTATGTTTGAAGAAGTCCATTGAGACAGGAAAATGTTTAAATTTCAAAATCTATTCGGTGTAGAAAAGTATTTTTTAATTCTAAAGTTTTTTTTAACTTTATTTGTATATAGATCAGTTAATTTTGAACTTCAGTAATATAGTACCAACTAATTACCTGTATAGTTTACAGCATTAGGGATTTTTTTTGACAATTTTGACAATTTTTTGTACTTTATTGTACTCAAAATAAATCCAATTAAACCAGTCAACAAATCAAATCTAATTGTAATTACTTATGATTTTTTTTACAACCTTTTTGAGAAACATTGTATTTATTTTCTGTTACTGTAGCGCCCCCTACCCTTCCTTTACTAGAGCGGAGCACCAGGTTCAACTAGTTTGTCTCCCGACTTTATAATAATTTACTTCCTATTACCAAATTAATTATTGTAACTCAGATTTTCTATTTTTATACTCCAAGTAACACTACAACAATTTTAAAACACTGAAACCGACCAAGAAGAATGTAGTAACACAAAAGGGTAAGTATGAAAAAGTTAACAGTGGGATTTATTTATAAAATAAAATTCGGTGGTAAACAATATTCTCAAACCACCTGACTCTTTGCCTTCTGATATGTATTCCACTGACCTATGTGATCGCTTTTTGACTTTCTTTATATCTAACGTTGAAATGTATGTACATTGGCAATTACTCACTGGTACTCTTCACAGTGACTCGATCTCTTTTGCAGTTGATTACTAAAATTGTTCATGCCTCACTTGGTTCTGGTTTTGTACCTCCATCTCTTAAATCTGCTATTATTACACCCATACTTAAGAAACCAGGGGGTGATCCATTTAATTTGGACAATTTTCGTCCAATTTCAAATTTGCCATTTATCTCAAAAGGTAGTTGAAAAGTGTATTGCAATTCAAATTCATGAACATCTGTCTAATAATAACTTATATGAAACATTTCAATCTGGTTTTCGTCCCCAGCACAGCACTGAGACTGCTCTTGTCAGAAGAAACCAATGATCTACTGTTGGCAGCTGACTCTGGGCTTTTAACCACACTTGTCCTTCTTGATTTGAGCACTGCTTTTGACACTGTCTTTAGTGACAGATTAGTTTCTATTGCATCACTGGCACTGCTCTGTCTTGGTTTAGTCTTGGCTCTGTCTTGGTCCTATCTATTTGGACGCAGTCAGCGTGTTCAATTAAAAGGTTTTTGTTCAAGAACATCTACAGTCACCACTGGTGTTCCACAGGGTTCTGTCTTGGGTACACTTCTTTTCATTATATATATATGCTCCCTCTTGGTGATATTTTAAGGATATATGGTATTAATTTTCATCTGCTAAACCCACCGGTTCTTTTCCTCCGCCATCTTTGTCAAGCTGTTTAGCTGAAATCAAAAACTGGCTTTCAGCAAACTTCTTGAAGGTTAATGGCAGTAAAACTGAGGCTTTGCTTGTTGGCACTAGATCTGTTGTGTCTAAACCCTATTGTTTCTCTTTACACACTGACAATATTGCAATCTGTCCTTCCTCTCAGGTTCAAAGTTTAGTTGTCATCATGGACAGCACACTATCTTTTAAAGCTCAAATCAATAATATTACACTTATCGCATACTTCCATTTGCGCAACATCAATCGTCTACGTCCTTTTCTTTCCAATATTTGAATACCTTTCAATATGCGCGTGGGCCACCACACACACACACACTGTTGCAGGCCTGTAACATTGCTGGGGAGCGTTGGGGCCTTGAAAACGCCAAACGGTACCACCATACCCGTATAACCTACGGTTAAGGGTCTGTCCGTAGATTTTCCCAGTTCATCATAACACCGTTTGTTCGCTGGCTTCACTTCTCTTCTTGGACAAAGTCCAACGTTTTCCACTTCTGCTTCTTTTGGGACATTCAAAATTTGACTGTCCCCCCCTTCTGAGTCTAGACCCTATATTAAATCCATAGTTGTAAGAGAGATGTTTTCAGCCTCACATTAGATTGTATTCTTTGTTGAACTGGGCAATAATTACACAGGCTACTGTCATCACTTTCAGAGTGATCTGTTGAATCCCCATGATCTTGTGCTGATAGCTTTCTTTGTGTTCTCTCCACAGTTCTTGTTCTGGTCACCACTGACTGCTGTACTTCTTTCCTCTCATCCTGTAAGTACATCTTCACTCCATCTCCAATAGGCAGCAAATGGTCTCGATGCAATATCCTCACAGTACCTGTACCAGTCTCTGGTTTTACTCTCTATACAGGTAAGTGTGGCAGCTTCTCCATGACAAAGTAAGGTTAAGAGTTCCAGCGATCTTGTAACTTATGCTTCCCTGTAATGGCCAGGTTCTTAAAAAGCTCTCGGTCTCCTTTCTCCAAAGTTTGACATTTCACTTTACAGTCATACAGTGTCTTGTTCCTTTGCTGGGTCTTCAGAGAACTCTCAGAAGGCTAAATTATATGACTGCTGCAGCTCTTTTTTCAATCTCTCAACATACTGTTGATGTTTCCTCCCACTCTCACCAGCTGCAGACGTTCCGAAGCATACATTCACCGGCAGTTGAGCTTCCCTTCCGAACAACAGAAAATAAGGCGAGTAACCAGTTGCTTCATTTTTTTGTACAGTTGTACGCATGCACCAACTGACTGATGCTTTAGCTCATGCTGGATACGCCTGAGCATAGCGGGTGAAATGATCTGTGATGACCAAAACATTGGAGACACCCTTTGAATCAGGTTAAATAGACAGGAAATCAATGGAGACAAGATCTAGAGGGCCACTGCTTGTGATGTGGTTCAAGTATGCAGATCGTTGAGGTAAGGTCCTTCTAGCTACACAACGTCCATATTCTTTCACATACTGCTCCACGTTTTTGTTCATACATTGCCAGTAGAAACGATCTTTATAAGTGGTTCTCTCAATTCCAAGGTGACCTGACTCATCATGAAGGGAATGTAAAACTTGAGCCCGTTACTTTACTGGTAAAACTAGCTGCTGTCTCTCTCTCCCGCAGATGCTTCTGGTAATTCGGTACAAAAGTTATGGCGAATGTGTAACTTTGTACCCTGCTGCCGCAGGAGAGTCTACATGGGGTTAGAACTCTTGGTAGTGGTAAGTAAAGTTGAGGCGGCTGAAACAAGTATCCGGTATGGATAATGCACTTTTGCCGAGTACGAGTAGAATACGAGTAATACGAGTCATTATCTGTGCTCGGATTGAATAAAAATCCTCATTAGGTATCTGACTGTGTCTGCGTTCTGTGATAGGCTAGTCACAGCGCACCTTCCCTACACATGCAGATTGCTGTCCCGCGGCTCCGCCCTGCTCATTCATGCACAGAACACTGAGAAGAGAACAGGTGTCTTTCTCTCTCTATAACTCAGGTTTGCGGGTCTTCCGTTAACGTTTAGGGTTTCTTCAGCTTCAGGTTTGTTTTTTATTTTGGTTTGTTTGTAGTACTTATTAACCAGTGGAGTTCATGTAAACATGGGGTTTGTTCAGACGTGGTGCTTGATAGAATGCGACTAGCATTGTGTCTCTGCCTGTCAGAGTTTTTTTTTACCGTCTGCTGGCTCTATTCAGTTTTTTTACTTTTCACACTGAGTGTCTGACACTTTCTTGATGTATTTCATACAAAATAAAGAAATTCAGATCTTAAAAACAGCGTCAGACTATTTGATCCGTAGAACACACAGTCCCCCCCCCCCCTCTCTTTCTCTTACTCACGCATACCTGATGTGGAAATTTTACACTGATAATAAAAAAATTAAGTTAAAAAAATAAAGTTGTTTAAATGAAAGTTCTTGTTCATAATTGCAACCACATGAATTGTATTCACTGTTGCAAAACTTGTTCTCTATATAGTTCGTTTGTCATCGTGATCAAAACCATTGATCTGAAGCTCAATGCTGATGCTGTCATGTAAATAGTTCCCTTTCAGGGAACTCGAGCTGTGTCAAAGCGCTAGGGGAAATAGCCTGACGTCAGTCACGTGAAGATCTGTGCAACCAATGAGAGACGAACGCGTGTGAATGCGTCACCGCCGGCGCGTGCCGGTGACGTCATGAGAGAGCATAAATGCGCGCCGAAACCCGGAAGCGCCAGCTCTGAGTATCTTCAGCGTGCTGTGTCTGTGTGAGAGTGATTTAGAAACGAATCTAGTTTAAAAATCAGGAGTTTGTGTGTGTGAAAGTATGGCTGATAAGCAGACATTTAAACCTTGTGTTTTTCCCTGTCCGCGTTTTATAACGGACAGGGATACACATGAAATGTGCGTTGTCTGCCTGGGGACGGAGTACGCGCGGTCAGCGCTTGAGAACGCCGGCTGTAAGGACTGTGAGAGGTTCTCATTGCGTACGCTCCGCTAGCGCCTGGCGGTCTGTAAGGAGGCCGCTCAGGCTAGTGTTCCCCAAGGTTCGGGACCTGCAGCAGCCGAGGCTTTACGGCGCTCTCAGTCATGGGGATCACAAATGGATCTCGCCGAGGGAGCTGGGATGGGTCCTTCCTTATCTCAGCCCTCGCGAGATGAGGCGGGTCCCAGTCACGAACGTGCTGTGGGCACAGTTTCCCCAAAAAACGATCGTGCTGGGGCTCCGGCACTTACTTTATCCAGTTCCTCGCCGGCATTTGAGGCGTCGTCTTTGGTGGGGAAAGGTTACTCTGCTTCCAGCCAGGCGGCTGCGTGCCTTCATACTACGGCACTGCTGCAGGCCTACCAAGCAGAGTTGCTAGGGAACCTCAACGAGTGCGGTGGTATGGGTCCGGAGGCAGTGGCAGAGCTGCGCCGGACCGTGGATTTGTCTCTCCGGGCCACTAGAGAGACGGCCTACTCTGTCGGCCGCTCCATGGCAGCTCTGGTGGCCACGGAGAGACCTTTATGGCTCAATCTATCGGCCATAAAAGATAAGGACAAGTTTGCTCTGCTGGATGCCCATCTGTCCCCTTTGGGGTTGTTCGGCGACGCCGTAAAAAGTGTCGTCGACAAGTTCCAGGAGGCCGCATGACAGCAGGTAAAGTACTTCCCCGCCAACCCTCACGTGAGACCGCCGGTCAAGCGCGGTCTCAAAGCTCCTCACACAGGGCCGCTCAAAAAGAGAGTCCGGGGTTCTACAGCCGGTACTTCATAGTTCCAAAGAAGGATGGAGGGTTTGCAGCCCATTCTGGATTTGCGTCTCTTAAATCGCACAGTTATGCATCTAAAATTCAAAATGCTGACGCTCAAGCAGATCGTAGTACAGATCAGGTCCTAGGACTGGTCCGGCATGGTCGACCTCGGAGACGCATATTCTCACGTCTCCATCCTTCCGCAGAGGAAGTTCCTGAGGTTCGCCTTCAGGGGGGAAGGCGTACCGGTATCGGGTGCTTCCTTTTGGTCTGGCGCTCTCACCCCGCACGTTCACTTAGGTAGTGGACGCTGCTCTAGCTCCGCTGCATTTGCAAGGCATTCGTGTCCTAAACTATGTCGACGACTGGCTTATCCTGGCCCAGTCGCCGCAGTTAGCAGCACAACATCGAGATGCTGTGCCCGCACATGAAGGAGCTGGAGTTAAGGCTGAACACCAAGAAGAGTGTACTTTCTCCCACGCAGAGAACCACTTTCTTGGGAGTCATTTGGGACTCAGTGGCCATGTCTGCTCGGCTCTCCCCCGAGCGCATCCAGGCCGTTCGTTCAGCCGTCAAGAGCATCAGGCTGGGCCAGCCACTCACGGTGAAACACTTTCAGAGAGTGTTAGGGCTCATGGCAGCGGCATCCAGCATTATCCCACTGGGCCTGCTGTACATGAGACCCCTGCAGTTGTGGCTAAAAACCAGGGGTTCTCCCCGAAGGGTAACCCGCTTCGCACAATCAAGGTCACGGGGCGATGCCCACTCACCCTGAGTATGTGGAAGAACTCTTGGTTCTCGTCTCATGATGAGTGACACTCTTAAGGCTGAACACCAAGATGAGTGTACTTTCTCCCACGCAGAGAACCACTTTCTTGGGGGTCATTTGGACTCAGTGGCCATGTCTGCTCAGCTCTTCCCCGAGCGCATCCATGCCTTTCGTTCAGCCATCAAGAGCATCAAGCTGGGCCAGCCACTCACGGTGAAAAACTTTCATAGAGTGTTACGGATTGAGTGGTGGCTGAAAACCAAGGGGTTCTCCCCGAGGGGAAACCCGCATCGCACAATCAAGGTCACGGGGCGATGCCTACGCACCCTGAGTATGTGGAAGAACTCTTGGTTCCTTGCTTATATGGAGCAGATTTGGGACAGATATGCCAAGGCACAGGTTGACCTGTTTGCCTCCGTAGAGAACACTCACTGCCCTCTGTGGCTTTCGTTAACACATTCAGCGCCTCTGGGGCGGGATGCCATGGTGCAGGCGTGACCGAGGCTACGCCTGTACGCCTTTCCCCCGATCACTCTGCTCCCGGGAGTTCTGGCCAAGATTCACTGGGACAAGGTCCATCTAAGCCACTGGCCTACCAGAATATGGTTCTCAGACCTCGTGTCCCTCCTCGACGGAGTCCCCTGGGATTCCGATCAGGAGGGACCTCCTGTCCCAGGCGGAGGGTTGCATACCCCCGCCCAGAGCTAATGAACCTGTGGGTCTGGCCCCTTAGGGGGTCCAGCTCATGGAATCCGGTCTCTCAGCTGAGGTTGTAGAGACCATTTTTCAGTCCAGAGCTCCCTCCACGAGGAAACTCTTTGTGTCTTGGTGTAGCGAAAGGCAGGTGAACCTAGTAACCTGTCAAGTTGGCAAAGTGCTGGAGTTCCTGCAAGAAAGATTTGCGGCAGGGCTGTCCCCCTCTACCTTGAAGGTTTATGTGGCTGCCATAGCGGCTTGCCATGCACCTCTGGGTGGGGTGCCCTTGGGCAGGGACCCCCTGGTCACTCGTTTCCTCCGTGGCACACTAAGGCTGAGACCTGCGGCACAGACTAGGGTGCCTGCCTGGAACTTGTCTTTGGTACTCCAAGGCCTGTACCAGGCACCCTTTGAACCTTTAGAGGAGCTCCCTATCAAGCTCCTTTCTCTTAAGACCCTTCTTTTGCTGGCTATCACCTCGCTTAAGAGGGTCGGGGATCTTCAGGCTCTCTCGGTGGCTCCCTCATGCCTCGAGTTCGCGCCCGGGATGGCGAAAGCCTTTCTCCACCCGAGGCCAGGCTATGTCCCCAAGGTTCCCACTAATGTGGCTCGGTCTATCACGCTGCAGGCCTTCTGCCCTCCCCCCATTTGACGATCATGAGCAGGAGCAAAAGAACAAGGTCTGTACAGTGCGAGCAACCCTAAGCAGATGGATAGTCGAGGCTATTTGTTTAGCTTATGAGTCGGCCGGACATGCTTCTCCTTTGAGGGTCCGGGCCCACTCCACTCGGAGCGTGGCGGCATCCAAGGCTCTCCTCTCTGGAGTTTCCTTGTCGGATGTCTGTGCTGCGGCTGGATGGCCCTCGCCGCACACATTCATGAGGTTTCATGAGGTTTCGGCGCGCATTTATGCTCTCTCATGACGTCACCGGCACGCGCCGGCGGTGACGCATTCACACGCGTTCGTCTCTCATTGGTTGCACAGATCTTCACGTGACTGATGTCAGGCTATTTCCCCTAGCGCTTTGACGTAGCGTCTCATTCCCCTCAGGGAACCAGGGTTACATTCGTAACCCAAGACGTTTTCTAATAAGCAATACATATAACATTTTCTGATTGACCCATATCAATTGCATGATTAAAAATAACATACTGGTTAAAGCCCTGCCAACTTCCGGGTTAAATCCCGTCCACTTCCGGTTAGACCCCACTCAGTCTGAGTACAGATATAGATACAGATAATTCATATGGTTAACAGATACAGATACAGATACAGATACAGATAATGCTGTACTCGCTCATCCCTAGTGTTAATTATATGCTCTTGCACCACCTCTTGCTTCACTTTTCCAATGATGGCGTCTTGCTCTTGCACTAATTTCAATTCAGAGTTAGATAACTGCTCCTTGCTCCTCCTTTCATTTGAAAGCCACATCTCTAGCATCTGTAAAATGGCATTCTTCTATCTTAAAAATATATCTAAATTGCGACATATGCTCTCTAACACGAATGCGGAAAAGTTAGTTCATGCGTTCATGAGTTCAAGGCTAGATTATTGTAATGCTCTACTAGGTGGTTGCCCTGCACGCTTAATAAACAAATTCCAGCTGGTCTAAAATGCAGCAGCTTGAGTTCTTACTAAAACCAGGAAGTATGAGCATATTAGCCCAGTTCTGTCAAACCTGCATTGGCTTCCTATTAATCACCGAATACATTTTAAAATTTTGCTAATTACTTACAAAGCATTAAATGGTTTAGCTCCACAGTACTTGAGCGATCTCTTAACACATTATAATCCTTCACGTCTATTGCGATCCCAAAATACTGAACAGCTTATAATACCTAGAATATCAAAATCAACTGCTGGCAGTCGATCTTTTTCCTATTTAGCTCCTAAACTCTGGAACAGTCTTCCTAATACAGGTCGGGAAGTAGACACACTCTGTCAGTTTAAATCTAGACTAAAAACACATCTCTTAAACCTGACATACACATAACACATTATACATACATTTTTAATCCAAATTATGTAAAATGATTGTTAGGCTGCATAATTTAGGTCAGCCGGAACCGGGAACATTCCCATAACATCTGATGAACTCGATACATCGGAAGAAGAATGGCATCTACACTGATATTATTCTCTGTTTATTCCGAGGCTACCATGGTCAGTCGAATCCGGGCCGTATCCAGATCAGATGAAGGACTGTCACCTGGACACAAGCACAGCACTGCCCTGAAGTGTCTGCGGAGACCGTGACTCTACTAAACCCTCCCCTGTGTAGATCATGAACCCATCTCCAATCGGACCAAATTGGAATTAATATTGGACTTGAATTGTTATAAATATAATAATAAAACTATCAATCAATCAAATCAATCAATAATCAAAACTGAACACTTAATATTCATCAATTGTATTATTTCACCTGCTCTTTTAAGGATGCCGTTCAGCCAAACAAACTTTGTTTATAATGTTTTCTTGTGACTACTGTAAAGCTGCTTTGAAACAATCTGTGTTGTAAAAAGCACTATATAAGTAAAGGTGACTTGACTTGACTTGTGTCCCATTTCCAACTGTACTGGGCAAACATATACGGAGGGGATGACTTAGCACCCAACTGTTGTGACGCCCCGGCTTGTACTGAAGGCTAAAGTTATAAGAGGCTAAGGAAGCAAGCCACCGATGTCCAGTGGCACTAAGCTTTGCGCTTGCTTGTAAGAACATAGGTGAGGGGATTGTTGTCTGTCTTAACTGTGAACTTTACTCCATACAAATAGTAAATGGAATTTATCTACCACAGCCACACTTGAGTGCCAGGAATTCCAACTGATGAAGGGGATAATTGCGTTCAGCAGGACTCAATTTACGGAGCGATTTCGCGGACCGGTCCGTCGATGAAATGGTTCCGGGCCACGGAGCGCATTTGCGGAAGCGGCTGCAAGCGGCTGTGGCGATGTGACTATGGAGACGTTTGAACAGTCTGAACCCCCCCCCCCCCCCCACCCCCACCCGTCAACAATCTCGAGCAGGCACCGGTCCGCGGCAAAATTATCACACGTTTACCGGTCCGCGGCACAAAAAAGGTTGGGGACCACTGATTTACGGCACCTAAACCACTCAGGGTTGCGTCTACATGTAGGACATAGGGCATAGCTGGATCTGCATAAGCTAGTACTTGAGCACTCCACTTTGCATATGGCATACGTTTCACTTCTTGAAGGGATAGTTAAGGTTCCTGTTCTTTTCCACTTGACCTGGGCCTCAGCAGGCTCAGCGACTCGGTCTTTTCCCTGCAACCCCAGTACACATGGTTTGAGGAGCGTTGACTGAATTCAGAGCATGGTCAGACGCTGAAAGAAGCTTGCATTGGTGCCTATTATTACAGGAACCTGCTGAGGACCTTGAGGTTCTGGGCAGACCAAAGCCAGGATGGAAACGGACTCTTTCACCCCAGTGATGGAAACAGGAAGCAAAACACTTTTATGTATTAGTTATGTATTATTATTATGTATCCACTATTATGTATCTCTTGTATTGATAGCTGGGAGAGCTCAGTCCCCAAATAGACAATCCAGTGAGCGGATGGATTGGTACCTGTGGTAATTATTTGGAATACCACTGGTCGAACACAATGGTGACTTGTGACCCACTATCCAGTAAAGCTTTACAAGGACATCCATTCAGCTCTATGTTAATGGTTGAGGCAGGTCCCACTAACCCTCTGGGAAGTTGACTAACCCCAAGGTCCTTAATTTGACTCCTTTTTGAGAAACAGTCTAATCTGCTAGAAGAGTCACTTTTTTCATCCACGGGGTTCCTCCTAGACGTAGCTTTTCGGATACAGTAATATCTCGGTTTGCGAGCGACTTAGTATACAAGAAAATCGGTGTATGAGCATGGAGGGTCAAATCGGTGTACGAGCATTGTATCGGTGTGCAAGAAATTTTTTTCCTCACCCCCGCGCATTTTTGTGTGGAAAAGTCCTAACGCTCAGCATCATCGCTCGCATCACACAGCCTCTCATAAAATAGTCACGCGGTTCAGACTTTATCACCCCTTAACTCGTTCATTCTCTCAGCATCGCTTGGTTTGGCTGCATCATTCACCAAAGTGCATACTTTTATAAGTGATTTACAGCGGTTTTACCTCGTGTTGTTAACATTAATTGTGATCGCTATTGTTCACGTAGTGAAATATACACGTACAGTACCTCTAAGCAGTAACTGTCACGGTTCATGAATTCATTGTCTCCTAGTTCTGCCTGTGTGTGTGTGTGTGTGTGTGTGTGTGTGTGTGTGTGTGTGTGTGTGTGTGTGTGTGTGTGTGTGAAAGGGGCCGTGGTCACTGAGCACTAACATACCTGATTCTCATATCGTCTCGCTATTTAATTCACTTCTCTCCACTCTAGTGTTGTCAAGTCATTCTTTCGAGTGTCCCACCTTCGTTCGCGTCTCCTGTGGGGTTGTCCACGGCCGCGGCTCCCGTGTGTGATACACCTCTGGATTATCACTTCATTTGTTTTCTGCACTATTATAATAAATTCACTCATTTGCACTTGAATCCGGGTTTTGTGTTTTCCCTTTTTTTCTCCGCTCCCCCCTCCTCCCTCCTCTCGTCTCCTGCACGCTGCTCAAAGCTGAAGTGCATTACAGTAAATTATCAAGTATTTTTTGAGTTTAATTGTCAATTATTAATAAGTATTTATATGAGATCTTAGTGGTTATAATTTTAACTGTAATTAATAGGGTAAAACCAAAAAAATATTTAAAATGGGCATTTATGGTTGTGTGGAACGAATCAATTGATTTTGAGTGCATTCTTATGGGGAAAATTGTTTTGGTGTACGAGCATTTTGGTTTACGAGCTTGCTCGTGGAACGAATTAAACTTGTAAACCGAGGTATTACTGTTATTACATTATGAAAATATTTACAATGCATGATGCTTCAATTTTGATCATTAAAAATACTGCAGATAATATTTATATTATATAAGAAAATCAGATAAATAAACACTTTCTGCAGCTTGGTTTCAGTAAATATTTTCTTTTATTTGAATAAATATTTTATTTAATATTTTATTTGAAATCTGAGGGTTACTGTATGTTTTTATAGTATAGCACCTCTTTTATCTCAATAAAAAGGAAAAATGTATTTGTCATTATATGACCACTTTTTATATGATTTTAAATAACAGTTGAACTGCGTTTGTGTTTGTCTGTCATACAGAAGAGACATCCATTTAAGGTTAAAAAGTACATTGTATGTTTCATACAGACGTTATTAATGACCCTTTTTCTCAACCCTCTGCTACTTTTTACTTTTCCATGCTCGCTGAACTTTCCCTGGTTAAGTGCTTCAGCTCCAAACTTGTTCATTTTCGCTCTGCAAGTTCCTCTGAATGTAATTACTTCTAATCTCTTTATCCTTCTGTCTCCTAGAAAAAGCCCCTTACCTGAGGCAGATGATGACAGGAACTGGCCTCAGCTTACTTTTGCTGTCTCAAATACTGTCTTCCCTTTTTGACTTCTCTGAGAGATTCTACACTTTTCTATCATTGGCTTCGCAGATATGCATATCTTCTTTTAGAAGCTTTCTCTGGTTGCTCAAGACATTTTATTTTTACCCTTTATTATTTGCAATGATTGAGAGGAGCTATGATTTTTGCCATTTGCTGCATGGCTTAATATTGAAGAATGGCGATGTTAAAATACTTTCTTATATCATAGTGTATGTTAAGATGGCATTTAAATATATAAATTATAAGTTGGTTTTTTGACAAGCATTGTTTTCCTTTTTTTATCAGCCCCACACAACAATATCAACTGTTTCCATATTTCTATTTTTATGCACATTTTGGGTTATCACATAAAAACGCTGTATGGAAAAGCCAAGATATGCATAAATTAAAAAAATGTACAAAAAACCCTGTTTATGTTCAATTGAACGCTTTTTAATCCGATAAGAGGACAAGCACATAAAGTACACTAGAAACATATTTACCAAATAAATTCCTCAATTTATAATAAGAAACTCACATGACTTTGCCTCAACAGGAGTTGTGATTGGACAAATTAGACTAACCAGCAGACCAATCGCATTGTACAACATCTCAAATGTTGGTTTGATCAATCTGAAAAGCAAAAACTGTCGTCAAAATGATTAATTATAATAATAATTTGTTACATATGTGTAGCGCTTTTTCTTGGTACTCAAAGCGTTTATAAAGAATGGGAGATCTCCTCAACCACAACCAATGTGCAGAATCCACCTGGATGATGAAAGCCCACTACACGCTAGCTTCTTGGTGGAGAGGAGACAGAGCAAAGATGCCAATCAGTATATGGGGATGATAAGGAGGCCATGATGCCGGGGTTCAACCACCACTCTTTTCCAAAGAGCATCCTATGATTTATAATGACCATAGAGAGTCAGGATCTCAGTTTAATGTATCATCTGACAGTATAGTGTCCCTATCATATTAGGACCCACACAGACCACAGGGTGAGCACCCTCTGCTAGCCTCACACACACACCTCTTCCAGCAGCAACTTGTTTTCCCAGAGGGTCTTCCATCAGCTAGGTAGGTAGGTAAAACATTCTCAAACATTTTAATTCCCAAACACCAGGCATCTGAACGCAAGATAACATGACACTGTTTATGATATGTGAAAAAAGATACACAAGGCTTCTCCGATTAAAGAAACTTGCATTGTTATTGCAGATATTTTACGCCAATTTACAAGGAAGTAAAGATTTTGTTTTTTAAACACATGGGATGGAAACGGTGCTTTAGTTGCAAATGTTTTATGCAATATTACAGATTTCAACGAAGCATTCATTTTTCTCATAAAACTTGTTTAGGCACATTTTTTATTTTATTTTTGCTAAGCACCTTCAAAAGTGTCACAAAATGTGACAGAAATTAAAACCGTATGACATAGTATGACAAATGGACCTGTTGGTACCCCAGGGAGCCTTCAGTATGTGCTATTACTTACATCCCTCTGAGACTGAAATGTTTTGAATAAGTTCAACATTTTGCTAGGTACAAGTAATAATTTCATTCCAAAACCTATGAAAGAGTTACATGTATCATTATAGAACTTTACCAGACACATATATTGCAGAGCATTTATTTACTTTTGTCAGGGTTCTGCCACGTTCGATCAAGTCTTTTCTTGGTGTTGTGACAGAGCTCTGACACTACCGTAATGTCTTGTGCTTTGTGTGTGTGTGTGTGTGTGTGTGTGTGTGTGTGCACGTGGCTTCGAGTCACATAAAACCTTGTCTGTTTAATGTCTAGTGTGCGGGTTATGATGTCCGATCCCCAGACTGGTCTTGTTCAGTTTCGGTTTTGTGTCGGGGTTCGGACATTCATGACCCATGTGTTCTTCCTTGTTGTGAGCGTGCGAGATGAGTGGTTGCTCATTCTCATGTGCTCTATGTTATGTAAATGGGCACGACTATGAGCTCTCCTTGAACCGTGCACTCTCGGGTCTTTGTGCAGTGTTGTAAGCACGCAGTCCGTTTGTACATAGGTCGTGTGCGAGAGTGAGCTCTTGAAACGGGTTCTTGGGATAAACCAAGGTTCTTCCATACAACCAAGCCATGTAGACCGTACACACAGCCTTATGAACGTGATTGTGTGAAATGGGTTGCCCCTTGGATAAAACCCTCAGATTTTTAGCCATCACTGAAGGGCCTCATGTATAGACAACCGAATGAATAACAACGGAAGCTGTTGAGCATGAGGCCCAGCAGTCTCTGGAACTGCTCAGTGAGTAAATGACATAGCTTTATGACAAGATGAAACTGCATCTAGGAAGATGGTCCTTGGTACAGGGGAAAGTACACTCTTCGTAGAGTTCAGCCTTACCCTTGCTCCATGTTGGACTACTAACTGCCATGACTAAAGTCAAATCAACAAGACGTTGATGTAGTTTAGAATGTGGCCCCTTGAAGATGGAGGGTGATAAAGCTAGAATGAATAGAAGAAACTGATATTGGTATGACTTGCCCCTGAAGGCATCCTTTAGGAACGTCTATGTTGTTGAAGGATGGAGGTACATTTTGAGGCTGTTTTTTTTCCGTCTAGTTGTGGAATGTAGTCTCCCGAGGCTTCATGTCCAGACTCAATGCTAATAACTTCAGGTTCCACAGAACTGGATAGCCAAAGCACCAATGCCTCTGCTGGAGTGGAAGTAACTGCATAGCGTGCTTTCAACTCCAGAATGAGGATATCAGAGTGCCAGATGAGGGCAGGGATAAGACCAGGCCCATCTCAGGCTCCCCAGAGACTGCCAGGCAGGAGAGGAGTGTTTGTGAGCACAGGCAGTGCATGCTCCATTCCGGACCAGACTATCAACCCTCCATCTTTCTTTGGAACAGTGAAGTACCGTATTTTCCCACATATATCCCGCGGATTATACCAGATTTTACAAACCCCGCAGGGGGGTGCGGGATATATAAGGGTGCGGACTATATCACCATTTTTTTACACGTAATAATATTTCAATATAAAAAAAATTTGCGGTATTTTCTTTCTGTTTTTCTTTCATGCACGGGTTGTCTGGCCTCTGTACTGTCAGTCTTACAGCTGGCGCTGATAGGCTGTCTGACCTGTCAATCATGCAAGAAGACGTGATTGGCTGTCTATCGATCTGATAGCTGGCTCTGATTTTGACTTGTTTGTTTTCTTATTGTGTGAATTTCACGCACAAGCACTGTGTACCGAGCCTGAACAGTTATAATAATTGACATCATGCGAGCAACATTCGAAATTCTGGGCGGGTGAGAGCCTTTCAAGGCTGATTTCTGTGTTTTTTTTTCTGGGCCTTGTAATGCAGGGGATGCCTGAAGTGACTATTCTAGGATCATTGCCTCTTTGTTTTTAAGTGGCATGGTGTGGGGCTTCAGACACCTGAGAGTGGCAGGGGAGCAGTTTATAAAATGCCGGTACTGCATTTTTTGCGACTGGGATATCCAAAAGTAGTCTTATTTCTCTTAATTCTATAGAGTACAATCCCCCACCCTCAGGAGAACAACTTAGAGGTTGCCTTTTAAGCCTGCATCAATGTTGTATGTGGAGGTATGCTGCAGCCTGACTTGAGGCAAATTCTGCCTCTTACTGGCATGTCGGGATCAATAGGGTAAAGATTGTGGAGTGAGGTAGCTCGCAAGCACTTCCTCCATTTTCAGTATCCCATTGCCATGTTCTTGAATACCCACGAGTGAGGCATAGTGTGTAGGCTGAGCACTTTGCACCTGGTAGGGGCAGTTGTCCGTTTTCCTTTTTTTTTTTACCTGAACACCTCGGTGTGAGGACCGTAAAAGGGGGCCCCGACATAGAAGTTGCAGTCTAGTATGAAAGGGGACGTATTTTTGCCAAACTTCCATATCTCAACTGGCCAGACAATGGTTGGCTTGCGACCGCTTGAGTCACAACTCATAAGTTGGAGATTGAAGAGGCAATACTACTAGCTATACTCTTTTTGGCCCATCCTATATTATTGCACCACTGGTACCATCTTTCAAAGCATTTCAGACAAAAGTCTAGATTATGTTTTACTCACCTCATAACCCCTCACATCTGTTTCAGCTCTCACCGGCCACCATCCCCTGTGATGATGAGCATCCCATCACGTTAACAACAGCACTTAACGTCTCATTGGACAAACCATCAGGATGAAACTCCTTTCATCATGATGGTCACATAGATCTTAGAGCTGAAAGAAGAGGTTGATTTACTACCCTTTGTTGGACCGTGAAAGACAGTCAAAGGTCAGACTTACAGTAGTCAAACTGTCATTCAGTGTGTGCATGCTGTTCTCTTTTCAGGATGTAGCTGCTTGTGATTGCTGTGATTCTCCTTTGAGAATGGCAACATTATTCTCAAGATAACTAGGCCTACACAAGCATACTACAATAATATGTCTTATATTGGTTTCCCAGGGTGATCTTAAGAACCACGTGATATAGCAATTAATCAATTACTAATTTTGTACAAAATAAAAAAAACTCCTCTACCAAGTATTAAAAGTAAAACTTCAGTTGATTTGGTGTTACTGTAGATATATAAATTTACCCTGTTATGCACCAATGAGAATTGAATTATGAATTATGAATCCCTTTAAAATTCTAAATCAGTTTATGTATATAAATTTAGATAGCAAACAGGATGCAGAATTGCAATTCAGATTTCAATGCAAGGAAGTACAAATGGCAATTGAAATTGAATAGATAAAGTGGTGAAAAATAGTTCCCTTTCTAGGGAACTCGAGCTGCGTCGCAAAGCGCTGTGGGAACGCCCTAGCGTAATTGTCACTGAAGCACAAATTGAACAAACTGAGTGAATGCACGTGGAGGACGTGATGAGCCAGGAGTATACAGGCACGCTAAAAACCGGAAACGGCAGCTCCAGTGTCTTCACAAGCTCAATTGTATCGAACGTGTGTGCATGTGTGAGGGCTATCTAGTTTAAAAAAGCAGGGAGAGTTAGAATGTTTCAACAAAGAGAAAACTTTAAGCCTTGTGTGTTCCCTTGCCCGCGCTTCATCTCGGGCAGGGACACACATAGTTTGTGTGTGCGATGTTTGGGGGAAGAACACGCACAGGCTGCGCTTGAGGGCGCTGCCTGTGCAGACTGTTCGCGGCTTCCACCGCGAACGCATCGTTCTCGCCTGGCGGGCTTTGAGAAGGCTGCCAGAGCGCGCGCTCCCCGTGGCATGGGTCCTGCCGCCGCTGAGGCGCTCCGGCAGTCTCTGTCATGGGGATCGCAGATGGATCTCGCGAAGGGGTTGGACTCGGGTGCTGACCGAGCTCTTCCCCTTCCGAGTGTATCCCCCCTCCTCCGGGATGACGTGGCCTGCCCGAGGGCGGGTCCGTCAGACTCGGGGGATTCGGCTCCCCTGCATCAATCTGACTCTGAGGAGCTGGATGTGGTCAGTGTAGAGGAAGCTAGCAGTGCGAGTGTTCCGACATTGCCTGCTTATATGGAGCTCAGTGACGTTATTTTCCGCGCCGCTGCTAGGCTGCGCCTCGAGGGGCCAGCTGAGCGGGCGGAGCCACGTCCTAGGAGTATTTTAGATGAGCACTTCCTCTCTGCCCGTCTCCCTCCTCAGAGGAAAGGGTTGCCGTTCGTTCCGGATCTCCACGCTGAGGTAGCGAGATCTTGGGTGAAACCGGCATCACATCGAGTTCACTCAAAACTGGCTGCACATTATGCCTCTATCGCCGGGGAATCTGCGGCAGGTTATGGCTCAATGCCTAAAGTGGAGGAGTCGTTGGCTGGCTACCTCGCTCCTCATACAGCCCCATTAAAAGACCCTATTCTCCCATCGAAGCCGCTGAGGGTTTCCTCGGCCCTCGCGGGCCGGGGTTTCTCAGCAGCGAGTCAAGCAGCCGCGTGCCTGCACACAGTCTCTGTGTTACAGGCATATCAGGCGGAGTTACTGGGAGATCTGGACGGGGATGATACCCTGGACCCAGACACTCTTGCGGAGCTCCGCAGAACGACTGATTTGACCCTCCGCGCTTCTAAGGAAGCCGCGGGGGCTGCAGGTCGCGCTATGGCCTCAATGGTGGCGATAGAGAGGCACCTGTGGCTTGGGCTTACGTCACTCAAGGAGGCTGATAAAGTCGCTCTCCTTGATGCCCCGGTGGTGCCTCCTGGGCTTTTCGGCGGTGCGGTTGAGACGGCCGTGGAAAAATTCCAGGAGGCAGCAAAACAACAGGAAGTGTTTAAGAAGGTTCTGCCGCGTAAACGAAGCCGCAGCCCTTGGCCTAGCACCTCCTCCTCCTTCCAAATTAATAAATATAGAGCCTCCACCCGTCAGCCTCGAGATGAGTCCGCAGGCACGGGTCGACAGGTTCCTGAGAGGTCTGCTGAGAAGCCAGATCTGAGGACTGTGCTTCAGACTAGGAGGGAGGGGGGTAAGGCTAGGTTTAAAAAACCATAAGAAGAGAAAAAAAAAAAAAAATCCATGAAAAAAGTGTATATATATGTATATATTAAAATAAAAAATAATAAAAAATAATAAATAAATAAAGCAAAAGCCATGAAAAAAAATAAAATAAATAAATATATTTTATATATTTTTTTCATGGCTTTTAGGGTTATAGTGGTAGCAAGTGTGTTGTTTGTGGCTGGAGTGTTCGCCTTCTCTGGAAGGTTTTACGTCGGGTTGGGTGCATTATTCTCCCTTGGAGTCACCCCCCGTGAGGAAAGAAATGGAGTATGTAAAAAAAAAAAAAAGGGGGCAGTTAGCATGGCATTCCGTGCACCTCGTTCTCGTACTCCTTTAAGAGGGGTAACTGCCCGTCACTTCGGGCCCTGTATGGTCCCTCAGGGCGTTGTTAGCAGGCCCTATACTCCCTGCACTTCGCGCACACACCTCTCGGAGGGGTGTTTTTCGCTTAGCTAGGGTGCGATTTCACCTTTGGTTCACCCAGCTATGCGTCTCGCGGCTATGCATTCTGACAGGCTCTCGACTGAGGTCGTTGCAGTTCTGTCCCCACGGGCGGATTCCTGCAGTACCAGGACCTCACTGAGCTTTCGGTCCTGAAGGGCCGGCTCGGCGGGTCTTTGCGGTGGTTCTGCAGGTCCCCCCCCCCTTTTCGGTAGGCCAGGAGAGTCTGCGACTTAGCGCGAGCGCTGGGTGTGGGTGGCTTGCGGCTGAGGCCCCCGCCTCATGCAGACTGTCGTGTTCTGTTGGGCTTAGTCGAGGCTTTCCTAGTAGGGCTGGCCCCCCGGGTCAGCTCCCTGGAACACGTTCGGGCGGCATACTTTGTTTGCTGAGGTGGCGTTGGTATATCGTTCCCACAGCGCTTTGCGACGCAGCTCGAGTTCCCTAGAAAGGGAACGTCTCAGGTTACGTATGTAACCATAGTTCCCTGAGAGGGAACGAGACGCTGCGTCGCTTAAGCCTCAGCTCCGGCGCATGCCGGGCTTGTTCAGACACTGGGCAAGCTGCCGTTTCCGGTTTTTAGCGTGCCTTTATACTCCTGGCTCATCACGTCCTCCACGTGCATTCACTCAGTTTGTTCAATTTGTGCTTCAGTGACAATTACGCTAGGGCGTTCCCACAGCGCTTTGCGACGCAGCGTCTCGTTCCCTCTCAGGGAACTATGGTTACATACGTAACCTGAGACGTTTTTGCTGATATATTTTTTTGTTTGTCACACTTAAATGTTTAAGATCGTCAAACAAATTTAAATAGTCAAATATAACACAAAATAAACTGTAGTTTTTTTAACTGAAGGTTGTTATGATTATTAAGGGAAAACAAGATCTAAACCTAAATGGTGTCAGGGGTGCGTGTAGCAGGGAAGCACGGAGGTGAAGATTTAGGAAAATATACTTTTAATAAACACGGAGGGTACACAGAGAAATACAAAACATAACATAGACGATAACTGATGCAGACTGAGAGATAAACAGGGCATTTCAATTCCACTGTTACGCTGATGATACACAGCTTTATGTTTCCTCAAAGCCTGATTTTACTTTTCCACCTGGCTTTCTTACCAACTGCCTTCACAAATTAAAAGTTTGGTTTTCTGCCAATTTTCTCAAACTTAATGGCAATAAGACTGAAGCACTCCTTATTGACACAAATTCTATTCCCCCAAGGTCTTGCAGTTTTTCTTTATCCATTGAGAGTTCTTCCGTTTTACCTTTCCGCCAGGTTAGGAACTTGGGTGTCATCTTTGACAGCACCCTTTCTTTTAAAGCTCACATTAATAATATAACCAAGTCTTGTTATTTTCATCTCCGCAATATTGCTCGTCTCCGTCCATTTCTCACTCCACGCAGTTCTGCTATTCTTGTTCACTCGCTTGTCAACTCTCACTTAATTGGCTTATCACACAAATCTCTTCATAAACTTCAATTGATTCAGAATTCTGCTCGTATTATAACCCAGGCTCCATCTATTCAACATATTAACCCCTCACTTCAACAGCTACATTGGCTTCCTATTAAATTTCAGATCGAATTTAAAATTCTTCTCCTCACTAACAAATCTCTTCATAATATCTCTCTACCTTACCTTTCAGATCTCTTACAGCCCTATATTCCTTCTAGAACCCTCCACTCTTCTTCTGTGGGTCTTCTCCATACACCTTCTGCTCGTCTAACCACCATGGACCACAGGGCCTTTAGCCGTGCTTCTCCATGCCTTTGGAATTCTCTCCCAGTCAACATCCATTCAGACTCATTGTCTCAATTTAAACTTAAACTTACGACTCATTTATTTAGAATAGCTTATCCTTCGTGATTATTGTGTTCCCTCATGTCTAGCACTTTTGTTTTTGTTATTCTTACAGCGGTTATGTTTGTAGTGACTCATTGCCATTTTTATGTACTGTTATTTATTATTTTAATATTGTCCTTGTTGCTATTTCTTCTTGATGTATGGTGAACTTGGGTGATCTGAAAGGCGCCTAAAATAAAATGTATTATTATTATATAGAACAGGTGACGAGACTAACAGGATTATATAGAACAGGTGACGAGACTAACATGGGGAGAGCCTGATACGACAGGAGAAATAAATGACACAGGAAGTACACAGAAGGGAACAGGAAGTGAAAAGCAACAGGGCAAGACTGACACATGGCCCTGTGTGTAAAAAAGTACTTGCCCCATTAACCTAATAACTGGTCGGGTCACCCTTAGCAGCAACAACTGCAATCAAGCGTTTGTGATAACTTTCAATGAGTCTTTTGCATCACTATGGAGGAATTTTGTCCCACTCATCTTTGCAGAATTGTTGTAACTGAGGGATTTTCGAGCATTAACTGCCTTTTTAAGGTCATGCCACAGCATCTCAATAGGATTCATGTCAGACTAGGCCACTCCACTAGGATAATTGTTCTGCTGCAGAACCCAAGTTTGCTTTAGCTTGAAGTCACGGACGTTCTCCTTCAGGATTTTCAGGACAGCAGAATTCATGGCTCCATTTATCACAGCAAGTCTTCCAGGTCCTGAAACAGCAAAACAGCTCCAGGCCATCACACTTCCACCACCATATTTGACTGTTGGTATGAAGTTCTTTTTCTGAAATGCAGTGTTACTTTTATGCCAGATGTAATGGGACACAGTTTCCAAAGAGCTCCACTTTGCTGCGTCAATCCACAGATTTTTTTCCCCATAAGTCTTTTTTTCCATCATCAAGATGTTTTCTGGCAAAAATGAGATGAGCATTAATGTTTACTCAATTTGCAATTAAAGTTTGCTCAATTTACTCAATAGTGTTTTTTTAGTTTTTTTTTTGTCTTGGAACTCAATGGGCCAGAGCCAGAACAATGGGCATTTTTTGTCTCTTTCTTATGGTGGAGTCATGAACAGTGACCTTAACTGAGGCAAGTGAGGCCTGCAGCTCTTTGGATGTTGTTATGGGGTCTTTTTTGACCTCATCGTCGCTGCGCTCTAGGGGTAATTTTGGTCAGCTGGCCACTCATGGAAAGCTTCACCACTGTTCCATAGTTTGCCATTAGTGGATAATGGTTCTCTCTCTCTGGTTTGCTGAATTCCCAAAGCTTTAGAAACGGCATTATAACCTTTTCAAGACCAATAGAGCTCAATTACGTTCTTTCTCATCTGTTCCTGAATTTCTTTGGATCTTGGTGTGATGTCTAGCTTTTGAAGATCTTTTAATCTACTTCACTATGTCACGCATGTCCTATTTAAGTGATTTCTTGATTGAGAATTGTGGCAATAATCAGGCCTGGGCATTGCAAGAGAAATGGAAATAAGGTGTGATAAATCACATTTAAGTAATTTTTTAACAGGGCTTAATAATAACAACCTTCAGTTAAAACTGCGTTTTGTGTTTATTTGTGTTATCTTTGACTAATATTGTCAGCTCGGAAGAAAGAGAAGTATTCAATCACGTTGGTCTGTTATCACTTAATATATGTTTTAATCTTGTTGACATTCTTTAAGTGAGCCCTTGTGTTTGCCTTTGTTTAGCTATGGTCCCTTTAAGAATCATAGGTTTCAGTAAGGTGTCATGTCATGTGACCATTAATCAGGAAGTAATGAAACATGGCACAGAGAGCAACATTGTTTGTCATCTGCATACATCTCATGCCCTTTGTAGCATCTTAGGTACGTATTGATTGTTTTAACAACATCTTCAAGTTCAGATCATTATTTTGTGGACAGTATTACGTTTTATAAAGTTAACAGTTAGAAGTCTGTTTTTTCCATATAATATTTTCATATGATAAGTTACATTAGTTATTGTACAGTTCCTAGACGTTGGAAGTTTATAATACATATAAAAGTATGTAATAGTAAATGAGAAGGATTTAATTCCTCTACTTTAAAGGGAAATCTTATTATTATGCTAATTATGCATATGTATGTTTCAGTTTCACCTTTCCATACAATATCAATAAACCTGTGGACAAGAAGCCAACTGGCTTCAGAGTCTTGATGTTAAGGAAGAGTTTATCTGGCTGTCAAATTATATACGGAACATATACTGAGGACAGCACACACGTAGTGTAATGAGTCTTTAATGCTCAAAAACAGATGATACAGGAGAAAATGGAATGTCTGTAGCATGGCAGGTCTGAATGGCGCAGGGACAAAACGGGCAGATTGACGAGTGAAGAGAGGTGAGTAATCCAAGTTTTCCAAATTACGGAAAACACGGGAAATGGCGGCAATGGATAGCCAGGAACGCATTTACTGGGAAACTTTGGGATCCAACAGAACTGGTCAACACACTCAAGATGACGATGGTTAGAGAGAGATGATATAGGGAGGTGGTGATGTATTTCAGGTGTGCGTGATGAGTGTGTGAGGTGGTGATCAGTAACCACGCCCCCCATATTCATCTCACATTCACATACATGCAGATTTGAGGACTCAATTAATTCATGAACTGTAACAAATATTTAAATTTCTTTGATGATCTGAAAACAAGTCTGACAAACTGACAATTGATCAAGTCTGACAAACATGGCAAAAAATAAGAAATCGGGAAGGGAGAAAAATCTTTTTTTACACCATAGTAGATGGATACAAGTCCTAGTTTCTCACGTTATTGTCAGTTTAGTGTTAAGTGATTAATTTACACTAAAAATAGAATGTATGCCTTAATCTCAAGAAATTATATATACAGCTCTGTAAAAAATTAAGAGACCACTGCAAAATTCTTAATTTCTCTGGTTTTATTATTTATGGGTATATGTTTGGGTAAAATTAACATTTTGGTTTTATTCTATAAACTACTGACAACAGTTTTCCCAAATTCCAAATATAAATATTGTAATTTATAGCATTTTTTGCCGAAAGCAACAACTGGTCAAAATAACAAAAGATGCAGTGTCGTCAGACCTCGAATAATGGAAAGAAAAGAAGTTCATATTTATTTTTAAACAACACAATACTAATGTTTTAACTTAGGAAGAGTTCAGAAATCAATATTTGGTGGAATAACCCTGATTTTGAATCGCAGCTTTCATGCGTCTTGGCATGCTCTCCACCAGTCTTTCACATTGATGTTGGGTGACTTTATGCCACTCCTGGTGCAAAAATTCACGCAGCTCGGACTTGTTTGATGGCTTGTGACCTTCCATCTTTCTCTTGATCACATTTAAGAGGTTTTCAATTAGGTTCAGGTCTGGAGATTGGGCTGGCCATGACAGGGTGTTGATCTGGTGGTCCTCCATCCACACCTCGATTGACCTAAATGTGTGACATGGAGCATTGTCCTGCTGGAAAAAACAGTCCTCGGAGTTGCGGGGAACATTGTCAGAGCAGAAGGAGGCAAGTTTTCTTGCAGGACAACCTTGTACATGGTTTGATTCATGCGTCCTTCACAAAGACAAATCTGCCTGATTCCAGCCTTGCTGAAACACCCCCAGATCATCACCGATCCTCCACCAAATTTCACAGTGGATGCGAGACACTGTTGCTTGTAGGCCTCTCCAGGCCTCCGTCTAACCATTAGATGACCAGGGGTTTCATTTATAAAACTGTGCGTAGGATCACTACTAAAAGTTTACGTGAGCCCAAAAGCCAAAAATGCCATACGGCAAAAAATATTCAAATTTATAAAACCGTGTGTACGCACACCTGTTAGGAACATTCCCTTTATAAATCGCAGATGTCACGGGTCAAAGTTTGCTTAAATGTGCACACATTCTCCCGTCAAGTTTTTTTTAATAGATCACAACCTTTGCGTGGAAACTGGCGTACGTACGTTTCCAGTCCCGTTTTTGTGCGTACGCACGCAGTAAAGCTAGAATCGAACCCTTCTTTTCCTCACTCAAAACTTTCCTTTTCAACTTTTTTGGCATGGTCAATAGTTATTTGTATGATTACAATTACTTTTAAGGTACTACTAGCACTGTTTTTGCCTTCCAGCTGTCCTAAACTTCCAGGATAGTGATGACCACAGAAGTGATTTTTTTATACTTTTCCTTATTAAATAAGATTTGGTTCAGTTGATCACCTAATCAGCACGTCATTCAGTAGAATGAGGTGTGCCTGTGTTGGAATTCAACAGACATTGGAATTGAATGGCTTCCATACTTGTAGAGATGCTGATTTAAGAAAAAATTGCACTGGTCTCTTAATTTTTTCCAGAGCTATATATATATATATATATATATATATATATATATATATATATATATATATATATATATATATATATATATATATATATATATATATATATATATATATATATATATATATTTTCCAGAGCTATATATATATATATATATATATATAGCTCTGGAAAAAATTAAGAGACCAGTGCAATTTTTTCTTAAATCAGCATCTCTACAAGTATGGAAGCCATTCAATTCCAATGTCTGTTGAATTATATATATATATATATATATATATATGTGTACATACAGTGGAGTTCACTTATCTCGACTTGTGGTTAACTCGCCAATAATATTATTTCGACGTTTTTGAAGTGGAACCGCCAAACTTCCGATTTGTCTTAGCATTTTCTTGTAGGTTATGCCGATTCTGTTATGTTGCCGAAATCTAATATCTCGAGCAAAAAAAAAAAAAAAAAAAAAGGGGACAAATTCGTAAATTCGGCACTTCACATAATTATTTCATGATTAATTTGCATACCTAGTTCACTGCTTGCCTTGCACGTGGATCGCGGTCCACTCCAATGACGGTTCACTCTCTGTTGCTCTCGTCTCGAAAATCCAGTTTTTTGTGATTTTGTGAGCAATCTTTGTGTTTGCATTGTTGGAGAATATAATTAAAGGTTTGCATCAAGAATCAAAGGTGGTTTTTATTGTGGTGATTTTACATATGCCTTTTGTTGTTACCAAACATATATATATTTTTTTTTTTAGATGAATGCCAATCGCTTCATCAAACAAATCGCGGCAACACTGTCGTGTAAAGACACCAAAACACGAGCATGTACATTCTCATTTAATAACTCACATCATGTACATCAATAAATGTTCATTTTTCATTCTTGTGAGGGTTGTTGTCTTTGGCGCTGACAATATCACTCTGACAGCTGGCGCTGATAGGCTATCTGACCTGTCAATCATGCAAGAAGACGTGAGTGGCTGTGCTACCATGAGGGCGGGCTCTTCTCATCTCATCCGGCGCTTCTTAAAGGGATGAGCAGCTGCTGCACTGCCTTGTCTTTTTCTTCTGATTCTGAGTTGTTTTTTGTTTTTTTTATTGTGCGCATTTCGCGCACAAGCGCTGTGTACCAAGCCTGAACAGTTATCGATAATTTAAGTCATGCAAGCAACATTTGAAATGTGATCTGACAAAAAAAGTTCATCAATCTATGGGCGTGGGTTATGCCAACGATTTTTTACACAAAACCCAAAACCCACTGGCTATATGAGCGTGTGGATTACCTGCGTCTGCGGGTTATATGTGGGAAAATATATGTTAATATATGTATTATATGATATATCGCTAAACTGTTCTCTCAATGCTTATTTGCAACCCCCAAGGCCGTCGACATAACCGAACTCCACTGTGTGTGTATATATATATATATATATATATATATATATATATATAAATAAAAGATAAGATAAACCTTTATTCGTCCCAGAATGGGGAAATTTCTCTGTTCCAGCAGCAATTTTTACAGTATGTAAAAATGTGTAATATATGTTATACAGTGGTACCTCGAGATACGAGTTTAATTCATTCCAGAGCCGAGCTCGTAAGTCAATCAGCTCGTATCTCAAACGAATTTCTCCCATTTAAAATAACTGAATTTGATTTAATCCGTTCCAGACCTATGAAAAATCCCCAAACCATTGTAAATTATGAATAAAGATATGTTTTTAAATAAAAAATAAACATGTATAATTAACAAATACATAACAAAATATGAAATAAAAGCGTTATTTAGCATAATAGTCTTACTTTGGAGACAGACGAGTGCGGCTAACGAAAGTGAACTGCGAGGAGGAGGGAGGGTGCTTTCACGTCCGCACTCGCAGCTTCGCCATGCCTCACCACTGAATGGATGCCAGTTCTCTTCTTAAAATTATCAAACCAGCCATGCCTTGCCTTAAACGCTTCTTCTGATGCCTATTTATAAGTTGATGCTTCTTTCTTCACTAAGTCGGCATAAACACTCTGTGCCTTCTCGCATATTACCGTCTCCGTCACTGTATCTCCTGCCATCACGAGCAGAAGCTTCTCCATTTCCTCGTGGATATTTGTCCTTAACCCTTTCGCACTGACCCCTCCAGCATGAGTTTTTTTAGGCGACCGTTATTTTAGAATGTTTACCTTATTGTTCCCATGGCGACGCGTCATGCTTGTTACGTTGACACCGCAGCCTCAAAAGCGCTGAATGACATGTGTATCGCATTTATTTAGTGTATGTCTTATTTATATCAACTACCTGATATTTCGATTCTCAAATATGTGGAAGTGAATGTGTTTTGTTGTTTAAAAACTTTTATAATGATCACGTTAGCTGATCTATGATGCGCGACGGGCGCCGCCATGTTTGTTTGCGCCGCAGTCCGGAGAATATGATCAGTCTGATTTATAACGCAAATTCAGTCGCTTCTCCCGAAAAACATGGCAGTAAGTGACCAGTGAAGTGAGAGAAGTACAGTGAGAGAATACAGTGAACTTTATAGTTACCTATGCAATGTGTATCTAATTTATCTGATTAATTTATAATTGTATGATTGCCATTTCTGCTTTTATGGACTTAAGTGTGTATTTTTCAAACTATAGATGTATTGTTTTGCGAGTACTTATGAGTATTTAAATGTCTGAAACCGAAAATAAACCTTATGTGGTTGAAAACACTGAGTAGTTGTGATATATGACAAGCTCTGAGTGCGTCCATCTCTGGATCGCTCCTGAAACACGGCTCGTATCTCGGATTTGGGCTCGTATCTTGAACGAAAATATGGCCAGAGCTCCGGCTCGTATCTCAAAAAACTTGTATGTCAGGCTGCTCGTATCTCGAGGTTCCACTGTATTTCATAATGAACTCAGAGAAGTTTAGTGCCGACTCGTTTTCTGTCAGTTCTTTTTCACGAATTAGACAATGTGCAAAGGATTGTGGGTGATAGAAGGACACACTCAAAGAATTCTACAAAATCAGCTGAATAAAGGATGTGAAATTAAGGGTTCCGTCCAATCATCCTTCAACCTGATGGCCTTCAGCAGCGTTTGATGCCGTGGCTGCTGAGGTATGCAGCATTACTAAGACTTCTGTTTGAGAAGACCCTATTTTGCCTATTAGGTTTCCAAATGTCATTTCCCTGATATTTTGTCTTATTTAATATCTTTGAAATGATGGTGAGTAATAACAATTTGCATTCATTCCCTTAAATTGTATTTAAAGTAAAAGTAGTAATATGTTCACCTGTTGCTTTATTTCAGTTGCATCAGTGCAGTTTGTACAGAGAACATTGCATCTGTGCTGAGTTTTGTGGGAGTTGAATAATTGAGTTGGGGTCTATAAGTGAAGTGAGATTCCCTAGAAACTAGGTTGGTCTCAGCATTGGCCAAATGGTCTGTTGTTTTGAGTTGCTTTAGTGTTCTGTCATTAGCCTTGTGTCACGGCCTTGTCATTTTCACTGAGAAAGTAAACGCACCTATGAGAAATATCATATTAGAAACAAATTACAAACACACAGAACATAAAACACAAAAACAACCCCTGAGACTTTTTCCATATCTACAAAAAACATAGCTCAGAATGAAGATATAATTCATTTTAAAACAGTGTAAGCTGTGGGTTCTCCCAAAACGCACATAATCCATCAGTCATCATATGCTGTATATCAAACTATGAATTTTAATGAATACGAAAGGGAACTGTGATCAGAACACGACGGATATTACACTTATGGTGTGTAACTTCACATGATTAAAAGGTTTGAATGGCCAAGAAGGAATAATACAAATAAAATAAAAACAACGACAACAACATATTTTCTTCCTTCAAAGAGCACATAAAAGCACACACAAATGTGAATCTGCTTAAATTTGCATCATTGATTCATTAATTATATACAGTAGTCGCCAGTGTATTTGAATCAAACCTCTTTCTATATGTGCTTGTATTTGAGTAATTGGATAACCTTGTAATAGTTGGTTTTAAACTGAATCATACAATCCTGCCAAATTCTTTCAACAGCAAGAGAGTGTGAAGAGACTCATTAATATGTATCAATATGTGAATTCATTTATATGGGAAGAGAGAGCATTAGAGCTAATGGTTTATCCAACCTTCAGTTTAATGGGACTTTACTTTGTATGGGACTTTCCTTGTTATTTTTATATAAGCAAAACCCTTCAGGGTTTTATTCCAGATTCATGTGCCAATGTTGATTTGTTGATGTGCAACAGTGGCTTTGATTTCTGCCATTGGTGCATTGGAAGCCTGTCAGTACATGGGTGGACAAACAAACCAAAAGTAAAAAAAAAAAAAACATTAACATGTGCTGGTAAGTCAAATCAAAGTGATAAAATATACGGAAATTAATGCAATACAACGGTCATCAATTACTGCAGCTGTACAAGCACTACCCATGCTGATGGTGATGGTTTACCCCACCATCTCCAGTGTTCAGTATTATTTGTTTTGGTTTGGTTTGCTGCATTGTCAGACTTTTTTGTAAATAATGTGTTCCAAGCTATCAGGTAGGCTGACATGGAGAAATTTGAATCATTTGGAAAGTTTGTTAAAACTTTGAGATCCAGATAAAAATGCAAACTGCAAACACACATTTTTTTGTTTACAAAAAAAATGGGATGATAGATTTTTCAAAAAATCTCTTATTCTCACCAAGGGTGCTATGAATGTTTTAGCAACGAGGAAGAGGAGGATCCAAGTGTACCATTAAAACTTAACTATATCTGTCACGCAATCTGTCACACCTTCTGTGAAAACAGGAGCCTCATCAATAGGGCATACCTGCACTGAACACCTCTTAACTAAACTATCCTATGCTATGGCTACTTATATACCCTGAAAGTTACCTCTGTTTTTGGAACCAAAAGCTGAGATATCTACTTAATCCAGGTATGTCACAACCTGTTTTCAGCTGCATTTATTTGTTCACAAATATTGTAAAAAAAAAAAAAAAAAAAAAGAAGACGTTTTATTTTCATATTTTTACAATAACATGTGTTATAGTTATATTGCCACATATCTGTCTCTGTTTACATCCTTGATCTTTCAGAGCACTCCCAGTATTTTTACACTTACAAGTCTCATCAGCATCACATCATTAGTCTTTTCAGCTGTGTCTTATTCCCTTATCAGCTGTATATCAACCCTGTGTTTTCCTCTGTCTTTATCCATCTATACTCATTTTGGATGTTGTGTTTCTACCAGAGTCGTTTCCCTTTGAACTCTTTGCCTCATTTTGCACAAGATGTACCTTTTCTGTTTGTATTTAAATTATTTTAGTTTGAGTTTCATCATTAAAGAAGATTTCTGTTATTTCTGTGCCTCCGTACCTTTCTCATCCTCCGACACACCATGGCAGATGGTAACCACCAAAACGCTATAAAGAGCTAGTGGATATGCATTTTTATGGCAAGGGATTTTCCGCTATTGGCCAAAAGGGCCTTTACTCTCCTTACAATGGTGAGACTAATTACCACCATTCAAAAGACCCATCAGACACCACAGGACTGAACTGGCGGGTGTCACAGTCTTGTCATGTTGTTCACATCCGGGTGCCTTCTATGTATCTTTCCATGCCCTTCCTGCAACTGTCCTTGTCAATAACTTACCTTCTTAAGTCTCATCAGGTGTTCCTGATCCCCGCTTGTTACATATACCCTCTCGTATTCCTTTGACTTTGTCGGTTATTGAAGTTGATGTTTTATTTGTGTGGATGCTGTCTCTGTGTTCTTTCTCTCCTCGTTCTCCCAGATACCAGATCACAGCACCCGTTATGCATTTGTTTGCACCAGTGCCCACTATGCGTCAGTCCTGACCTGACATGATCCATGACCTGAACATAAATAACACGGCACAATCTAAAGTGATTCTGTATTGACAGCATTAGATCCCCACACCATCTCCTGGTGTTTGAAATACAAAGCTGTCTCAGACGAGGAGGCCAACGACAAGGCCAGAGTGAACAAAGTGAGGGAAAATTAAGGAGTACAGGGATGATTTGGCAGCTGTGCTGGCCAACTTTGCATACGGTGGATAAATCAACTTTTTTTGCCTCTGCTTAGATGATCTCTACAGACCATTTCCCTGAACACTAATAAATGCTGATCTCATCGCTCTTGCAGTTTCAAAAATCTGTGGACCTTGAGGATAAATATTTGCGATTAAAATCAAGTTGGAGTAGCTTGAATGTGGCCCCTAAACTGATGCAATATATTCATCAATAGCCAGGAATTGAGAAAGACTGCCCAATTCACATACCTCAGTTCATGGTCATGTGGGATGTCGACACCATCCCCGACATCCGACAAACAATTAACAGTGGTTGAAGTGGATACAGGTGCAGTAAGAAAATCCCAGAAAACCTCAAGACAAAAGTCTCTAAGATTGTTTTGCACCCAGTTGTTCTCTATTGAGCTGAATGTTGGCCCATGATGAAGAAACACAAGCTAACTCTCCTTGCGATGGAAAGAAGATGATTTGATTGATACCTAGGCTAATCCTTTATCCCTCTATTGGGCTAAGAGTGTGCTTTCTCCTCTACAGAGATCCACCTTCTTGGGCGTTGTTTGAGATTCAGTATCTATGTCTGCACGGCTTCCCCCGTGCGCATCAATGCCATCCTCTCAGCTGTGGAGAGCATCAAAATAGGCCAGTCACTCAATGTCAAACACTTCTAGAGAGTGTTAGGAGAATGACAGCTACCATGACAGCTACTTCCGGTGTGATTCCGCTTGGACTGCTGTACATGAGATCTTTGCAGTGGTGGCTCAGTGCCAGGACCAACACCTTTGACACTATCAAGGTCACGAGACGACGGTGCTTACGTGCCTTGGGTATGTGGAAGAATCCCTGGTTTCTGTCTCAAAGCCCTGTATTGGGAGCTCCTTGTCAACACGTAATGCTATCAATGGATGGAGATCCAGAGGGACTGCTCCTCACTAGGTCTGTGGAGCGAACATCGGCTATCCTAACACATAAACCTGATAGAGATGATGGCGATCTGTTGAGCGTTGCAAGTTTTCCTCCCAGACCTGCTACAGCACAGTGGTGGTGCCGAACATAACCCATCAGGTGGGTCTGCATTCGCTATTTTTCCCCTAGCATTTTCGATGCAGCTCAAGTTACATGAAAGGGAATGTCTCTGGTTGCGTATGCAACTTTAGTTCCCTAAGGGTGAGCTCCTGAAGCCTCTGGGCTCTCTTCAGACACTTATTCAAGCTACCGCTTCTTATTTCCGGATTTCCTACATTGGTTCATGACATCACTGACCCATGATATGCATTCACACATCATTTGTTTTTATCGGTTATACAGTGCTTCACGAGACTATATGCCAAGGTGTTCCCCTAGCGTTTTCGACACAGCGTCTCTATGTTATGCTGTTGCTGGTGTGCGATGCGGAGCTGACGCGGAGACACGGAGCTTCAAACAGAAATACTTTAATTGTCATAAACAGAAACATAAACGGCACACGAGGGTGCAAAAACTCAGAGAACTCGGAGAAACATCCGCACACTAACATACACAAAAAAACACTACATTCACCGACAAGGACACGAGGAACATGAAGGGGATTTATACACAAGGGCAAAATGGGGACAGCTGACATAATTATCAGGGTAATGACTAACAAGACAGGAGTGGAAGGATTTGGGAGACACAGAGGAACCCGGATGTGACAGACGCGACAAGACTGTAACACTCTAAGGTATACATGCATACATAAACCAAAACTTTTTTTTTTGGTTCTATAATATAAAATAAAGTATAATAGAATATAAAAGTAAAAAGTGTTTACAATGTAATATAATTAATATTTCATTTTAATAATATTTAGACTAATGTTAGTGTTTTTAAAGTGATAATAATAATTCCATTTAAAAAATTTGTTGTTTATGTACTATATACATATACATATACATATACATATATATATATATATATATATATATATATATATATATACATACATATATACATACATATATATATATATATATATATATATATATATATATATATATATATATATATATATATATATATATATATATATATATATATATACACACATGTATAATAATATACAGATAAATGAACAGACAGTTTACCCAAAACAAAAATTATGTTGTTATGCCCTCAAGTTGTTCCAAACCTGTATGAATTTCTTTCTTCAGCTGAACACAAAAAAAAAGGTATTTTGAAGAATGGTAAACAAAATATGTGATGGGCCCCATACTGTGGAAAAAAAATTAAAATACTATGGGATTCAAAGGGGTTACTCACAAACAAACCCCAACTAAAATGTCCAGGCTTAGCCGTCTCATCCTTCACTAGTGTCACTCCTCCTTTTATGCTTCTATGAGATATGACGCTCTCACGTCCCTCATTATTTTGGGTTATCATTTTTTCCATTATGATATTTTGGCTTATGATTCTGTCGTGGAAATTATTTTCCTAAATGTTTATCAATAAAGGACAAGTAAGATTCATGATTTAAACAGTCTTAAACTTTATTTCTTGCAAGAAATTGGAGAAAAACAAGGGGCCTGGTAAAAGACTGGTCAGTAGATTTCAGAGATTTGTGAATAACCTGTTTATTTTGGAGCGGGTTTAATTCTAAATTAAATAAAGCAGTTGTCCTAAGTTGGTGTGTACGGGTGTGTGTTGAATGTGTAAGTATAAACATTGAGTTAACAACATTAAGTGTGTTAAAACAGATCCATAATGATTATTGAACAAAATACAGAAATTATATTAATTATGAAGAGGAAATAAAACTTGAAATGTCACATATTAGGATAAATAATAAATATTTTATCTGCATCACATAGCTTGTAAGGGGGCTGGCTTCCTACATTCCTACATTAAGTTGTTTAAACTTGGGAATGCCTTAAGAACGAAGACTTTGGGAAATAAGTTGCACCAAAACAGATGAAATATACATAATTAGCAACAAGCATATTTACATACTGGAACACACACACATACACACACACACACACACACACACACTTAGATTCAAAATAAAGATTCACAATCATGCTCTGTTGCTAATAAATAGGATGTAATTTAACTTCTGTTGCTTTTATTCAAAAATAAATATGATGAAGAATAAACGCAAAGTACTTGTACTGCATATCAATTTGACAACTTATACTATGTCCTAAAAGTATGTACTGTTTTTGTGGAAAAAAGTAAATAATTTTTAATGTGTGTAGCAGAAGAATAGGCAAGCTTTGGGCCATATTACTCAGTCATAATTGCATTTTTAACTGACAACTCTTTCACTGTTATGTGCATCCTGTCACCGTGTACACTGCCCTGCCCTGTAAATAATCTTGTTACAGTTAAATTCCTTATTCAATTTTATTTTATTTCCAGCCATTGTGCAGAGAAATGTAGTAGCATGTTGATCTGCTAGTCATTGGTCTTACATGTGGAGAACTCTACTCCTGTGTTTGCAGTTTGCATAATGATACATTTAAAAGTTAATAACCGAATGTATCTTTTAAAAAAGTTCACAGTGCTGTTTCAGAGGGAATATGTGTTTAAAATTGAATAAACATATTTTCAGTGCTGACTATTTATTGACTAGTAATCACTCAAACTCATTTACATACACATCTTTACTTAACCGTCTGACTTTTTTATCAATTTGTGTTCATGTTTGTGGTTTTAATTGAATTACCTTCCAAAGTATAATGGGTTGTGGTCAATATTAGCCATGAGCATGTCCATGGATCTGCACTTTGGGTTCTAACTGGAAAAAGTAGAGCATCAGTGTATCTTTGGAATACTAATTTCGACAAATTACCATTTGGGACACAATAATTGTAATTTTAAATACTACTTAGGATAGATGGTATGGAAATTGGGATACAGCAACTGTGTTTAGGTCAGTACTCTCCATAATGTTCCATTACTCTCATTATGTATTGATTAAGTTTTGTTAATAAATTACAAAAACAGACTCTCTTAATCTCCTCACATTTTTTTTTTTTTTTTTGGTTCCACAGTCACATTCACATTGATAGGCCCCTTGGGAAAGGGTAATTTTGTCACCAGCTGTGAATCACATTAATGGCCATCAACACTCCCCCATAAATCATTCTAAATAAATAATAATAATAATTAAAAAAATAAATCATATATTGTTTTATGTGAATGACTGACAGAATTCTAAACAAATGTTTAGTTTTTAAACAAATGTAATGTTTTAGACTTAAAGTGTAAATGAAGCTGTCAGTAAAGCATACATTATCTAGTAAACAGATTTCCACTTTAATAATAATAATAAATAAAACTATAACAAGTATGATTCATGTAATCATTTCAAAGAATAAGGGATGCTTTGTTATATCTTTTGGAGCAATCTTGAAATACCACAGTGTAAAATGTCATGGGGGTTGTAGTGTTGAATTTTTAGATATTCATGAATTTATTAGATTTAGGTTCCAATATTTTTTTTTAACACAGGTGATGTACATAATAATATAGTAAATCTGATGTTATATAATTTTATTTGCATGTTTGCTATTTTTTAGTATGGAAATAACAGGACGCCCCAGTGTTTTCCACTTGCGTCCAACTTCTGGCTTAATAGCAAACATGTGACATCACACACTAGGGTTTTTTCAAGATGGTGGCGCCCTTGCTCTAGAGCAGGGGTGGGCAAACTATACCATATGTGGCCCGCTGGGCTTTTTAATCCGGCTTGCCGAACTTGTATAAGTTATAATAAAAATTAAATGAATAATATAATTAAACGATGCAATGTCAGTGTTTAAAACCATGCGATGTCAGTGTTTCCCCAACAGATGGCACACTTCAAAGACATTGAGCTTTGTTTGAGTGTGATTTTTTTGCACTTTGAGCTCTTCAGTAAAAACGAGCGGACCGAAGAAAAGTAGACGGTGAGTATTTTTTCGCTGACGTCCAATTAAGGGCTGTATATCTGATATGCCAAGAAACTCTAGCGGTTTTTAAAGAATACAACGTCAGCCGTCATTTTGCCACAAAACACAGAAGACTGTCGTCAGGCATTTCCCCTAGCATTTTGACACAGCATCTCATTCCCCTTCAGGGAACCAGGGTTACATACGTAAACCCGAGACGTTTTGCATTCCAGGAATAAAACACATTTGTTAATATAGTAAAATAGAAAACAGTTATTTTAAATAATAATAATAATAATAATGTTTCACAGTATTGCTATTTTCTTCTGTAATAGAAAATAGTTTTCGGAAAAAACAAAACAAAAAAAACATTAGAAACCTTACTTTAAAATATGAGAAACTTGTAGCATAGTAATATGGTTTCTTTCCCAGTACTGGGTATCCATATTTTCCTTTTACTTTGAAACATCAGAAGAAGCATTCAAATAAGTTATCCTGGTACTAGATTAATTATAAAATTGAACCTAGCTGTGTTTCTATGTCGCTAAGGGAGTTCAGTGTGTTTTTAAGTAATCTAATACGGGTTTGAACTCATTCATCACTTTTCCAAAGCAGCATGGACTCTCTTTCTCTTGTGTGTTTTCTCAAACACATACACTCACAGTCAGATTAGTGCTTTTCCTTCATCTGTAGCTTGCTTCTTGACCTGAACTCTTATTAGCTTGACAGTGGTTCATTATCTCACTCAACAGGACATGTGGTCGCATGCCGTTCAGCCAAGTTCATGTGTCTGCACATACCTCCTCTACTGAAGAGACTCTCCTGAAAGCAAAGAAGTCATACATAAAAATTAAACACATTTCTTGTGCAACTCCAGTAAATGTAAAGTATTCAACTTTTGCAGTGTTGATCTATACTTTAATCTATTTGTAGGATGATTTCTAAAAGAGACGGGTTGGGAGACGACAAGTAGTTTTTAAATTGACCTAACTGAATTATTTTGAATGATGTTCAGGTCCGTTCACATGTATAGGGGTACCGCTTTCCAGTTCATATCGGTTACATTTTATAGGGAATGGAAGAGATTTCTAGGATAGGGATATTAATTCTGCACAAAAACAATGTAATAAAAATGTGTACAGTGGTGTGAAAAAGAGATTTGCCCCTTCAAGATTTCTTTTTTTTTTTTTTTTACATGTTTGTCACACTTAAATGTATCAGATCATCAAAACATTTCAAATATTAGTCAAAGATAACACACGTAAAAAAAAAATGCATTTTTTAAAAGAAGATTGGTAAATCAGGAAGGGCGTAAACTTTTTCACACTACTGTAACATAAAATGCAGAACAGTATTGCATGTATTCTGGTTGTGCATTTGACTTTTGTGATTTTCCATATTGTGATAACTAAATGTTCACTTTTAGTTGGTAAACAAACAACAATAAATATGACAGACAGATCACATACAGCACTACTGAAGACACAGAAGCTGCCGGCTGTTTGACAGGGCATGCATTTATAGATTCCTCTCACGCGATTGGCTAGATTGCATACTTGCTTCATAATGCATTCACGCAGAGGAGGTGTTCCCACAGCGCTTGACGCAGCGCGGGTTCCCTTGAAAGAGAACACTGGACACTTTTCACATTTCCGGTTTTCTCAGAAACAAAATTCATCATTGTTTGGTAAACTTCGATGGTGGTGAATAACATTACATTAAATATATGTATTTTTTGTGTTCCCATTTCCTCAAGCAGCAAACGAAAAAAACTCCAAAAATAGAGGATCACATTGTACCTTCAGATCTGTGCTGGAGCTGTCGTGGCTCCAGAGAGAGTTCTCATGTATAGGTATGAAAGTACTTCACAAACAGTCTTTTCAACCACACTGTGTCATTATTTCAGTAACAGTAATTTAAATGATCAAATGCAATACAAAATTTATCATTTGGATTAAAAAAACACTGATGTCCACAGTAAAAATCAAAATAAAGTAAATCAACTTTTGAAAGCAACTTGACGCTTCAAGTAAATATTGTATCAATTACAGCATTAGCTGTCAACAAGTGACTGTTCAAAAAAATGTCTCTGGTTACGTATGTAAATGGCTCTGGTTACGTATGTAACCCTAGTTCCCTGAAGAAGGAACGAAACGAAACGGTAGGGGAACCCCTTAGCATGATTGTCTCGTAAAGCACAATCGAATCAATTGCGTGAATGCACATTGAGGGATGATGATGTCATGAACCAGGGGATAAAGGTGTGCAGGCACCTAGGAGATGTGGAGGAGAGTCAAATATGTATATGTACTGGCTTCCTCTCATGCTGATAGGATGAGACTTGGTAATTGCTGGTGAGTTGATGGCATGGATCGTTTGAACAGGCTCTAATCAACTTTTTTAATAAAACATCAAGTGAAGTCTTTATGAGCAAGTCTTTCAAGTTTTTTTAAAGCGATTTTTTTTTTAGACAATTAATTAAATTAAATATTTTTAAATAGTCTGCAGCATTTTGTCAGTACCTCTAGTAAATTACATGTTATTTCTAAGAATCATGAATTTACATCACATAAGTTCAGTCACTTCTCCCCAAAACACATTAAGTAGTGGTGGACAGTAAGTGGTTGGTGAATTGAGAGAAGAATAGAGTGAACTTCACAGTTACCTATGCAATATGTATCTGAAATGAATAAAACACCTTATCAACTTATAATTGAACGGATTTCTAGTTCAACTTTTATAAACAACAGTGTGTATTTTTCAAACTATCAATGTATCGTTTTACCAGTACTTTACCAGATGTGTAGTCCTAAAAGTTTCCGGTGATGTGTGACACTTACTATCCAGTTTATTATTATTATCTTTTGATACATATCTTCTAATTTCCCATGTTTCAAGAAGAAAGTATTTTGCTGTACATTTTCAAATTAAAATAATTTTAAACTGTCCCATAAATTATTAAAATGAAAGAAGAAATGATGTTATCAAATAATGCCTTATAATATCACTGATGAGGAATGTTCCTTAAACCAATTATAGAGTAGTCATGTGCAGAACAAATGGTGGTTAATTTGAAACACTCACTATTCAATTTAAAATGATCACGTTGAAAGGCTGTGACTGAGTAACTGAATAACCTCAATCAGATTTACAAAAATTGTCACACCGGACCAATTGAAGCTTAATCTCTAAAGTGGCCTATTGAATCAAGCACATCATTTATTAAGAGCATTAAAAGTTTCACTCTGTAGCTATCCTATAATTATGCAGTTTATCTAACAAAAGATCATTTAGTGAAACAAGTTGCTTTTGAAGACACTTCTCTCTATGAAATAAATCAAGGCAGTGTATTAGTTTAGTTTTTCTTTCCATTTCCATGTAAATATGTCTGTCAGTGAACAGTTTTTCAATTATATTCATCAAAGCAGCACTTATATTGGCCTCTCTAAATTTCTCTTTATTTCATTATTCTCTTACTTTTAGTCCTCTTAATAACTTATGACTTTTCCAACTTCCAGTAGAATACATTTAAACAGTTTATTTAAACACTAGTTTTATGTTAAACCTTCTTTTCTTTTATATTGCAAATAGATAAAAATAAATTTAAATTTACATCAACAAAATCAAAGAGTGTGCTCTAATTTTCCTGTTTCTTTGGACTTTGTTTACGATCGTGTTTGGATACTCTGTTCACAACAGTGGTCCTATTGTTTACACCAGGGACCAGCTGTTAGCATTCTGCAATACAGAGATGATACGGCAGGAAAAATCTGACATTCCCCGCGAGCTAAGAAGGAGACGACGGGGAAACCGTGCTGGGACTCTGTGTCGGACTAAAAACAGACATTACAGACCAACTCTGCCATCCATCGTTATGGGAAATGTGAGATCTTTACCCAACAAGATGGACGACTCTTACCCGACATCGGGAATTCCGGGAGTGTAGCATCATGCTGTTCACGGAGTCATGGCTAACTTCGCTAACACCAGATACGATTGTGCCTTTAGATGAATTTGAACTACTGCATTGGACAGAATGACGGAGAGCGGTAAGAGAAAGGGAGGAGTTCTGGCAGTTTTTGTGAATAATAGATGGTGTAAATCTAGTCATATCACTATTAAAGAACAGATCTGCTCTAAGGACATTGAGATGTTAGCTGTTAGTATAAGGCCGTATTATCTGCCCAAGGAATTCTCGCATGTTATTGAAATAGCTGTGTATATTCCCCCCTCTTCTTGCAGGCATGCAATGTCCTGCATTCTGCTGTAAACAGACTGCTAACAAAGAGCCCAAATGCCCTTCTCGTCATCTCTGGAGATTTCAATCATGCCCCTCCATCCTCCACGCTGCCCATCCAGTATGTTTCATTCCACACCAGAGACTATAAAACACTGGACTTAATATATGTAAACCTAAAGGAGGCTAACACCTCGACACCCCCTTGGGAAGATCGGATCACGACCTGGTTTATCTCCAACCTGTGTACAAACCCCTTGTACACTGTCTCCCACACAGTGAGGAAATGGTCTGATGAGTCCAGTGAGGCTCTGAAGGACTGTTTCGAAACAACTTTGTGGGAGGAATTGTATAATCCTCATGGGGAGGATATTGACAATCTAACAGACTGCATTACAGACTACATCAATTTCTGTGTGGAGAATATTGTACCTTCCAGGACTGTACAGTGTTTTCCAACAACAAACCATGGATCAACCCTGATATAAAGACTCTTCTTAAGGAGAAGAAGAGGGTTTTTAAATCAGGTAACAAGGAAGAGCTGAAAAATGTCCAGAGAGAACTAAGCATGCCACAGGAGGAAGATGGAGGATCAGCTGCAGCAGAACAACGTCAGTGGTGTGTGGAAGGGGCTAAAATCCATCACTGGTCATAAGGAGACCAGCTCTCAGACTGAGGGTGACCAGAGGTGGGTGAATAATCTAAATCAATTCTTTAACAGATTTGATCAGCCACTCTCCCCTGCCTCCATGCAGTCCCCTCTGCTACAACCCCCCATTTCGGCCAACACAACAGGCTGCTCCAGCCCCACCTCTCCCTGCACGGCTATCAGCTCACAGCCTACACACAACACACCTAACTCCCCCGCCCTACCAATTCCCTCCAGCACCCACTCCATCCAAGACACACTGCACCTTACAGAAGCCCAGGAGAGAATGGAGCTCCGGGAGATCAAAGTGAGGAAGGCTGCAGGTCCAGGCGACATAGGCTCCAGACTCCTTAAGACCCGTGCAGACCAGCTGTGCGGCATTCATCGGTACATGTTTGACTAGAGCCTGAAGCTGGGAAAGGTGCCACAGCTATGGAAAACATCCTGCGTGGTGCCTGTATCAAAGACGTTGCGTCCAAAAGACCTTGGGGACTACTGACCAGTAGCATTGGAGAGGCTGGTGCTAACTCATCTGCGACCTTTGGTGAGCCCATCAATGGATCCACTTCAGTGTGCCTACCAACCTGGCATTGGAGAGGAAGACACTGTCATCTTCCTCCGGAATCGGGCTCTTTCTCACCTGGAAAGACTGGGAGCACAGTGAGAGTCATGTTTTTTTACTTCTCCAATGCCTTTAACACCATCTTCTGCTTATGCTTCTGAGGGATAAGATGGTGGACATGGGAGTGGACCACCATCTGTGTGCCTGGATATTGGACTACCTCACAGACCGTCCACAGCATTTGAAAACTCGTGACTGAGTCTGAAACGATTGTCTGCAACACTGGAGCCCCGCAGGGAACGGTTCTGGCCCCGTTTCTCTTCACCATCTACACTGCAGACTTCATGTTCAGCTCAGCAACCTGTCACCTACAGAAGTTCTCTGATGACTCTGCCGTTGGTCTGATCACAGATGATGATGACAGGGAGTTCAGAGAACTGATCCATAACTTTGTGGACTGGTGCCAACGGAGCTGCCTCTAGTTTAATGCAGGGGAAACCAAAGAATTGGTGGTGGATTTCCGTAGGCGCAAACAAACTATGCTACCACGAGTGAACATTCAGGGAAAGGACATTGTGAGAGTGGAATACCTTACAAATACCTGGGTGTTCATCTGAACAGCAAACTGGACTGGTCGGACAACACTGAGGCGATCTATAAGAAAGAGCAGAGCAGACTCTTTCTGCTGAGGAGACAGAGGTCTTTTGGTGTGCAGGGAGAAGACATTTTTTGAAGACCTTTTTTGACTCTGTGGTTGCCTCAGCCACATTCTATGGTGTGGTATTCTGGTGTAGCAGCATCTCTAGTGCAGAAAGGAAGAGACTGGAAAAGCTGATCAGGAAGGCCATCTCAGTCCTGGGGATTCCTCTGGATACTGTAAAGGAAGTGGGAGAGAGGAGGTGGGAGAGAGGAGGATGGTAGCAAAACTGTCATCATTGCTGGAGAATGACTCTCACCCCCTGTGTGAAACGGTTTCAGCTCTGAGAATCCTTCAGTGACAGACTGTTACATCCGAAGTGTTTGAAGGAGCAATACAGATGCTCGTTTCTCCCTGCTGCTCTTAGACTTTTTAATCAGAGCTGCTCCCAGTGAACGAGTCACCATGATTCTCACTGCTGCTATTTTTAACTGCAATAATATGTGCAATTTGTTGTTGTTTTTAGTGCAATCACTACACTGTAATCCTTGATATACTTTTTTCTTTTTCTTTTTTTGTATATGCTGTATATTATTTATATTTGCAACATATTGTAAAAATTGCTGCTGGAACAGAGAAATTTCCCCATTGTGGGACGAATAAAGATTTATCTTATCTTTAACACAGGCTGTGGAGCTGTACGCAACGGGCACACAGTCTCAGGCTACTGGACAGGACCTTGCCTGCAGTGGTAAATCAATTGCCTCAAGTTGCTAGCAGTACTGCTGGACCTGCTCTGGATTCGACCATTGCTACAAGCACATGCATCATATGTCACAACTTGCCTGCATTTACTCTATGAACTCCAGAACTCAGCAACCTCCATGCGTGTTCTCTGGACGAGATGCAGTAGATACAGTCATTCAAGCTAGGACCCCCTTGATTAGGTGAACATATGCTTTGAAGCTGAGCCTTTTCTTTGATTGCCGTTCTTTCCACCAGGAAGACTCCCATGATGGCCTGATCAGAGCAGTGCTTTCTTTTCCGAAGGCTGTCTCCTTCCAAGTTAAAAGTGTATGTTGCCACTATCGCCGCACATCACGATAGGAAAGCACAAACCGATCATCAGGTTTCTGAGTGATTTCAGGTGGTTAAATCCTCATCAACCATGCCTCTTCCCCTCTTGGGACCTCTCAAGAGGTTGGTTTTAACAGCCTTCTAAAGAGCACACTTTGAGCCATTGCAGCCAACTGAGATTAAGGTTGTGTGTCTTTAGGTGCTCCTAACTGCACTTACATCTGTCAAGAGGCTGGGGGACCTGCAGGTATATATATAAAACGTCCCTGGCAGGCCACTGGCAGACACTTCCCTTGCGTTTCCTGTTTGTACCATGATACATCTCGTCACCGTCTCTGCTCCTCAGGTCAAAACTTAATGTGTGAGTGTTGCACACTGACTTGTATATTCATTTTTACGGGAGTGGCTTGCTAGCCAAATCTCACTCGCCAATGTTTCTTGGCATATTTTGTTACCACTCTAAGGTAATTGAGCTCTCAGGCAAAATCCCAATACATCAATCAGTTCTAACGTAACGTCTCTATTCCCTCCTTCAGGGAACAGGGGTTACATTTGTTGCCTAGATGCTTCTATTATCATTAAATTATGCTTATTTGGTACTCTTGAAGAGATGTTGATTAACCTGAAAGTTATGAAAAATTAATTAAGGAGATTTTGTTGGGACAAACAATGACATATTTCAGTATTTTATTTCATATTCAATATGACATTTCATATACGCAAGTATATCAGACATGTGAGCAAAAAACAAAACAAAAAAAACATTTCAATGATGTGAAACAAAAACATAAAGATATCCAATCAAATTGATAAAAATATATTTTAGACCCACTTGGAGGAAGGATATGCATATATTTATATGTCCCATTCATCCCCATATCACCTTGAGGGAGCCTAAACAATCCAATATTTGATCTCAGCTTAGCTGAGAGATTTAATCCCAGAGAGTGATGAAAAAGGGGTTTTCACAAACTTGCATTTATGCAATTTTGCCTGCTAGTGCAATTCTATGGAAATGTGTTTCCTCCATTCCCACAGTCTGGATTAGACTGCGAATATGTGAAAGAAGCCATTAATACCTCAAAGAAAACGTCACACCCAAGTGTGAAGGATTTCATCTGAAATCATTTGGTGGTTTTATTTATTTATTTGTCTGTTTTTCACCCCAAAATCTATGGCTGTGTTCTGAGCTTTTCCTGCAAACATGAAGTCAAAACATACTTTTTTGCATGTTCCTGTGGTAAAAGTTAGGACTTCAGTGTTTATTTGTTAAAATGTGTAACAATTTTAAAATTGAATCCTAAGAAATCTTAAAATGTCAGATGAACCCCTTCATCAATCCCCTTCAGAAAGGTTTTTTTTAGGGTTATGTTTAGGAAAAGAGAACATAAATGTAATATTCAACACACATATATATATATATATATATATATATATATATATATATATATATATATATATATATATATATATATATATATATATATATATATATAATGTATGTGCTAATGAACATTTTTCATGTGTGAGTGTTTGAGAGAAATGAAAATTGAGTTGGACTTACAAAAATGTTGCAGTGATGGTATTAAACTACTTTGATATCAAGGTACTGTTTTGGTTTGAGACTCGTACTCGAATATTTTGAGAAAAACATTTCTATAATAACACATGTTTTCCATCTTTGGGAGGATGAGATACTGCAGTGAATGAATATGAATATTCATATTTTCATTCAATCAATATATTGATGTTTGGTAATTGTCTGTTTTACAGATTGACTGGCCACTTAAAGTCATAATGAAACAAGATTTACAACCAGTTTTACTTCCTTAATGTGAAATTTAGATGTGAAACAAGATATTCAAAAAATAACACAGGATTAAAATGTGTCCACAGTTATCCCACCTTCAAAGTAAATCATTCCACAAACTCAAATTTCTTACATCATAAACTGTAAAATAAAATCCAGGCTGTGAAAATAGATGTGTATGGGACTCACAGTTAAAGACCTGAGGACCAGATATGATGCATGTATCATGGGTCTGGGTGCGAAGAAGGCACGATGAAGAAGAATAATCCATTTAAAGGCTTTTATTAGAGCAAACAACAGTGAAGAGTAAACACACTCAACACATTAACGTTAATTAAGACAACTAAGGAGTGCACAAGGAGGACTAAATATACTAATAGTGATGAATGACTATGGAAACTGATGGGTGACGGAGAGTTCTGGAACAGAAAACATGTGACAACAAAAAGCAAAATAAGAGTCCTTGAATACAGTGATATGTCAGAAGTGCAATCAGTTGTAGAAATTTTAATGAAGATAGTTTGCACTGACTTTAATCAGCAGAAGACAGCTTCAAATCTCACAAGGATTTTTTTAGGCCGCCCCGCTTAAAATCACATTGTTACAGCAATTATACTTTAGCAGAGGCTACTAACTATGTCAAATATACCATTACTGAAGATTAAATTATTCTGATCGGCTAAGAAAGAAAGAGAAATAAACAAAACAAGTCGTTTTCCACACAAGAGCAGATAGTTAGAACTATATCTTCATCGATCACATGGTTGACAAAAAGTGTCAGGGTTCTGCCACATTCGGTCTAGTAATTTCTGGGTTTTGTGGCAGAGCTTTGACACTACCGTAATGTCTCGTGTGTTGTATATGCATGCTGCTTTGAGAGTCTCGAGTCGCACGCTTTCTTGTCTGTATAGCACCTTATGTGTGAGATATGATGTCGGATTCCCAGACTTGTCTTGTTCAGTTTCGGTTTTGTGTCGGGGTTCGGACATTCATGACTCTTGAGTTTGTCCTTGTCGTGAGCACGCGAGATGAGTGCTTGCTCGTTCTCGCGCGCTCTACGTTATGTGAGCGGCCGTGGTTTCGAGCTCTGCTTGAACCACGTGCTCTTATGTCTTTGTGTTTACATCGGCCTTTCATGTTGTGTTTTCTGTCTCTTGTTTCTTGTGAACATGCGTCGATGCACGTTCACATTGGCTGCGTGTTTGTGTCTTGTCATCGTGGACCCTGCCCCCTCTTGTTTCTCGGTTAAACAATGATTTGTGCCAGCTGTTTCCTACTCAATTATCCTCCCTCCTGTGTCTATTTAATCCCCTCTGGTTTGCTGTCTTGTGCTGTTTCGCAGTCGTTTTATGGCTGTGTCTACCCATTCCCAGTCTAGAGTCCAGTCAAGTTTTCTAGTTGAGTCTTGTTTTTCCTCCTTCGTGGTTGTTTTTGTTGAGTTTTTGTTTACTTTGTTAAATAAATTTCCTCATCTCGCTACAATTGAGTCCTCGCTCTCCCAATCCTGACAAAAATGTCTCTGGTTTGCGCGCTAAGTGACCATCCAGGTTGCAGAAAAGCAGGCCTAGGCATCATATTGTCGAGAACAACAAGTCCTTATGTTGCCAGTTGATAACCTCATCAATACAGAGCACATTAACGCACACACAGATGGACAGGACTCCAAGGCTGAAGTTAACAAAACTATCAAAAGGTAGGATTCCTCAAAACATTTTGATAACATTTTCTATCTCATGAGAAGTACAGACAAAATTCATCATTATTCCATGGAAAAATTCAAAAAAAAAAAGTAAAGGGTTTTAACAGATACTTACATAGGTTATATAGATTAAAGTGTACATTTGAAGTCACTCAAAAAAATTAATTATAAAATCACTACCTTGATTATAAATTGAAAGAAATGGAAAATAATTCACTCATTACAAATCATTTGAAGAAAAAGTGGCAATGAATTTCTGAATTGTCTCACACAGATGTAATTTAATAGTGTAAAATGGACTTGCCTCAGTTCTGCTATCTCATATTTAGGAGCTCTCTCTCCTTTGAATAAATCTTTGCACATGTTGGTATAAGAGGATTTGGCCTCAACCTCACTCTGTTAATGAGCTGAGATACACACTTATGGATCGACATCACATTAAACAAACTCTGGATATCATTTCCACATTCGTCTTCATAAAGTTGAGCATTAACCAATATAGTCAGAGTGCTCACCATGATCCTGCCTCTGCATTTAAATCCATGTGTTAAATCTGTCTTTTAAAGAACACTGCTCCCTGAAGTACACTGCTTTGCTGCAGTGCAGATGACATTTCACAGATAATTGAGATTTTTGTTTTACTCTCTTGGGAGTCATGTGTATGCATCTCATCTGTAATAGGCATAGAGATGTTTGTTCTGCATTGATGCTGTATATACTGCTGAACGTACAAGAGTGGTCTTTATAATAGTGCAAAAAAATATATCGTAAAGGATATGCACATTTACTAAGGGGATAGCTCTGAGCTCAGAGTTTGGCCTGGGCACAGAGTACTCCCCCTATCCCAGGTTGTGATAGGAATAGCTAGAAGTGAGGAGATGTGGTGGTGGAGAGATGCTGGAAAACGTCTCAGGTTATGCATGTAACCATGGTTCCCTGAGAAAAGGGGACAAGATGCTGCAGCACCTAAGGGTCGCTTTAGAGAATACATCTGCTATGACATGTGTCTGAAGCATTAATCTATATAATAATTAATCATTAATCCTGGTGTGACTGCAGGTATAAAAGAGGCACCTGAACAATGCCTGAGTGGAGATCTGGAGAGTAGGGAGGGGCCTACTTCTAGGGTTTGTATGGCCCAACTGCTCACCCTATAGCTAATGCCTTGCAGGCGAAGTACTAATAGCGGAAGCTCTTGTTGAGCTCAGGAGTGAAGGCTCTTAGCCTATCAGCTCTCTTTTACGCCCCAGACAACTTACGAGGGGGCTCAACCGGAGCCTCCAGCTCGAGAATGCTAACACTAATCCTGGGTGGAGCTCAGGAGAGTGGAGGCTTCGCCAGAAAAGTAAAGACTCTAATATCAGGAAGAGGCCTGACAATGCTCCCTTCATGACCAAGATCTAAGAGTGAAGACCCAAGTGAATCATTACACTAAGGACACTCTTAACAAGGCTTTATCTGAGCCTACAACTTGGGGTGCTGCCTGAGTGGAGCTGACGGGAGCCTTTCACAGGTAAGCACTATAACTCTGATCACCAAGAATGGAAGAAGATCAGCCTCATTTAAATTTAGTTTGACTCGCAAAGCTGAGAGGAGGCCTAATGATGCTCTAGGGGGTACAACTTGGCTCAAATGAGGTACCTCTGAGGAGTCTCAAGCAGCAGTCTCACTACTCACTACTCTTTTGTTACCTCTCTCAAGCGAGTACACTTAGGACTCCTAGGAGCACAGCCTCAAAAAAGGGTTAACTCTTAATGAGAGGAGACCTATTCTAATGCTCATCTCAATGCAGCGTGCCTGGCTCGAAGGGTGGAGGCCTAAACAACAACTCTCTGAAGGCGAGAGGATGCCGGAATAGACCAGACCATTTGTGAAGGCTTCTTGCTAGGAAGGACCCAGAGCCTACATGCCTACTAACAGCCTATAGCCTACAGCCAGGTGGGTGGTGCCTTTGGTTCCAGACGGACCGTTTTTGACTGCTGCACTGCTGTTTCCTGTCTGCTCGAGTGGATTGCGTTTGCGTTTGTACTGACATATAAACTTGATTTTTGTTTTAGATCTTAAACTCGACGTTCGTTTGTATTGCTAAATACAATATTAGATTATTTAATATAGTGTAATCGTTAGCTTTAATCCAAGTCGCTAAACGCGTTAGCATTGTGCTATCTTACTGTCCGTGCATACAGCGTTTTTCTCTCTCGCGCCTTTTTTCCCGACTTCATCAAACAACTGGTCAACAAGTTGGATCAACACACGCGGTGAGTCATGTCATCTTCTCTCAAAATTGTCACTTGCACTGCTTGCTTCATGCATAGTCTTTCTGTCTCTGTCAGCTGTGAAGGCTTCACATGTCATAAATGTAGGGACATAATTAGGCTGACAGAGAAGGTTTCAGAATTAGAGACACGCATCCAAACTTTAATCGAGGATAGTAAGAATGCAAGGGCTTTAGATACTACTTTGGATGCGACTAGCTTAGCAAACCCTGTACATTGTTCGGTTCCGGATGTAGAGCCCGTGCAGCAGGGCAACTGGGTGACTGTGAGACGGCATAATCGCGGGTCAAAAAACCACTGTTCCATTCCGATCAGAACATCAAACAGGTTCTCCCCACTCAGTGACACACCCACTGAGAAACCTGTTGAAAGTGCCCTAGTGATTGGCGATTCTATTACTCGGAATGTGAAAATAGAGACTCCAGCCACCATAGTCACATGTTTGTCGGGAGCCAGAGCGCCTGACGTCAAAGCAAATTTAAAAGTGCTGGCTAAGGCTAATCGTAAATATTCTAAGATTGTTATTCACGTCGGCGCTAATGATGTCCGACTTCGTCAGTCGGAGATCACTAAAAGTAATATTAAAGAGGTGTGTGAACTCGCAAGTACGATGTCAGGCACCGTAATTTGCTCTGGCCCTCTTCCTATGCGCAGGAGTGATGAGATGCTTAGCAGATTATCCTCACTCAATGGCTGGATGTCTAAGTGGTGCCCGCGGAATAACATAGGGTTTATAGACAATTGGAAAAGTTTTTGGGGCAGACCTGACCTGTTGAAAAGAGATGGTATTCATCCCACCTGGGATGGTGCCGCTCTTCTCTCTAATAATTTGGCATATAGTCTTAGAGCTAAACCTTGACTAACTGGGGTCCAGGTCAGGAAGCAGACAAACTGGCTAAACCGACCGTCTGCTAGCTGTCTCACGTCAGAGAGGTCAGATAAATTCCAACACATAGAGACTCTTTCACCTAGATATCATCCTATAGAGATTGTGTCTGTTCCCCGAATTAGCAAATACAAAAATCTCTCAAAATCGTTTAAGAGTAAAAATTTAATTGATTTACAAACAGCTAAGAACGGATATAACACAAATGAACAAATGATAAAGCTTGGGTTACTGAATATACGATCCCTTTCCTCAAAAGCACTTATTGTAAATGATATGATTACAGATCATAAACTAGATGTGCTGTGTTTGACAGAAACTTGGCTAAAACCAGACGATTATATTACTTTAAATGAGTCCACCCCTCAAGATTACTGTTATAAACATGAGCCTCGTCTGAAAGGTAAAGGAGGAGGTGTTGCTGTAATTTATAGTAACACTATCAGTACTGCTCAAAGGTCTAATTTGAAATATAATTCTTTTGAAGTGATGGTCCTCAATGTAAAATTATCTAGTGCAAGTAATAATTCCTGTTTAACTTTTGTGCTGGCTATTCTATACAGGCCACCAGGGCACCATACAGACTTTATCAAAGAATTTGCTGATTTTCTCTCAGGATTAGTAATGTCTGCAGATAAAGTCATAATCTTCGGTGATTTTAACATCCATGTAGATAATGAAAAAGACGCATTGGGATTGGCATTTAGAGACATTTTAAACTCTATTGAAGTTACACAACATGTATCAGGACCCACTCATTCTCGTAATCATACTTTAGATCTAATATTGTCATATGGGATCAATGTTGATACTGTTCAAATTCTGCAGCAGAGCAATGACATCTCAGATCATTACTTAGTTGCGTGTAGATTACCTTTAGCCAAAGTCGAAAAACTAACTCCCTGTTATAAATATAGTAGAACTCTCACTCCTAACACAAAAGATAGCTTTATAAATAATCTTCCCGATCAGTTTCATCTACTTAACATCCCAGATAGCCTAGAAGAACTTGATGTTGCAACAGAAACTATAAACTCTCTCTTTTCCAGCACTTTAGACACTGTTGCTCCGTTACGCTTAAAGAAGATTAAAGAAAATAGTCCAACACCGTGGTACAACGAGCACACCCGGGCCCTCAAGAGAGCAGCCAGAAAAATGGAGCGGAGCTGGAAAAAAACTAAGCTAGAGGTTTTTCGCATTTCATGGAAAGACAGCTCTATTGCATTCAGAAAGGCCTTAAGATCAGCTAGATCTACTTACTTTTCTACCCTCTTAGAAGAAAACAAATACAACCCTAGGTATTTATTTGATACAGTGACTAAATTAACAAGAAATAAAGCCTCAACCCCAGATGCTTTAAATCAGCACAGCACTAATGACTTCATGGACTTCTTTACTTGCAAAATTCATAATATTAGAGAGAAAATTATAACCATGCAACCGTCTACTACAATATTCCAAAATACAGTACATTTTAGTGTCCCTGAAGAAAAATTCCAATCCTTCATTGCTATTGGGGAGGAGTAATTGTCTAAACTCGTTAAATCATCAAAATCAACAACATGTATGCTAGACCCAATACCGACTAAGCTACTGAAAGAGATGCTTCCAGAAATCATAGATCCTATTCTTAATATTATTAATTCTTCTTTGTCATTAGGATACGTACCAAAAACCTTTAAGCTGGCTGTAATTAAACCGCTTATTAAAAAACCACAACTTGATCGTACAGAATTAGTTAATTACAGGCCGATATCGAATCTACCTTTCTTGTCAAAGATTCTAGAAAAGGCAATATCTTTACAACTATGTTCCTTTCTAGAAAGAAACAGCATCTACGAGGATTTCCAGTCAGGATTTAGACCATATCATAGTACTGAGACTGCTCTCATTAGAGTTACAAATGATTTGCTCTTATCATCCGATCGTGGTTGTATCTCTCTGTTAGTGTTACTGGACCTTAGTGCTGCATTTGATACAATTGACCACAAAATCCTTCTGAATAGACTTGAAAATTATGTTGGCATTAGTGGAGTTGCATTAGCCTGGTTCAAGTCATACTTATCTGAGCGTTATCAGTTTGTAGCATTAAATGAGGAGATGTCATATCGGTCACGGGTTCAGTATGGAGTTCCTCAAGGTTCAGTACTAGGACCATTGCTTTTCACCCTGTACATGCTTCCTTTGGGTGCAGTTATTAGGAAGCATGACATTAGCTTTCATTGTTACGCTGATGATACTCAGCTCTATATTTCTTCTCATCCTGATGAAACGAACAAATTCACTAAATTAACAGAATGCATAACCGATATAAAAAATTGGATGACTAATAACTTTCTACTGCTAAATTCTGAAAAAACAGAGATTCTAATTATTAGACCAAAAAGTTCGGCACATAATAATCTAGACTACTGCCTAACACTCGATGGCTGTTCTGTCAAGTCTTCGTCGTCAGTTAGAAACCTGGGTGTGCTCTTTGATACCAATCTTTCATTTGAAAGCCATGTTTCTAGCATCTGTAAAACGGCGTTCTTCCATCTTAAAAATATATCTAAATTGCGACATATGCTATCTAAGACAAATGCGGAAAAGTTAGTTCATGCGTTCATGAGTTCAAGGCTAGATTATTGTAATGCTTTACTAGGTGGTTGCCCTGCACGCTTAATAAACAAATTCCAACTGGTCCAAAATGCAGCAGCTCGAGTTCTTACTAGAACCAGGAAGTATGAGCATATTAGCCCAGTTCTGTCAAACCTGCACTGGCTTCCTATTAAACACCGAATACATTTTAAAATCTTGCTAATTACTTACAAAGCATTAAATGGTTTAGCTCCACAGTACTTGAGCGATCTCTTAACACATTATAGTCCTTCACGTCTATTACGATCCCAAAATACTGACCAGCTTATAATACCTAGAATATCAAAGTCAACTGCTGGCGGGCGATCCTTTTCCTATTTAGCTCCTAAACTCTGGAACAGTCTTCCTATTACAGTTCGGGAAGCAGACACACTCTGTCAGTTTAAATGTAGACTAAAAACACATCTTTTCAACCTGGCATACACATAACACATTATACATACATTTTTAATCCAAATCATGTAAAATGATTGTTAGGCTGCATAATTTAGATAAGCCGGAACCGGGAACATTCCCATAACACCTGATGTACTCGATACATCAGAAGAAGAATGGCATCTACGCTGATATTGGTCTCTGTTTATTCCGAGGTTACCGTGGGCAGCTGGATCCGGGCCGTATCCAGATCAGATGAAGGACCTGGACACGAGCACAGCACTGCCCTGGGGTGTCTGCGGAGACCGTGACTCTACTGGACCCTCCCCTGTGACGATCATGAACCCATCTCTAACCGGACCAAATTGGACTTCATATTGGACTTGAATTGTTGTATAATAATCATGCACGGTTTGGCTGTTGGCCAGAGGAGAACTGGTCCCCAACTGAGCCTGGTTTCTCCCAAGGTTTTTTCTCCATTCTATTCTTCATTCGTTACGTCACCTGCCGGAGTTTTGGTTCCTTGCCACTGTCGCCTATGGCTTGCTCAGTTGGGGAAACTTAACACTTAAAATTCATCAATTGTATTGATTCGCCTGCTCTTTTGGGGCTTCTGTTCAGCCAAACAAACTTTGTTTATATTGTTTTTCCTGTAAAGCTGCTTTGAAACAATCTACATTGTAAAAAGCGCTATATAAATAAAGGTGACTTGACTTGACTTGACTTTCTCTCTACGTACCCTGTACCACCCTGTGCCACTCTTCCCACAGAAATAACGACCGGGGTGGTTCTTCTGAATTCCATTTGAAGAAACAAAATCTTTGCTACAATAGGTGGTCTGCTCTTGCAACCAGCGAAGGGCAGAGGCCTCTGCACTGCGACGGTCAAATCTATAAAAGGAGGAGCGGAGGCTACTCCAGCCAAAGGACGTTTCTGACTAAAAAGGGGCCTGAACGACACTCATCGCAAAGAGAGGCCAGCAACTCGAGAGTGCCAACTCGAGAGGGTGGAGAGAGCGGAGAGCTCCATCTAGAAGCCCCATGAATGCAGCTTCCTGCTCAGGTGCAATATGGCCGGATCCACCAGGCACAGATGGCTTTTCTGATCTGCTTGTTTACAGGGATAAACATGTGCACAGCTTACTCAGAGTTAAGACACATTCCTCACCAAGACACATCACACACATCTCATGTGTTTCTCTGGTCTCAGAAACTGCTAACACGGATGAACACAATGTCTGAAATGGCTGTCCTTGCTTGCCATAGTCATTACCGATTAGAAAACGCTTCAAACATTATGACGTCATAGGCGGCTGCCAGCCACTATCAAGTCCATTGTCATGATTAGATTAATGCCTCAGACGTGTTGTACCAAAGGTATTCCCCATAGCGAACCCTAGGGGATGCAGCGTAGAGTTCTAGAGTTCAGGAACTGTCATGAAACAGAGGTAAGTCTGCTCTATATATACCTCTTATCTTGTTAATTAAGTTGATACTCTGAATGTGCTCTTCCCGTTTTAATTAAGTTAATTATCTGATCGTGCTCCTCCCGAACTTCAATAAAACATAATTTAGCACATTCATGAAATGTCCTCAATAAAAAATTATACTTATGTTTGAAATGTACACATGATGTTATAATATCTATATTATATATATATATATATATATATATATATATATATATATATATATATATATATATATATATATATATATATATATATATATATATATATATATATATATATGTGTGTGTGTGTGTGTGTTTGATTTTCTTTTGGGTTTTCAAAGAATAAAGTCATGTGGGTTTTAGATAACATGAGGGTGAGTAAATGACAGTGTTCTTTTTTTTATGTAACTGCCTATGTGTGTCACACTCTGGGCTGCAAAAGGCACACCCACCAAAAGAAGTTAATTCAAAAGAGTCTTTATTCAATCCACAAAATAGTCAAAAAATGAGAGAAGGGCTGACAACAAAGGTGTAGACATAAACAATAACCGACTATGAGTAATGCAAACAGAGGAACTTAGACAAAGATAATGAATAAACTAAAAATCAGCTATGACAATTAATCAGTGTCCATAAAAACTAAAAACTGTTTGGAAACTTGAAACGAAGAAAACATGTGACTGAAGAAAAACAATCTAACAGTCCATGAAATTGAATAAAACAGAACATAACTGTGACAATGAGTTTTGAATATAATATACATTTTAAAATGTAATATATTCCTCTTATGTTCAGATTTTTTGTTTCTGTTTCAAAATAACTCTAATTTATTTGAACAGGGTCACACTTTTGTATGTATTAGGGTACATATAATTCACTATTCACACTTTTTTTTTCCTTCAATAAAATCCTAATTACTGCTAATTGATAGTAAGTTGTTCTTATAGTGATTATTTTTTAGCTATGGGTTAAGGCTAAGGAACTTAAGAATATGGTCATGCAGAATAAGGCATTAATATGTGCTTTGTACTAATACATACCCAATATGATCGTAGTAAGCTTTCAAATAAGAAACTAGTTAATACTGAAGAGGTGTAGCAAATCTAAAGTGCCTGAAGTAGAACTCTTTTAATAGAACAGAAGTATTATTTTTTGTGTCTTTCTTCAAGAAAATCTTTCTAATACCCAACTTTTGGACAGTAGTGTGTGTGTAATATTTTAAGAATGTCCAGGGTGATTCATTATTTAAAGTGACCAAATACCATCTTTTCTTCAAGCTGACTGATGAATTGGGCTAAGTTCATGATGAATGATTGGTGACAGATTTTTATAAGGCATGAGCTTTGTTTGACAGCTCTGAGAAAATTTTAAACAGACTTTGAAATAACACTAAAAACCTGAAGCGGATCTGAATACGGGAAGATTTCTTTAGTCTTAATGTGCTTCTTTATCTTGCTCAAACCATAGTCAATTAATCTTGGAGTTTGGGACAAGCAGTCTTTAAACTCTTAACCCTGACCACTACCTGTGTGAGGCAGATAGGACATATCTGAGAGAGGTGTCTTCACCGGTGACACGGGTACCGCTAGCTCCCACCACACAATTATGCAACGTTACTACGATGGAAGACTTGCATGCCCTGTCAACGGCGAATGGATGGGAAATGCAAAACTTGACCTTTCCGAAATGAATCCCAGTGCTCACAGGCAGGTCTAATATTATTGCCCAAGGAGTGATCATTAGATAAGGTTCAGGCCTTAGAATAAGCGGTGGCGAGCAGTAAGAAGATAAGACATTCCTAGGAGTCCTAATACAGCATCATGAGTGCAAGAGAGGGCTATATAACAGATGTAAGTGAATATGTGTATTTGCAAAAGGGTGTTTATCAAAAAATTAATAGCCACAGAAGATAATCACATGCAAGTATTCCTTGACTATCTTTTATGCCTAAATAAGGTGTGGTTTGATTTCTTGCTCGTTCTCAAAAAGGTTATCTGTCTGTAATTTGCCTGTCCATGTCTCTCGCTCTCTCTCTCTCTCTCTCTTTCCATTGATCTGTGTATGTGTTCTGTTTGTATTTAAATATATATATTCACACGTGATTGTCTCTTTGCTGCTCTGACATACATTAGTCAATTTAATGGTGGATCCTTTGCTACGTGCTTTATTACAAATTAAAAGGAAAGATCATTCTTTGTGGCCATAATAAGTCTTTCCAAGAGTTCATATAAGCCAAATCATTTGGTGGACAACTATTCGTCCTTTGAACTCAATTCTAGAGTTAAAAGAAATTATACAAGCTGAATTAAGCCATATGTATTAATAATTGTTATAATCTGTTATAATTAATTGTTAATATTCAAATTCCCCTTTATGGTGCATTTATGTGTATATTTGATCATAACACATGATTAAACGCGCATATAAATCCCACCCCATTTGAGCTGATTCACTACAATGAGGTAATTGCATTAAGGAGAAATTGAACAGGTGTTCCTAATAATCCTGTAGGTGAACGTATGGCTGCCTACCAACTCTGGGAAGTTTAAATGTTCTCTTTCTTAAATGTTTTCTCTCAAATGCATTTTTAAATTTCTTGTCCTCTCCTTATCTCTCTTTCTCTCTCTCTCTCTCTCTCTCTCTCTCTTTATTTCAGCTGCATGGAGTGTTTTGGGAGCGTGGCCCCCCGATGAAACTATAATACATCCTCTGCTGCTTCCATGGTCATGAGGTGAGGGAATAAAGCACACGTTCCCATTCCTTAGAGCTTCAGCAAGATGTTCCTCGATCTCAATTAGTGAGCTCAGAGCACCCAATGTCCTGCTTTCAGTTTTTACTCTGGCTTTCAGAGATATGATGTGACAGATGTCTGGTCACTGCTGGAATTTGTGCTTGGCCAGACAAACATGAGTCAAGCAATTACTGTCACTTTGGAGGATGAATAAAAAACAGAACCATATGCACGTCAAAGGTAGATGCACATACAACCGAGTAAACTCAAGGGTTTCAATTTATTCTCAAGGACAGATGCTTAAGGACAAGGAATCTTTCATACATCTCATCAAAACAGGCGCAGTATTTAAAAACTCCCAGCTGATATCTATAGGTTGCATTTCATTTATGTTAAAATTGATGTGCACTTTAAAAAAAAAACACTGAAGCTCCACACCACAGCTCTCATTTTGATCAGATTTTCAAAATGTTTGACGTTAAGCAGCAAAAATAATATTCACATGTATATTATATAGCCTGTATTTTTTTATAAGATATTTTCGTTACAAGGGAACTCACACTGTGTCAAGTGTTATGGGAACATTCCTGCAGGATTGCTTAATTGAACACCTGTAATTGAAACAATCGTGCGAAGAGACGTTAGAGGCATGCTATGCTAAACATTCGGCGAGCGAGATGGACGATGAGTCCGCGCGAGATTAAACATACCTCCTCACCGCCAAAGCAGCAGCGTCACAGCTGCTTGTAGCCGCTCATGGACGAATTCGATCTGCGGCCCGGTACCATTTCATCCAAGGACAGGTCCGCGAAATCGTTCCGCGGCCCGGTACCAGTTCGTCCGCGGACCGGGGGTTGGGGACCACTGTTCTAAACCACTGCATTCTCCAGCTTGCAAAACAGACCTAACAGAGGAGTTTTATACAGGCACTAAGAAGAAGAAAAAATATCTATCTCTGTTCAGAATCTTGAGAGCTGGCGGAGGTTTTGTTTTGCACTGCTGCTAGGTAAAAAAAAAAACACTTCTGGCCAGCAGAGAACAAGATATTTCTGAATTTAAAAAAAGAGAACGGGCCTTCCATCGGTTTATAGTGCTCAATAGATTGCACTATTTCTCAATGGCATCCTTCAATAACTGCAGTTTGGGTTAAAGACAGGCTTTACCTCATCTCTGTTCCCGTCAGTCAGATCCAGTACCTTCATTTAAAAACTGCATTTTGTGTTTACTTATGTTATGTTTGATGATCTGAAACATTTAAGTAATATTAGAAGATGTTAAAATATTTTGTAGATTTAAGGTGATTTATGACCTAAACGTGTTGGTCATATATGGTCATAAATGTATATATTTGTCCCGAGTTACTAATTTAATTCACATTAGGGATGACTGTAAGCATGCTGATAATTAGTGTGTATGTTTGATTTGATGAGTGATAGTAAATAAAATCACCTAGTCTTTTGATGCTTCAGATCCATGAATTGCACTTCACTGGAAGTGCCCTTTGTTAGAAAGGTCACCGCTGGCAGGATATCACTCTAAATAGGGCCCTCCTACTCCTTGCGGGACCTCTAGACATCTAAAGCATGTCTTTGGGCAAGAGCTATCCCAGTGAAGAAATTGAATTTCAGACAGTTTGATTGTATCTGTTTACCTGGTGTATTTTAGGCAGGTAGCAGAAAATGCCATATGATCTGTTGTTAAATTTCATCATCTGACCACCGGAAACCTTTCCTTTCATCTTCGCCCCCCCCCCCCCCCCCCCCCCCAGAGTTGCTTTATGCAACTCTCTAACCATCATACAAAATTAGCTCTCTCTTTTCTCTCCACCACCCCTGCTCTTTTTTTAGTTCCCCTTTCAGTAATTTGTAGGGTATGAAGGAAAACGGCAACTAACTCCTGAATAATTTTAAGATCGAATACACACCCACACTCCCTCTTCCACTTTAACCTGCATTGTATCATCAAATTCCAAAATAGGGTCTCTCTCTTTCCACGCACAGGCACATGAAAGAAGTTAATACAGGCTTGACAGGATATGACAAAAGCAAGTGAGCGTCTCAGGCTTCAGCTCTGATCAGAGATCAAGTCTTCTCTGCAGCTCCAGGGTGCTCTGCGACTGGAAAAAAAACTTCACAATGTACCACCTCCAGAGGAGCTTTGCAAAACACTGAACCTAGAAGTGACAGAAGCAAAAGGTTAATGCTGGGACTGGGAACTGTTTTGCCTTTCTCATACCATCACCCTTTATCTAGCCAGGTAAGTCCAATGTCATCTCCATATTAGCCATCTGGTCCACTTTGGAGCTTATTCTGTCTGAGAAGACTTAATATTCAGCAATATTACATATTTGACAGCACTGACACTATCTGATGAGAACTTAACTAAGGTGCCTATCTAAAAGTTGCCTAACTAAACCACTACTCCCCAGCTGCTTTATATACCTTATGTTGCCCTCCTCCTTTCAGCGCTGCACTTGTTCAGTCTTCCACTTTGTATTTCCATGCTGAAATGCTGGTGTATTTCCATGCTGGTGCCTTTGTCTCTTCAGTGTTGAATGAATTAACCATTAATTTTAAAATCTTCTAAAAACTTTTTTTTTATGATTCCTGCTTCTAACATTTCAATGCTCATGATAACTTTTTTTAACTATAAAATTAAATAAATTAGCTGCTGAAATGCATTTCTCTTTGACACCAACTTCATAGAAATATACAGAGCTAGCTAAATGGAAGTTCAAACATAAATTAAACATAAATTCATTTTTAATGAACAAATCATTGTATTGA